>VZTF01009426.1:195835-221357 GCA_013397755.1 Cnemophilus loriae
TTTTTTTGAGAACTTTATTGTAATAAACTTCAACTAGCCCTTCCTATTGTTGAATTGACCCATGTTTTTGAACAAATCAAATTCATCCAAGGTGATGAGGTATTGCTTAGTTTTTACCTCTTTATGTCCCACAGAAAGTGTGAGAATATATTCGTGCCTGCTGTGGGCTTTGCATAGCAGTATCATGTTGTTTCCCCTTTCTAATCTCCAATATATTTCTCTGAAACTGCAGATGCGCTGAACCATCAAGCTTTGTGTTTGTTTGCAGGGGATAACAAAAAAAAAAAAAATTCAAGCACCAGTAACTTTGTAGTGCTTTCCTTGTATTTTCAGTGTTTCTAGATTATACACTTTCAGTCTACCTCACTGACTTCAGATGGAATTAACAGGTAACATTTCTAGTCCTAAGTTACTCACTTATCCAAAATACGCAGGACTGTTAGAAGCAGGAGCAAGCAAGACAAACTGCTTCCCATCTCTGATATTAGAATGTGGAGGAATGACTCTGCTCTTATACCTCTCCCTCCTAAAAAGTCTTCATAAGGAATGGCTCTTTTTCCAGCTCTGAGCCAGGCAGCTCACTGACGAGCTTCAAGACACTAATAAAAATAATCAACAACCTTCTGGAGCTTACATCACACCCAGTAATGATGTTCAGAGAACCAAGATGAAATACCAGTAACATATTCAGCGGAGTCTTGACTCAGTGGAGAGAAGAGGAGCAGTGGGGTGAGGTAATCACACCAAAGAACATTGAAAAGAGAAGAAAGTGAATTTCTGTTTTTAAAACCTTAGTCTAACAGAATATTTCAAAATGGAAGACACTTTTTATAGCAGTCATGCTGCAAGAGGAAAGCTTGCACACCACAGTAAAACCCTAACAGGTATTAAAAGCTGTGAAGTTTATCTGCTACAGAACAGAAGGACAAAGACAAGGTCATCCACTGTGTGCAAGTGAAAGAACAAGGCTCCAAAATCCCCAAACAAACAGGGGCAGAAAATAATCTCCTTGGCAAAGTTTTGCAGTATTTGAGCATCAGGAGAAAGTCAGAAGCAATATTATTGACTAACAAAGCTGACATTTGGCTACCGTTTAATTCTTATAGTTCCTTCTAGATGAGAGCATACCACTTCCATCTCCAAGTGATGGTTTCACACAGTCAATAGAATATAGGATATCAACTTTTTTCCTTCATGGGTTGAGGAAGAGACGACCATCCTGAAAACTTCTCATTTGCCTATTGTCCTTTATCTTGCTTGCCTAGTTGATTTTCAGCAGCATTTGAGGTTCAATTCTCCTGATTAACCATTCTCATCCTTCTCCAGTCTTTCCTGTGGGGACGCTGGTGCAGAGAAGGTATCCCAGGAAGATATGTGTGCTGGGTGCTACCACCAGCTGGATCAAGCCACAGCATCCACAAAAAAAGGGACTGATTAGACGGCAGGAAAACCCTTCCTGGGGAAAAGAGCCTGCATGGCACAGCGCATGGAGCAGGAGGCTGCAATGGTGGCTGAACACAGCTTGGAAGGTGAAGCTCCCAAACCCTGGCAAGGGCTCAAGGCAGCTCAGCTCTTCTGATCTGGAATAAAATCATTCAACACATCCCAGGCTCACAGCAGAAGCTGCTGAGAGAGCAGCAGGAAAGTGTGAAACCCTTACAGAACAGAAACATAGATCACCTGGCATCTAATAATTGTGGGATGTCTTTGTTGACATGATCAATGTCCAAAGACTACAGAATCTAAATAATTATATCTGTTTTCTGAGAAAGCTCCAGCTGGGCAGCAATTCCACTATCAGTATTTTATTGGCAGAGCTGCAGCAGCACTTTATAATGTTCAGCCACAGATGACAAACTACATCCCAGTAGATATTTCATAGTAAACTGCTCAAGTCATTCTCCACCCCCCAGCTCTTCTTGTTTGCCAGCTACCTACAAGCAGAGTACAGGATTTTTTTCTTAGCTGTTTGCTAAGGTTTCCATGCACAATCTTTGATCTGTGGATTGCTGCACATATTTGAAATTCAACATTTGATCTGCATCAATTGCTCAGAGGGGAATTTCAGCCACAGGACTAAAAATGCAACTCTCAGGATCAGATTTATGGTGCAAATATTGAAATATACATTTAAGAAACAGTACTAACTTTGGAAATTCATGGCATAAAAGTCCCTAGGTTTATTCCACAGACTCAGTTATCATCGACATATGTGGGAGAATTCCTTCCAGTTCTCATCTTTTTATTCATTAGCTTACTGCTCCACCCAGTATCTCCCTGGTTTTGAAATTAAGGAAATGGAAAATCTTGATTAATTTTCTTATTATTTAAGACTTTGTTCCTCCATGGCATGTTCTCTTTTCTTAAAAAAACTTCTCTATGCTGAACAGACTCCCTTCAGGCCATCATTTCCCAAAGGAACACCGAGGGTGCTGGTCTGATGCTCAGGACCATCCTGTCCAGGTGGTGACTCAGGCAGAGAGGACACGTACACAGCACCAGCCCTGTCCCCTCCGGTGCTCTGCACTCACTGGACAGCAGTCCCTGCTCTGTCAGGCTCTGCACCTTTCAGGAGAACTAAATTTACACCCACACACTTCCCCAGTGCCTTCCTTCAGACATTATTAAAAACCTCCATTCCCTGATGATTCACCAACACCTGGGAGCAAGTTCTGCTTTTTGTTCCTCTCCGACTCCAATCTTTGCTTCCCCTTAGCAACTGAGTGGCAAAGCCTTCAAGATTTAAAAGAAACACGAATGAGTGTGTAAGTGTACGCTCGCTTCCTTGGAGTGCGTGAAAGGCTAATTATAGAAATTAAATGCTAATTTCTTCAAGATTAACATAGGCAAGTGAAAGGCTTTTTTTATTATTTGCATAAGAGGCTACTTCAAAATCTTTTGTCCTTTTGCTCCTCACCTGTAATTTCTACCCTTTGTGCCCATGCTGGGTTACATTGAGTCAGGTTTTTAATTGGTGCTCGTCAGCCAAGCTCTGGATGCTCCTCTCTGGCCAGTGCCTGTGCCCACAGGCGAGTGCTGCCTGCACCTCTGTAGTGGGAGAGGAAAGCAGCATCCCCTCCCAGCAACAGCAGCACTTTGAGCTCTGTCACCAGCAGCTTTCCTGACAGCCTGTGAAGAGCTGTAAAGGGAAACAAAATAGATACAACAGGATCATTTTGCAGTCCAGCTCCTTTGTCTGCCAATAAGACACAAAAATGTGAACACATGCATTCCCGAAATCTGCATTATTTTGTGCTTTCTAATGGGCACTGACTTCTGCAATTTAATGTCGTGTTCGACCGTGCCCAGAGTGCTCCAGTTCAACATATCCCATAGGCTGTCCCTTAAAGCACAGCACTGCAAATACCTCCTGGAATTGAGGGTCTAATATTTGTTTATAAACAACCTGATCCAGTGGAAGGTGTCCCTGCCCAAGACAGAGGAGTTGGAACTAGGTGGTCTTTGAGGTCCCTTTCAACCCAAACCATTCCATCATTCTATGATACATATTTATCTGGTTTGTTCTCTAAAACCATAGGGGTCTTAATCATACTCTGACTACACGTAAGTGAACATAACTGACATTGCAAGAAAAATATAGTTGAAAAGTTATTATTTCCCTTTGATTCTCTGAGCCAGCTTTTGGCAGAACAGCATCTCGTTGCAGCCTGCCATCCAGCCATGCTGACCAGGGCTCTCTAACTGGGGTGGTGACCCCACCAAAAGCAGTAAACCTTCCTCACAGCACAAGCTCTCTCTTAAGCAATAATGGAGAGGCCCCAAATAGAGAAAGAATAACAAATATATATAAAAAAGAATAACAAAACTGCCCCTATTGCAGAGCTATAATAAGGCGAGGAAAGAGAAGGAATTAATTTGATATACCTACGTGCACATATTAATTAAAGATAACAAGAATAATTATACACTTGGGAAAGGCAAAGACAGGTCCTCAGAATACCAAGAGGTCTATAAAAATTCTGGTGAAAGGCACCAAAACCTAAATAAAAAGGGGTGCAATTATTCCCCACCACCCACCTCTGCTGGGAGTGGGAAGGGACAAGAATCACAGCAAGAGCAAGTAAATGTCACAGGTGGGTAACAGGGACAACAATTGAAAGACACTCTGTAAGGTCTCTGCAACAGAGAACAGCTGAACTGAGAGGATCCAGCAACAGGATTTACTCACGGGACTCAGACAAAATTAAAGAGCATTTCACACCTCTCCCTCAGTGGTGGGAAAGGAACAAGAAACTCTTCAAATGGAAGGGGTTAAGGTGAGCAAAAAACTGAAATGGGGTTTTAGCAGGCTGGTGGTGTTTTCCTCTCACCTCTTTCAATATTAGGGCATGAAAATAGAGAGAATCTTCTACATTCCCCACCTTGTTAAAAACTCAGTTCCTCTTCCCTGCAATATTTCTGCTGCAAACATCATGTTTGGATTAGACAACAGAACAGGAAAATATAATTTGCAGTAAGAAGACTGCGTGCAAACATCATTTGCCTCCAGAATAAATGCATGAAACTAAGTATACCCTAGCTGATAAGCAACACAGCAAAAATGGGTTTATTGAGCTAATATCCTACATGTCTCATTCCACATTAATTGTCCAGGAACTGCAGCTGACTCCATAGGGATGGTGAAGAAACTGACATCATTAAGAAAGGAGAAAGAAGAGGCTTATAAGAAAGCATCCTTTGAGCACCAGGTACAGAAACCTTTCAGCAGTGATTTTAAACCCAACCAGACGCCTGTATTGGGTGATTAACACAATAACAACATACGCTGGTGTAAAAGTAGAGCCCCCTCATTTGATGTACACATCACACAGCTGCTCAAAATGTTTCAGAGAGCACAGAGAGTTGACACAGCTCAAATGAGAGTCTCAGGGACTCCTGTTGTTGCAGAACAGAGTTTGTAGTATGGAAGTTTTAAAGCACAATGCCTTGAGCAATTTAAGCTCTCTCTAAAATGTACATCCACTCTTACACACTTCCACCTCTGGCATGAGCAAAAGGCAGCCAGCACTCGGGATATGAATCTGGGACATCACTAGGCTCTAATCAACTTTCAGAATCTTAATTGCATTAATTCTTGGTGTCAAATCCATATACAAGGATTTTATATACTTATATATAAAATATATATATATATATATTTATGTATCTGATACCGTCCCGCATGACATTCTTGTCTCCAAATTGTGTGGAGACCTCACAGCACCTTCCAGTATCTGAGGGTGCTGCGGGGAAGCCAGAGAGGGGCTCTTTGTCAGGAACTGTTGAGATAGGATAAGGAGTATTGGGCACAAACTGAAAGAGGAGACATTTAGGTTAGATATTAGGAAGAAATGTTTTACTGTGAGGGTGGTGAGGCCCTGGCACAGGCTGCCCAGAGAAGCTGTGGATGCCCCATCCCTGGCAGTGTTCAAAGCCGGGTTGGATGAGGCTCTGAGCAACCCAGGCTAGTGGGAGGTGTCCTGCCCATGGCAGGGGTGTTGGGACTAGATGATCCTTAAAGTCTATTCCTACCCCTTCACATTCTAGGATTCTCTGTCTCTCTTTCTCTCTTTTTCTCTGCCATTTAAATCTAGCTGAAATACCAGAATAAAGTTTATAAATCACAGTTAATATATTGGATAAATCTCAGTTTAATTGGAGAATATCCTAAACCAAACCTCACTTCCCCAAAATTTGCAAAGAAAGTCTAAATCCAGTATGAAGACTGCTAGCTCTAGCAATAAAAAGACATCAGTACACATTTCTGCTGTTATTTAATCTCTAGGCAGTAACCAAGAGAGTTTCACTGCAGCCTTTGGATTATGCTAACAAGAACAGAGAAAAAAAATCCATTGGTGAAGGGTCCTTGGTGGAACAGGTACAGATCAGCTGGAGGATTGTGAATAACCTCTTGTTCAAGAAGGTCTTGGGCTAAGCCAGCACACCACTAATGATTCCATCACGTTCCAACACTATTTCAAAGCAAAGGGCAGAATAGGACACTGGTGTCTGGCTGCTCAGAGATTATGAAAGACAGAGCTCTGGAAAGGGTTCTTGCCAGATTACTGAGTAGTTTTGCTTTAGATAGTAAGTTAGAGTTCTTTTTGGCAGCAAATATACGGCATAACGTACAGATGAGATGTGGCACACATTCCACCATATGGGCTAGAAAAAGGCAGATGTCTGGGGAATATCTTCAACTAAAAATATTGTGTCTTATCTGGCTAAGAGAATTGTAAATATTTTAAATGATACTCAGGATATTTAATTGCACTCTTTGAAATACTGGAATTTACATGCAAAATAAACTGACAATTAGGTACAACACCTTGAAAATGTACTTTTCTGTGATTGCATTACAATAAAGATATATTCAGTGTGGGGGGAAAAAAAAAAGAGCAGAGATCTTCCGGAAAATCTTCCAGTAAGAACAGAGGTGAAGGGAAATTCTAATTTCATCCAAGACAGATTTTGGTTGCCTTCTGGAAGACAGTAAGAAAGACCTCATGAACCAGGAGAGCTCTTCTGAGTCGTCAGAAATGTCTGAGCTAAAATTAGCTTTTCTTGGGAGCCAGTTTCAGAGTCTTTGAGACACCATGACTTAACGAACATCACCCATGTGCTAATTTAGCAGACAAGAAAGATTGTCATGGAGGATATCAGAGTGAGTCATACTAGAAACTAAAAATCTCCTTCTACATGAGGGTGCCTCTCAGAATCTGATTTCTTCCACTCGAGTGCCTGAGGAGACAAGGCTCAGTTGTACATTATACAATTCTAAATTCTTCACATGTCAAGTGGTATTTGTGCAAATAATAGAATTTGGACTCTCCGTCATTATTTACTCAGGCAGTGTGAAAGCCAGTGTTTGTAGATAAAGGCATAGGACCCAAGACGGTTGGACACTTCAAATAACCAAAAGCAACTGTAAATTTTTCTATTATTTCAACAACTAAGTTGGTTGAGAGGGACATTAAATACCTCTGCATCACATCTAGGGAGCAAGAGAAGAGCCACTGTGGCAGCTTTCTGTGTGGATAGATACATTCCTAATTAATCAAAGTACCATGGCATCAAAGCATCCAGATCCCAGCCACACCCCACTGTGAGTTATGGATGCAGCAAGACAATTCCCAGCACTGGGGATGTAACTCATCACCACAAACCCTTAGCATATACAGTCAGCAGCTTGTAAATCCGTTTTCTCCACCCCAAACTCATGTGTCCGTGGCTCGGATGGTGCTCAGTGAAAAAAATTGGCAGAGGGACCTTCTGAAACAGCTACTGCCCTCTTAAATGTAGGGTTCTTTTAGCAGAGTAAGAAGCCAGATAGAGAGTAGGCTCCATGGGGTTATTTTAGCCCTATAATTTTGTCCATGTGGAGCTTCCTACTGAAGAGCTCACCGTTGAGTACCTTGTACCTGGCTTGGATATATCCAGGATGAGAAGAATCCTTCCAGTCTCACTTCACCTCTCTTCAAAGCAGACTCCTCATCAGGGAACGCCAGATATGACCTTCATCTTTCTGAGTTTAGAAGTTTCAGGCAGGTGAAGCTACTGCTGCTTCAACATGTTATAAAAGTACTCCATAAAATGAAAATACAAATATATTGGCTAAAAGAATTTAACAGCTCAGGACTGCAGTTTAAGACATACTGTCACAAAAATGCAGCAGCAGTGAAAAATATTGAATTAGTAGCACAACTTCAGGACAGCAAAAAACAGGATTTAGTATGAAACTTACCCTCTCTTCAGAGGGAGAGATGCCTGCATTAGCCATGCTTTCTGTCCATCCACTAGAACTCCTCTGGTTTGATTAAGGAAACAGAGACAAAATTTAACTTTGGATGGTCATTAAGATGGTACTTACACTTACTTGAACTCTTCAGGTTCAGCTGGTTGAGCCTTAACTGAGGACTTTGTGAACAATTTGCTTCCCCTTGTCCTCACGCTCAGACACAAGCATTTACCCCACTGTGCAAACATCCAAAGGTTGGGGAACCAAAAAACATTTTTATTCCTAAACTTTCTGGGAAGGTGTGCAGATCATCACCAGAAAAGGTGCAGAGTAAGGCACAGGAAAGCCATTTTAGCCCCTCTCACTTTCCCCTCTATTCCGCAATCACGGAATTGGTGAACACTTTTATTTTCTTCACCAAAATACACAGAAACACAGACTTCAGCATTTAGAGATGACCCCACATTTTCATCTTAAAATTCAGGGCAAGCTGTCAGGACTGTCTGGAGACAGCTCACCCCAGACAGAGCTGCGGGAATGTATGAAAAGCACCTCTGACATTATCCTGTCCAATAAACGAAACCCTGGAATCAGCAGCGGCTGCTCCTGCAGGCTCCCAGCACCACTGTGGCCCTGCTGATGCATCCCAGTGTCCCAGGGATGCTCGGGAATGGAGGGTAGGATGGCATCCACAAGCAGCTGTTCAGTCCCCCTCGGTGCTCTAAGGGGTGATGAGCTTTGCTGGTGCGTTCAGCAGTTTCAGTGGTGCACGAGATTATTTCCTCAGGGGTAGCATCCAGTCTGGCCAGTAATAGCAATGAATCCAAGGCCAATGCTCAGCAATTGAAGATTTGAATCCAGTGGCTGCTGTGCAAACCCCCAGTGATGCCTCATGATACTCTGGATAACAGGGAGGCACAGATGAAAAAACAAATTCAATGCTGCCAAAAAAAAAAAAAAAAAATCACAATTAGGGAATGTCTTTCCACACTGATCTGTGGAGCCTAGACCACTTCTAAAGAAAGAAAGGGAAGATACAGAAGATGCAAATAACAGTTTTTGGCTCAAAACAGAACCTTTCCATCAGGTTTAATGGGATAGGAACGTACAAACAAACAAAGTACTTGGAGAACAAAAGCATAAGAGAGAAACTAGAGAAAACTAAAAGAAATACTAAATCTATCCCAGAAAAATCTTAAATACAAACCAAATAGATTCCAAAACTCTTTGAAATCTCGAGCAGGAAAATGAAATCAATATGATTTCATAAACAGTTCTTGTTTTCATTTAATAATTTCTTACTTGAAAACTCTTTGTTGTTAAAAAAATGGCTGTTACAGAGGTTTTTCAGCTACTAAGATTAAGACTGGACCTCTCCACACCTCTCTTACACACTAATTTCACTGTGTTCTACACCAAATTCAAGAGGTACCTCAGACATATTTTTGTGTTGTATGATGTAACACACAATGTCATTCTGTACAGCAGAAAAGTGAATTTAATCTCTTTTGAGTTCCACTGCAGATCACTGAGTCATTACTGTTCCATTATGTTTTCAGGACAGTAAATTAATACAGTTTAAAGCCATTGTATACAAAGTCCGTGAAAACCAATCTCCTGCCTATGCCATTTCTTACTGTATTAAAAAGTCTCAAAAGGTAGCTGAAAGAAAGACCAACTCGGACAGAAGAAAAGAAAATATATCAAGTTGTTTGCTTAGCCTTGAGTTTTCAGTGCCCTTGTCACTTCATGGACATGAAGAAAACGTGATCTTGGAGCATCACTGGTGCTGGCCTTCCTTACCCACAGGAAGATGAGCTTTAGCATCCCTGGCTTCTCAGCCAGAACAGAGAATATTTCTCCTGTGAAAAATCATGTCCATATCTTTCTGGATTACTCAAAGCTTTCAGCTTCAGTTTTTTGAGGTAAACTAAGAGGCCTACATTGACTCATCAATTTCATTGTAACTTCAGGGGTTTTTTAAAAGAAATAAGTCCATTAACTCTCTTGGAATTAAGCAGACCTTGAATAAATTGCTAACGCTCCTTAAGAAACTCTTTGCCATTGGTAAGAAGCCAAACACTCAGTCAGAAGCACCTTTACCTAAACCACTTTTTCCACTAAACAAGAAGTGATACACACCATTAACTTTCATTTCAATTATTTGGCAATAGGAAAACTTCATTTAAAATCCACCTGCTCAGGAAGTGCCTAACACAAGCACGGCACTGTATATGGATAAAAAAGGAGTGAAGGAAAATGAAAAACTGAAGGATGGATCATACTATTCCTGTCCAAGAGCATCCTGTACCACTATTCTGTTCCATGTAACCAACACAGAATCCATGTGCTGGCCATCAATTAAGTGAAAAATCACCACAGGTCTGTCTGCCATGAGCAATCCTTTTGTGAACACAGATCTAGCTTCTGTTCCCTGCATGCTGGGTCATAGAATTAGACCAAAAATCTGCACCCAGAATTGAGACACTGCAGGTCTTTTCGGAGCTGGCAGTCAGCTTCTCCTTCTGCACAGGAAGGAGCCATTTGTCAGGTGCAGAACAGTTCATGGATGTCAGTGCTTTAACTTCAGGTACAGCTGAACTTTGAGGGCATTCAGAGCCAAAGCAATGACTTTATTTGCAGGTGAACTGCTACCCTGGCACCTGTGAAGATCTGATTGATGGAGTACAGCACACACATGCAGTCACTGTCTGCTGGCTCCAAGTTCTGAATTACTGGCACCTCTTTTCCCTGCCTGACACTTTCCAGATGTAAACACGAAGGATGTGGCCACTGGGCTGGAGGAAAAGAGGCTTTGATCCCTTTACCATCAAGTTATCTGCCTTCGACAAGGAACCTCCTTTCAAAACTCCTGATGGGAATCAGGCTAGCAAAGTTCTTACTCCCTCCCAGTTCCTAGGTCACCAGGTCCCTTAGGCAAGGTGTACAAAGTCTTGCCCTTCCCATCCATCTGCTGTGAAATTTGTGTTACACCACCACAGCCACCACTTCCCCAGTGCTTTGCACCAACTGTATCCCACAAAACGGTGTCCATTTTGACCCAGCTCTGGTCCCAGCACAGTACAGATTAACAGGATGGAGGGAAGGGCTGAGGAGCTCTGCTTTTCCCGTGGTCATCCAGTTTTTCCCTGCAGTTCTCATTGCAGCAACAAAGGTATAAAGAGCTTTAATCACTACATCTCAAAACACACAGGTTAGAACTTTCCCTGCTTCCAGACAGTAGATTAGTGCAGCCTGGCTGCCAAACATGATTAATAACTCTGCAAAGGCCTTTGTATTGAATGCGGTGTTTGCCAAAAATGGCAGGAATCAGAAGAGAGAAGGGTGTACTGCAATGACAGTTATTTCAGAACCAAATGACTGTTTTTTGTGATTAAAGAACAAACTCAATTACATGAAGAAAACTCAGTGACATAATCTCTCCTCTAGTTCCCTCCTCCCCAGGCCCCATCACCCCTCCTCCTTTAAAGTGCTGCTTGGCATTCCTGAGATTAATTTTGGGGTTTTAAAATAAACACTTCCAAAAATAGCAAGAGGAAATGGTAATCTTGCAAAGTGGAGTTTGTTAGCTTATTTTCCAGAAACCAGAAGCCCTGCCTGCTTGAAACCCTTATTGCTCTGCACAGCAAGACACAGGAAGATAAATGACTTTCTGTATCAGCGAAGACCAAGCGCTGCTGTTCTGGTGCAGAGGCTCAGGATCCAGGGCTTGTGAAAAGCAAGAGAGCAACTCAGGGCTCAGGGCCTGGGGCAAACCTCAATACAGAAGACAATTTCTAGTCTATCAGACCCCAATTCTGCTTGATGAACAGGCTGGCTACTGCAAGCCCAAGATGTTCCTCGGAGCCATAGATATTCCTGACAGCATCAGCACCAACTTCACCAGAAACATGCCCAAGAAATTTTTCAGCTTAGTCTGTGAACACCAGTTATAAAGCTGAAGACCCTCCACAGCCACATCTACATCCTCATTCCTAGCCACTTTTGACCATTTAAACTCTGCCCCTCCCTGTAATCTTGATCTCAGCTCTGCCTGTCACACTCACTAGGAGTTCATTATGCCTAAAGTGGGAAAAGGGCTGTCATGCCAGTCACTCCCTCCTCTAGGATATCAAGCAAGAAGGCAGCAATCACTGCTACAAATGAGACAGGTGGCTCTGAAGAACGTATGGTGACACTCCCTGGGAAAAGTGCAGCTTCCCAGCTCCTGTAGTCAGCTGCCAAGGCCACTATCCACACAATTCCTGCAGGCAGAATGACGGGAGTCAAAAACAATCACACAAAAAGGCAAGGGTTTCTTCAGATTGCGATTTCTAAATTGTCATGTTTCTGCCTCACAGTAGAGCTCAGATAATCTGGGATGTTGCTTGATAAGCATCAGAGTCTTTGGGATGGGGACTTGCATTTCTGTCTGGAGTCTACATAAGTGCACAATTAATTCTTCGTCACATTCCGAGGCAGCAGAGAGGATCTGTTCTGTCAATGGAGCATCCCCATCTACTGTTGGAGAGTGGAAAGGGAGCAGCACAGCCCCCAGAAGGAAGCAAGGTGCAGGAGAGGGATCTGCCACCCAGCAGGATTGTCAGGAGCCCCTGTCCAAAGGCTGGGAGAGCAATTGGAGAGAAACTTTGGGTTCCTACTCTGCTGTGGCCTTCACGGGAGCTCTCGTCCAGTATCTATTATGAAAACAAGTTTCTAGATGCCATAGTTTTGAAAAAGCAAAATTTTAGGAACAAATTTGTATGTGAGCCAAGAAAAAGCATTGCTTTCCTAATCTTGCAAAGAATCCCAAATGATTGCCTAAGGAAATTCGAAG
Source organism: Cnemophilus loriae (assembly GCA_013397755.1). Taxonomy (NCBI): domain Eukaryota; kingdom Metazoa; phylum Chordata; class Aves; order Passeriformes; family Corvidae; genus Cnemophilus; species Cnemophilus loriae. The sequence continues at coordinate 208,411 of VZTF01009426.1, forward strand.
TCCCCAGGTGAGATAGCTGATGGTGACAGTTTAGATGCTAAAATACATTTAAATCATTCACTGCTGATGATGACATTAAACATGCAATAGCAAATAAATGTTAACCTTTTTTTTCATAATATTCATCAAGATTCGGACATTTTTAAAATTAAAAAAAAAATTAAATCTCCTGTTACTTAAGTTCCAAAGGGACTCCGAAATGTCTCTAAATTGAGATAAAGGATTCTAACCTTTTCACAGTTCTGAAATTTACTGTATTCACACTCCTACCTGTGGTCATCTCCTAACTGACAAGGAGAACATAACAAATGATCGTACTCAGTACTGCATAGCAAGGCATAGATTTAGTAAGGGGCAAATGCAAAACTGAAATTAAGACATTAATAAACCTGCCTGTCAGAGAAGATGTGGAATGATTCCAGACTAAAAACTTCAACACAGCTTTCTAATTACAGATTATTCCTCATCATAGCAGCATGATGAAAACAATCTTGATGAAGTTACCTATTCATCAGCTGTCATTTTCCAGTAATGATCATAATCCTGCTTTTACACAGAAAGCAGGAGCTTGATATCTACCACTGGTACTGAAACAAACAGCTCCAGAAACTTGAGGGATGGATTCAGAGAAAATAAGTTATTCCTCACTTTTCTATGGCCCTTTTTTACTGTGTGTATGATGTAGAAGTGGGCTAAAAACTGATGAGACAAGACTTCTCCCATGCTGCAGAAGTTAAGCACCCACTTTAAGCAGCATCCAAAGAAGAAAAAGAATTGCTTACACACTTGAAAAAACTTGCTAACTTCAAGGTTTTAATGCCGAGGGATGACTGAAAGCAGCCCCAGAAGATGCCATATTTTCATGATAGATTTAATTCAGAAAATACTAGTTCAGTCTTTAAGGTGATCCACTGTGATTCTGAGGCTGCAATAGCTGTGCATGTGTACACAGCCACAGCTTGCAGAGGCATGAGAAGGAGAGATCCAAACACTGTTTTTAATTCGTAGGCAGCATTTAACTTGTTCCAAACCCATTTTGGACGTCTGTGTTTGGATTTACATTTTCTTTCTCCTCTGCCTTATCATGCACTCCCCTCATAAGAGAAAAACAAAAAAAGAAAGCCAACCTAAATAATCTACATGAAGCTATCCTAAGGCCAGAAGATGACAAAGACACATGGGTCAGATTTTTCACTCAAAGCTCCCATCTCTCAAGGATGGAGGGTTTAACCAGCTTCCTCCAAGTGCTCGAGGAACTTGCTTGTGTCTCCCATAGTAAACCAGAGAACAGCTGGGATCTCCCTTCTGTGTGTAAAATGGGAAACAATAACCTTTCAGCAGGGGGTTGGAACGGGATGATCTTTAAGGTCCCTTCCAAGCCAAACCATTGTGTGATTCTATGATTCTGTGATCTGTCAAGCACCATGCCCTGAGCAGGAGTTTCCTGCAGCAGAAGTCCTCACACATTCCTCCCACTCTTGTGAATTATTGGTCATTAACTCCAGGCCAGAGGAGCACAGCAGCCCCGTGTTCCCAGGTGAGCCAACAGATCCCTGCTCCTCAGGGAACACAGGACAGATGTCTGTCTGATCTCTTCAGGTGTCTGTCCTGCAGCACACCTTAAACAGAGCCTCTCCTTAAAGATATCACTAGATGACCCCATAGTAGAGAGGATTTGCATGAAAGGAAGGACACAGCACCAGAAAGGCTTTGATTCCTCAAAAGCTTACAAAAGGACAGTCCCAGTGAAATTAATTTGTGAAATTAAACACACGCATAAATGCTCACAGGATTTAGGCCTGAGAGACACCAGGCGCTCACACAGCCTGGGAAAAGCATATCCAGCCAAAGGATATCCTACTTTCGAAACAAAATAGGTTTCAATAAACTTAACAACTCCATATAAACATTCTCACAAGACCGTATCCATTTACTGCTGGAAAGATATAAAAGGATTGAAATAGAATTGAAAATTATTGTTATACCCCTGTGCTGTAAAAGTGATTGTTGAGGGCATCCAAGAAGTTGAGAAAATATTAAGTTTTATTAAACCCTGGGGAAAGTCAGGAGACCAGAAAAGGCCAGAACAATTGCACAAAAGCAATGACAAATTCCTAGAAATACAGCGGCTGGAAATCCAAATGAATGAGTGTTGGGCTAAAATAATCTAACAATCTCTCTTCACTGGCAAATAACAAAGGGCAAGGGGACAGTGTTCAAAGTTTCCTGAAACCTTTTTCTCCTTTTCTTTTGGGGAAAAAAAAAAATCAAACCGACAACTTTTTGCTAGATGGGGAAAATGGGACTTTGCTATAGAAGAGGCAAACCTCCGGCAGTGGCAAATTGAAAAAATAACAGAGATGGTGAAACCTCAGAAATTTTTCAATCAGAAAAGGGAAGAGAGAGGACCCTGAACCTGTAGTGGAGTATATGTATACACATAGATACGGATACACGTGGTCACAAGAGGCAACGATCTAGGGTCCTGCAAGGGGACTGCAAACTCTCAGAAACTACCTCAGAGTGCTTAGTGTGGCTTTGACAAGCAGATGATCCCACTGTAGCAAGAGACGGGCCATGGTGAAAGCAGGGACCAGAGAGAAGGGCTCCAGGCATAAGGCTGCATACAGGGGTGGTCTGAAAAATATCATTAAAGCCAGACAACAGATGCTTCCAGCACCGTGGGAGATGCCTTATGCAGCACAAAAATCTCAGCAAGGAGAAGTTGCTATAAATGCCACACAAAACAAAGCCCTGAGCTCTCGAATATTACCCAGTATCAGGTGCCTCTGCGCTGTGAGAGCACACGACCAGCAAAGCAGAAAGCAGACTTTGTTCTTTGCAGAAAACTACCTCGCAGGCCATTTAAAACACAAGATATCAGCAAAGAGCTCGGAGCAGCTGGGACACGGTTACCTCCAGATAACTGCAGAAAGCTGCAGGCAGGCAGGTGAGGATCTCCTGATGGCAGTGATTTGGCAGCTTGTTTAACCCAGGGTGCTCCTGCGATCACACATTGATCCAGACCGCAAACGCTTCCCGAATCCAAGCAGTCTTGCTAATGAATAATGAATTAATCCTCGTCTCATTCTGAGTATTCTTAGGGGAATTCTTAATAAATCTGTAATTTATTAGACACACACTGCATTTCTTGATGAGAAACTCAGTCTTTTAAGGAAAAAAAATGACGGTCCTACTCTCCACCCTCACCCCAACTTAATCTATATGTGAATTCTAGTCTGGGGCACAGATAACAGAATTTCTTTTGTTCCAGCAGCAGACTTATTTGATAAAATCTAACACTTTGATGAAAGCCATTTCCTTGTGGATAAGGATACTTTGCTACGTTAGGTAGTCTTCCCCCATCTCCTGAGAGGTGGAGAGGGACAGTCAGAGCAATTAGAAGTACGGAGATGTCAGCATGAATTAAGTCACCATCAATAAGATTTATCATGTTTGGTTTATACATCCTCATCCAATTTGAACTGGCCTTCTCCCCTAAAAAAACAGAGCTACTGCTACAGAAGGTTCATATAGGAGAATAATAGCAAAACAGAGCACATTTATTCTAGAGCAGAGGGTGCTTTTAGGAATGAGAGAAAATTAGACCAAAACTAGAGGATTACTTTTTACGGCATCTTGTCACTACCAACAGCATGTACCAGCTGTTTCAACAGATGATACAACAGTGCTAAAGTCATAGAATAGCCTACCTACAGCAAAAAAAATTACTGCTTGATATGTAAACAAGTTCTATTCTATTATTTTTTTGCCCTGTCTGCTGTAATTCTGGTGGTTTCTACCAATGGTGTAGCTGTCCTGCATGATTCAAAGAAAGATTAAAAAATTATCTTGTCTGCGTCCAGGGGTATGTGGAGTTTGATGTATTAGGTGCACTGTGTAATATAACTATTGTTCTCAATAACTACAGCATTGTGTCAAACATGATTTCTTTGTAGGAGATGAAAGCCTTGAAAACCAACAGCTACAGCAGGAGAGCAAGACTGGTTTTCTAAATTACCAGAAAGAGAAGGCTTTAGATTGTTATGGTTTCTGTGGGGTATTTCACCCTTAGGGAGCTCTGCCAGGCACATTAAATTTTGCTAACCACACAACCTGTGGCATTGCAAACATTAGTATTTATTGCTGCAAAAGCAGCATCAATGCTCATATTTAATGCAGTGGTAGTGACTACTGGGACCTCTAACAATTTCCACCAGCATTAGTGGGAGTGGCAGCTTTTCTTCCCCACATCAAGATAGGACCAATACAAATTTCTCCATTATTTTCACGGCGGAAAACTTTTGTCAGTTATGCTGCGGGCAGCGGGGAAGTCACAACAAAACCTAGATAGGTTCCCACTTATGGCATTTAAGCCACAATTTTATTTTGCCATCCAAAGCAACCCCTCCACCCAGCACCTCACATTCCACCTCAGTGCTCGTAGCAGGGAGGACAGTTCTGGTGTAGCCTGATGGAAGAAGCCATTCTGAAAGGGGACACGGGCTCCTGCCAACCCCATTACTCCTTGATTTCAAGTGGTTTTCAGCAGAGTGAGTTTATGGTGTTCGGCAGCTCAGTTTCAGAATATTTGGTTTATTTAGTGTGTTTTCACTGATGCATCAAAACACAGGCACACTACCAACACATTTTCACCCCAGCTGATGGATTTTTTTTTCTCTTGCCTGATCAGATCATCTTCCTTTTTTAAAAAAGACATCATTCCTCAATAGTGAATGGTCAACTCCAACAATCCTCTTTTTGTCCCTTGTGTCCCTATCTCTCTTTCTTTCTTTTCCAAGACAGTTATTCATCCCCAATAAGATGTTTAGGAGCCTACAGACATTCTTCTACAAAATTTTGATTAGTCCAACTTGTTCTACTCAGAGGTTTAAAAACAAAATTTCACCTCCCAGGTAAAATTCACATTCCCTTTAAAGGCATAGTAACATCACCCCAAGGTTGGCAAATGTTCCTTAAATCTCTTGGGGATCATCACTTCATGTCAGCTGCAGAACTGACTCACTTCACCTGCAAACCTGACCTCAAAACCAAACTATTTTTTCATTTCTTCCATTCAGGGATCTCAATGCACACTTTAACTCGGAGCTCACCCCAGGTGAGGCCCTTTCTGTGACCAAAGCACAGCTCAGATGCTCAACCACTCTGAAGTCCCTTCCCTCTGTGCAGTCAGCCCCAGCAGCCTCCATCCCTGAGCCCCTGCAGGGTTGATATATTCACCTTTACAAACCAATGCATGTTGTCATTCAGGCAGAGTTTTAAGGCACATGCTACAGGTAACACTGACTTTTCATGAGTATTCAAGGAACATGCTGAAATGGAGTTGCTTTCAGTGCTCTCCTCCCTTGTTTCCTCTCTAGATTCTGCTCGGTTTTTGATACTTTCTTTCACTAATTAAAATGTCTTGCAAAACAGAAACACCCTCAAGCTCCTTTTTATTATCCCTGTTTCACAGGTTTATTATCCTGTACCAACAAAAACAACTGACCTTGTGCTATATTAATGCTCTTATACAGGAAACATCTCTGGATAGATTTTTCCTAGTGCCCAGCAATAAGTACATGTGACTAGTGAGTCAGTTTGAAAATCTTTTTAAGATGTGTTTGACCAACAGAAGAATTTTACTTGTATGGGAAATCCAAGCTACCTTTGCACTGTAATCAGAAAAAAAAAAATTGGGGGTAAATTTTGTAGGAAAAAAATAGATAAGAAGAAAACTTCTCGAATTTGCAAATGCTCAGTAAAGTTACCTGGTGGGGCAGAGTTTCTGGGCAAGTTCGCGTGGAGGTTGCCTTGCAAGCAGACAGAAACTGCTGATGGAATGGGATGTCCCTCACTACACACCTCACATTTCCCTGGCCTCTGTTTTCCTGGCTTGGTTGGGACTCCCTTCCTCAGTTCTGGTGTCTGCCATTCCTGTCTGACATGGTAACTTCGGATCTATCGGATAATGACATGGAAAGGGGGAAAATCTTCAGAGAAATTATCCAAATGACTGATCCGTGCCTAATTCTGAGTGAACAGCTTCTTCAGAGAGGAGATGGACACAGGCAGCCACCATCTCTCATTGGAATATTTAGCCCTGCCTCAAAGGTGTAGGAATAAGGAATCCATGGAGTTAGAGACGGTCCGACAACCAAATACATTTCCTTAACACGCCAATTGCTAAGTGTTTTGCTTTTCCTGCATTAAGTAGAAGACTATGGGGAAAGATATTATAGGATGCAAACCAGGGTATTTCTGCATATGCACATCCATTAAACTCACAGAATCAGATTTTTTATCAACCATTCCCACCACATCTAGGAACTGCACTGTCAGTAAACACACATTTCAGCAGATAATCACAGCAGTTTGTTTCCTTTTGAGCAGATATAAACAAATCAATACAGTTATTTGTGCACAGTGCAGCATATTCATATACTTGAGAAATTAATGGTAAATGCTGTAACATCAAAGTTTCGTAAGTGTCAGGTTTGGGTTTTGCTTCATCTTTAGTTCCTAGAAGGTTAAGAACATGGATATTATTTTATCTCACTGAATATCGATAAAAGGCAATCCTCATTTGGTCGTATCTCCAGGAGTATTTGAATGACTATGTTTTTCTTCCCCCAGTAGGATCAGTTCAGTTCTTGCTGGAAATGGAACAAGAGTTTGAGAAACTGGAACATTGGATGGGGTCTCATCAGCTTAAAATTTTTCAGTGCCTGTTGTTGTCTCCATAGGTGACAAGGTTTCTTGTGCTCTCTCTGCTACACGCTCTTGCACTCCCGCAGACGTGCCCTTTTCAACACTTTCCACTTGAAATTCTATTTCAGGATCTTCTCTAGCCCTTTTTACATCCCATTTCTCTCCTGAAACATCTACCATTACATCTCCCAGCTTTGCTGCAATATAAGCAGCATCTTCTGATCTCTTTCTTGTAGACCATTCACACCCAGGCCTTTTTTATCAACTTTCTTGTCTATTTTCTCCTGTAATTTTCATTTCACCCACAAACCTTCCTGTTTTAATTGCTTCCTCTTGACTTTAAATGTCCTGCTCTTCCTTTGGAAGACACACATCTATATATTTTGTTTACCACCTGGATTAATTTCAGCTAATGATCATTTAAATTCTACTCCTAAATTGTCTAACTCAGTAGATCTTTCTGCTTAGGGGATCTTTATACCCAGTGGTTTGACTTTGTGCTCTTGAAGAGTCAGAGAACATGTAGGAAATTTTTTTGATAAACTGCTCTTTTTTTTTGTCAATTTTTGAAGCACTTATTTCTGGTTTCTACAGCTCTGCTGAGAACACAGTGAATTGTGAATTATGCAGTTTTGTCCTTCAGCACCAAGATGAAGAGGATCTTTACATTTGACTATATCTGGTTTTGGAATATTCACTCTAAATCCTGTTCTCTTTGCAGGTAATGAAATATCTTCTCCCATCTCTGGCAAGCTAACACCAGAACTCCTCACATAATCTCCTCATTTCGGAACACCTCCTTTTCCAACTGTAACTGTGGTTGCTGCACAGGGAAGGTATTTTAAGGAATATTTATTCCAGTTTGTATTTTGGCACAAGGAGTGCCTACCTGAAGCTTTTCCAGACCTCTTTCAATATCAGCATCACCTTTTCTTTTCTGCCTTTAAGGTTGTCCAGGCTAATGCAAGTATTCTGTATTTCGGCATTTAAAAACATCTCCGGAGTGCCTTGGTCTCAACTTCAACAGCCTTTGTCTCCTATTCCCATTTTAATGTAATTTCCATCTCCTTAGGGTTCTCAACACCTCCCTCTCCTCCAGGATCTGACGTATCATATTTAAAGCTCTGATGCTGGAACTTGCCCAGAAATGTCAGCAATTTCCAATGACATTTTTAGCTGGGCTTGCTCCACTTCTGGAGAACAGAACTCAGGCTCTTTCCTTTTTCTTACGGAGATTCCAGAATTTTGCAAATTTCAATTTCATCTTTCTTCCAGCCAGAAAAAGATGATCATGATTTCTATTTCAGTTCCTCAGTTCAGGAAGCATCTCTTTTGGTTTTTGAATGATGTCTTCATCAGCAAAACTTGATTTTTTTTCTCTAGGAAGTTTCAGATTTCGTTTAAGAACTGATGTCACTTTCTGACAGTTTTCTTTTACAGCAAGAAATCTAAATTTTTGGTTTAGGTTTAATGCCTTTTAACTGTACATTCTGTGTCACCCACAGATATTTCAGGAGATGGTGTTTTCCCTCCTGGCTTCAGACTTCTTTGCTCCAAAGATCCATCTTCATTTAAAATTTCAAAATCTGTTGCAGAATCGTATCAGGAAGAGATGACATTTTTGATTCAGATTCTGAAATGTTCATTTGATATTTAGTGTTGCATTCCCTTTTGGTAATGCAGATTGCTGTTCAGTTCTGGTAGAGTGAATATCAGAGTAGGACAAACCCAAACCAGAAATTCTAAATACAGCATTTGTGGAAGCTCTATCTCCCTTGCAGACAGGAAGAATTTTAGATCCAACACTCTTTGAAAGATTAGCAGGCATTTCCTCTGTTTATGTATGAGAAAGATACTCTGATTGAAAAACTTCAGTTCCCAACCTACCCTTAGGCTTCTTGGAAGGAGATGTGAAAGGATGTTTCAGCAACCCAAAACGTCCAACATTTTCAGTTTCCTTAGTAGAGCCATTATCTGATGTGTAAGCAGGTTTCATGTCTTCTGGAACTTCTCCTAAAAATTCCTTCCTAAGTTTTCATAGTTCCACAGACATTTTCCCCATCCCAAATATCCCAGATTTTGATTTTCTGCTTGTTTTTGTCTTGTTTCCAGTGTGTCAGGAGATATGTGTAATGCTGTTTTACCTATGCCAGTTCCAGACCTTCTACCTGTATGGATTCCCTTGCTGTGTGGTCCATTACCTCCATGTGGATTCCACCTTATCGTTTTCTTTTTTCTTTTGTTCAGTTCTGTTTCTTCTGGGGGAATTTTGATAAGGCCTGTGATATGTTTTTTTATCTAGGCTTTCTTTCAGATCAGGTATTTCTAAATTGAGCTTTGATATCTGTGTTGTTACAGCTGCCACTTCTGGTGCAGTAAACTTTGATGTTGATTCCTCATTTCTATTTTTTAATGCTTTTTTTCAGCTTCTGGAAGTTTTTTGCATGGGTGGAAATGCTGTTTTTAATTTCTTTGTTTTCATTTCTTAAAGTTTCCAAACAGGGCTTGGGCTGCTGGGGTGTTCATTTCTCCATGCAGTACTTCAAGGCTAATTACAGAAGGGATCCTTGGTAGCTGGCACTAACTCTGCAGCTGGAAGGAAGGATTACCTGGGATTATCTTGGGTTGGTTTGCTGCTGATTCTCTTGTTTTGTTTTCCAGCAGAGTTGTCAAGATCTGGAGCCAAGCAAACGTGGAGTTCAATGGCCCTGTGTGGTTTGTGTGGTTGATTCACCATCCAGTGGGGCACAGCCACTGAGTCTAGAATACTGCAGCTGTTCAGCAAGGTGTTCTTGTTCTTTTGCAAGAGAGGAAAAACTTTACAAACCAGATGCTTTAATCAAGGAATTGTTATATGCATCAGCACACGAAATTACCATAACCTGTATGCTTCAAAATCAAATTAAGAATAGATCAGAATCTGGAGGTGCTGTTAAAAAAAACCCCAAACCTATAACCTGTTTTGTTAATCATTGTGCTTCCCTTGCTTACAAATTGTATCCTTCTCTCTACACTTCCTACATTTGGGCTTTTGGCCTTCCAGAATGCAATACTGAAGATGCATATAAAGGTAGAGAATTTAAATAGCCTGTCTTATCTTTAAGAAGGTAACTTTTCTTTCCATTACCAGACATCATCTTTCCTGCTCAAAGCTGCTCTGTTTAATTTTTTATTTTATTTTTAAGGGAGAGAACTGAAATGCTGCTGTTATCTTGTTTTCCCTACAATTTTGATGTAGATCAGTTTAAACTGACAAGAGAAACAACGGTTACACTGCACATATTTTTGACACAGATGCAACTTAAACATAGAGATCACTCTCAGACAGAGAATCTCATCTCACCAGAAGAGGTTTCCTCTTGCCTTGTACTGGCTGGCATGAACTATTAAGTTTACTTCAGCAGCTGGTCTCTCTTAAACAGACAGAAATTTGAGCTGTGATAGACCCACGTGCAAACTTGTGTGTTTGCTCATACATTTGTTATGGTTTGCTGATGATATCAATGCCACAAGTCATGTGCTTGCTTTACAAGGCTTTTGGTGTTTCATACTTACCTTTACTTAGCTATGATAATCATGGAATCATAAAATGATAGAATGATTTGGGTTGGAAGGGACCTTAAAATCTATCTAGTTCCAACCCCCAGCCATGGGCAGGGACACCTTCCCCTAGACCAGGCTGCTCCAAGCCCCATCCAAACTGGCCTTGGACACTCCCAGGGACGGGGACATCATTGTCATTGTTGGCATTGTGTTGGACATGACAAACAATTTCTACATGCAGGTCAGCTGTTCTCATAGGCCTCCCTCATGTGCTTAGAATTATGCATTTATCTTATCTTAAATAAAGATGTGCATCTCTGCCATCGCCTGACTCAGTGGAATTGTGGTATTAATGGGAAAGTCAACCTCGTGTAGCCCAGAGAGAGCCCCACCTCAGGAGCTGCTAAGTGAAAAATGAGTCCTTCAACACTTCTACACTTGGATAAATCTGGCATGTAAAGTAGATAAACACGTCAAAGTATTCAGCTTTATCAGAACACCCGTCCTGTGTAAAGTAGGAGAGGTGTGAAGTGGAGAAATAACGTGGGTCAAGTTGAGTAAGAGATTATTTCATACAATTCTGAACTATTAAGAACAGAGTATAACAACTCCGAGTGCACAGCTCCTGTGACAAGAGCCACAGGAATTTTACAGTCTGCGTGCAAGGAATGAGGCAGTGACAGTTAATGCTGTAGTATGTAAAATTATAGTTCATTAAAAAAAAAAAAAAAGAAGAAACTGCTGGGAGGAATAAATTCCATGCATTGCTTGTTGAACAGAACTCTAGGAATGGAAATGAGAAAATAAATGTATCAATCTCTGCTCAGTTCCTGACAGTCATCGTGGCATTTCCTTTTCACACTCACAATAAGATCCCTCAGAAAAGGGAAAGTGAGAGGGATCTTCCATTTCAGTCATTCTCCCAAGCAAGGCAAACCAGCAAGTAACCCCATCTTCTAGCCAGCTTAGAACTTGGAATTTCAAAGGGCTTGAATATAATTTGTTTCTCACTGAATTGCCTTTCGAAGAGATATGCAAATAACTTATATCGTGCTTAAGCACCCTCTAAGCACAGCCCATTTTTCTGGCTAAGGTGAGCACCGGGAGAAATGTTAAATGCTTAAATGTGTTTTGTATTCAGAGGATCTGATATTCTGAATGGTGGAGGCTTCAGAGAGAGCCTCAGAAGAGTCCCAGGTTTGACCGGGAAAGGTGGTTAAAACAAGTATTGCATGCTTGACTCACAGCAAATCCCGAGGATTTGTTCATCAAGGATCTGGTTTCTCCTCCTATTTTCCTTTAAGAAGTTCTGCTCAGACACTCATTTGCTTTTATTCCTTTGCTTCTGATGATATACAATCTGCTTGAGACTTTTTTCATTGGTAGCACACTGTGCAACAGAGAATTAAGTACATTAGTGATTTTTCTTTCTTTTTCTAAATGCAGAAGCCCATATCAATTGCTGGGCTTTACCCCTCATAATACCCCAACCCTGCATTCTACTCCCTTATTCACAACGGGCAGATTCACACAGCTCTGCCACAGGCTCTGAGCATTCACTTTTATGAAAGTTTATGGCTGCAGCTCATAGAGACTTGTCTAAACTTGGAGACTGAAATTAAGAAAGAAGTGACCTGGCTTTTGCTGGCCCTGGACAGCAGATCAGCAAAGCCCAGCAATGTGTGCACAGCAATGGGCACTGAGCAAGGATGCAGATTGAACAGAGCACTGCAAAATGAATGTTTTCTAATTAGCTACTTTGCCATCGCAAGCAACTTCCAGTTGGTCAGATGATAATTTCATTTATACAACTGATGTGGGAGTAATTATCGAACAGAATTCAACCAGCCTGCAAAAAAGGCAATTGCCTATCCAGGAGCAGTTAGAAAACCTTTCCAAGCAACACTGGAACCCCAAATATTACATAAATCTGGAAGATGAGCATGGACAGAAAGATTAACTGGAGAGAGAGACCTTGAAGTGACTTGAAATATTCATTTAAAATAACATGTATATTTGAATCTTGTTCCCTGTGCAAAGAAAGGAACTTACTCTGTTATGTCTTTGTCAGAGGAACTGATTTCTCGTAGTGTCCAAACTGTCTGATGATGTGAGAACTTCTCATGGTTGGGTCTGCCTGCAAAAGCTCCTGTGTGTGACACTTCCCGGGCTGTGGGATTACCCCTCCCACAGTCACAGGAATGCACACAGTGCTGCAGGACTATTTATCTGGTCTCGAAGTGAATACAGAGGATACAATCAGATCTTAATACATGAGAAAAGCAGAGCTCCAGTGCCAGCAGTCATTCCATGCCTGTGCCTGCCCGTGGCCCTGCTGATCCTGCATCCACATCCCCTCTAGGCTTGGTGACTTGGCCTTGGCTTGTCATTCCCATCCTCACCATTTGGTGCCCAGTGCCCAGCGCTCCACTCCCTGGTGAGGTGGTGGGACAGGTCCTGGCTCTGATGGCCTGTCCTGCCACCCTGGGGAGCCCCCAGCCCTCCCTGTGCCCCAACATTTGCAACATTAACCTGCAAGTCAGTTTAAACAACCTGACTTTCAAGTTCAAATCCAAACAGCAACTTCCAGCTAGACTGGAAGTTTCCACTTTTTTTCTTTTCTTCTTTTTTCTTTTTTTCTTTTCTTTTTTTTTTTTTTTTTTTTTTATTTAATGAATTAAAAATTTTTTTTG
>VZTF01009426.1:221390-272811 GCA_013397755.1 Cnemophilus loriae
TCATCCCATTCCACCCCCTTGCCATGGGCAGCAAACCTTCCACTAGACCAGGTTGCTCAGAACTCCATCTAACCTGGTGTTGAACGCTTCCAGGGATGGGGCAGATGGTTTGGGCTATATATATGGCTTTGTATATATTTATTTACTTGTTTGTTTTATATTTGCGTTATATAATTGGTTTTATACCAGTCTGGGGCTTTTTTAAGCCACTGTTAACAGGAGTAGCTATCCAGATCTGCCCCAAACTCCCCATTCCCCATCAAGAATTTAGAATAATCTGTTAATTACTGAAGCTCTATCATTTGCAATTACAGTCATCTCAGATCTTCCTCACTTCAACTACAAACATAAAGTGACCTTTGGGAAGCTGGGAATTTGCCCCACCATATCTTGTTCTTTTACACCCCACTTCCTACAGAAATCTGCTTCAGAGGAGCCATCCCACAATCTCCCAGGTTACATTTCTGCAAAAGTCAGCAGAACAACTTAAAACAACAAAAAAAAAAACTTGGCACCTCTTTCAGTTATAAATTGCATCTTTGCCAAGTGCTTCCCTGCTGCACAGAGCAGATTGTCGCTTCTCACTTCAGCTCCTTGTGCTTTGTCCCACAGCTTGATAAGCGTTTTTGCAAGTGCTACAAGATGGGATCTAATCCCTTCAGACAGACACACACCTCTGTCACGTGCAGAGCAGGATGTGAAATGGAGAACTCTCCACACAGGGGACTGCCAGACCAAAAGCAGATGTTGAATGAAATCTCGGGGTTTGGACACCACAAAAAGCCACAAGTGCTCTCAGACAAAAAATCAGGGATCAGAGGGAGAAGACATGAAGTTATCAAACTCCATGCGTTTTGCTGCTGCTGCTATCATGGAATCCAAGTTTCCCATGCACTAAGAGTCAAACTGCTGTACTATTTCTATGGGTCCCTTGTCTCTTGTTCCTTTATCCCTGGCAAGGATTTCAGTGCCTTAAAAGGATGCCTGATAGCAATAGCATTCAAGCAGAACAGCTTTAAACCAAAGGTTTTTCAGCTTCTCTCGTGGTTATTAGACCACTGCCTCCGCTGCTCTCTTCTTGAAGCTGGTTCCACAGGCAAATCCAGGCATGCTGCAGTACCTCACTCTTCTGCTCCTCTTTGAATCTTGTCTCAGAAAGCATCATTGTCTCTGCACAGTCCCCCTGAAATGTGACCATTCCCCAAAGATGTCTCACCTTGAATGTGCCAGCCCTCCATGCAAAATCTCACTTCTCTGTTACTGTCACTGCCAGGTGGATTTTTCCTCCCCTGCAGCAGGAGTGGATTTTTTAGTTTCCTGCTTTAAACAGGTGAAGAGCGAAGTGCCACCTTCTAATGTGCCCAGAGAAAAGTCCTGGGGTTTGCTTGGTGACGGGGAAGAGATTGGAACAAAAAAAGTAATGGGACTTTGAATTCTGAAAGGAAAAACTGTTCATAAGCTTATAGAAATGTCACAGGATTTCATGGATTTGCACAACAACAGACCAACTAAGAAGAGAAATACTTCAGTGCTTGTGTGTAGGGGCTCAGCCCATCCTGCTTTCTGCATTTTCCCCATCTCAGCTTCCTCACTGCTCAAGCTTCAGTGCCAGGGAAAACAGATGCTAACGCCATGCACAAACTGACACTACAAAGTCAGGATCAGACCAACACTTCTCCAGGCTAAAAAGCTGTTCCACTGCCACTTTCCAAGACATGGAGAATTTTGAATCAAGCCTAATGAGCGTGTGTTTTAAAAGGTATCTTCTACTCCAGTATCTGAAAGCCCTTGGCACAGCCTGTCCCTGGGATTATTTTGGCACTTATCTAAAAAAATAATTATCATCCTATAGAGCTTCCAGTCCCTAACAAAGGAATCCACTGACTCTCAGGTAGAGAGATGATGAAGTATGTCCAGAGAAGGGAATGGAGCTGGGGAAGGGTCTGGAGCACAAGTCTGACCAAAGGCAGCTGAGGGAGCTGGGGGTGTTTAGCCTGGAGAAAAGGAAGCTCAGGAGAGACCTTAGTCCTCTCTACCACTACCTGAAATGAGGTTGCAGCAAGATGGGAGTCAGTCTCTTCTCCCAGGTAACAAGCGATGGGACAAGAGGAGATGGCCTCAAGTTGTGCCAGGGAAAGTTTAGATTGGATATTAGGAAAAAATTCTTCATTGAAAGCGTGGTCAAGCATTGGGACAGACTGCTCAGAAAAGTCGTAGGATCACTGTCCCTGTCACTGCCCCTGCCCCTCAATGGTCTCGGAAGTTCTTTCCAGCTTCAGTGATTCTATGATTCTATAGAAAGGAAGTGAATGACAGAAATTCAACTGCAAAAGTTACCATCTTCAGCACAGATTAGCAAAACTTGACTGTACTGGTCAATGTATAAAGTCCATCAGGCAGCAGCTCTGTAGCTCCAGCCCAGGATTCAGCTTCCCGCCTGTGCTCATTTACAGCTGTGCAAAACTGGTTATTCTTCCCTGGAAAATTGTTGGTGAGCTCCCATAGACTGCATGCTAATGGTGTGCAAGGACAGGAGAGGAACACAGAAATCAAGTTGCTGTGATGATAGCAGTAACTCAAGCAAGCAAACAAACCCCGCATGAGAACGTATAAACCCCTAAGGACCACACCAGGAGATAGAAATTGAGCAAGATGGGGGCTCTGCCATTCCAAAAAGCAGTACATTCCCACCTGAGTGTAGACTTCCTGACCAGCAGAGACTCCTCAGGGGCCTGCACATCTCCCTAGAACACCGTGGGTATGTTGCCTGCAGAGTAAACAGAGCCATTTCACAGAGTGAACACGACCAGAGACATTTCTGGTGTGCCCAAGAACAATGTTTATGAGGAAACATGAGTCAGGAACCAGGTAGAAACAATTTCTCAAGGGAAGAGAAGTCAGAAGTTCTAGGACAGCAATGAAGACAAATATTGTCTCATTTTCTGAGCCTAAAGAACTACTTTCTCCCCTGTAAGAACCTCAGGCAGTATAAAACCCCTGTTTTGCACAAGTGCAACCTGCTGCAGCACCTACCTCCCTGCAGTGGTGCCATGTCCCATTCAGGGGACTGAGCTTCCCAAAAGCAAACAGCTGCTGATGACTCCCAACAGCTGCTAATGACTGCAGAGCTCAGCACTGCAAGACCAGCAGGCTGTACTGTGAGGTACCAAAATACCTGACGAGGTGTCACCAACACACACCTGTCCTGGAGACACAGAGCCTCGGGCTGAGCACGTCTGCCTGTGTTAGCAGTGAGCTCTCTTCTCTTTTTTTCTGAGCTCTTTAAACACCTTATTACAGGGTTTCACCTAGGAAGTGTTGTCTGGGAGCTTTTTGTATTTGTGTGACATCGGTGATCTCAGATTTTGACAAAGGAAGATTACTGCCTATTGCAGTCGCAGGGAGATTTAAAGTGTGACTCCACGTAATACAGGCAGCACAGAGAAGAAATAGTCCTTGCCACTAAAAAAGTACAATCTGCTCTTTTCTCTGAAGGATAGAGGTTACTGTCCTCACCTGGATGTTCTGGGGTGTATTAGACAGTTGCCCAAGGTAACACAGGAAGACTGTCACAGAATCAAGAACAGTACAGGGTAATTTTTTTTCCCACTTCTTCTGAGGGCAGTTTTAGACACTGGTTGCCAAAAATCAAAGGAGAACTCCCAAATTTACAGTTTCATCCTCAATAAATAAATCCTTTGCTCAGTTGAAGGCTGTCATTTCAGAGCATAACCCCACCCAAATAGAGATGATTTGAGGAAGAACAAGGTAGCAGAGCAGAAACACACTCTTAAAGAGGAAAAAGAAAACAGATAAAAATACCTTGTTGCTCCCCTGCCAACCCCCATCAAAAAATAAGGTCGAGAAAAGAAAAAATAAATTTAAAATCTAACTGACTGAGCCATCCTTGACTGATTTTGTTTGAAGAATTTAGGGATGGGTTGAATAACAGAGGCTCCACCTCCTATTCCAGTTTTTTTGCTATACTTAGAGACAAAATTCTTATGCTAATTTAAACCTCCCTTGTTTTAATTTGAATTCATTATTACTGATTCTACCCACCATGTACTTGAACAGATTATTCCCCCGCTCTTTGAAGCCACTTACACACTTAACACAATTGAGCACTGTTTCCCATCTCCTTTGGTTTTCTGTTTTCAGGAGACCCCATTCTTTCCATCTTCCCATACAAAAAGTTCACTTCCTACATCCACCATCAGCACCACACTTCCCACCTAGATCTCATCTCACTGGTCACATCCCTCTTGGACTGCAGTGCCCACAGGGTTTGTAGGGCTTCCCTGCTTCTCACCTGCTTTTCCTCCCTTGTATTTGTGCAGCTGAAGGCTCCTGATCTGAGCCTTTGCCTTGGAGTGTGCTGGGCTGGTGTACCCCACAGGACATCAGGACCACGTTTCTAATGCCTGTATTTCCTACCACACCAACACACCTTGCTAGTCCTGACAATCCACGTGTTCTTCAGCGACCCCCACACAGGTACCTCTTGCACTACTGTGACTCCTCTACGGATTAACTGAGAGAGTGACAAGCAAAGTTACACAACCCTTCAGTCCCTGCGCCAGCCCGGTGGGCGACATCCCCAGGGAAGGAGACGTGAACATTTCAGACTCTGGATCGGTGGTTTAGGTAAAAACTGGTTTTGATTTCCAAACGTTGGCACACGAGGGGCTGCTGCTGGCGCTCTCCAACTGTCAGCACCCTGGCAGGGGCCCCACCCAGCTCTCGGTGCCGATCTGTCTTTAGACATCCCATTCTGTAAACCTGCAGATGGAGTTTTCCACAAGCAGAAGCCGACATGTCAAAAGCTCGACGGTGGGATCTGCTGGCCACAATCCAGCAGCAGTGTCCCTCCCTCTCAGTGGGATGCAGGCTGAGCAAACAGGCAGCTAAAGCCACACTCTTGGAGGGTCTGGGCACACTCCAGCAGTCCCCTGTTACCTCTTCTCCAAGGGAGGAAATGCAGCAGGCTCTTTGCAGAAAAGCTAAGAGCAGACAGGTGTTTATTGGCATACGTTTATTGGCGCCACAGACAAGAAGCTACCAAGATGACACCCTGGCCTCCAGATTCATTCCAGCCTGTTGTTTCACCATGTTAGCTACTGAAATCAAGTGTCCTGGTTTCAGCTGGGATAGAATTCACTTTCTTCCTTGTAGCAGGAATTTGGATTTAGTATGGCAATAATGCTGGCAGCACACTGATGTTTTAGTTGTTGTTGAGCAGTCTTTACCCTGAGTCAAAGACTTCTCAGTTTCCCCTGCTGTGGCAGGGAGGAGATGCACAGGAAGGCAGGAGGGGACACAGCCAGGAGAGCTGACCCAAACTGGCCAAAAGGATATTCCAAACCACAGAGCGTCATGCCCAGTGTGTAAACTGGGGGAGTTGGCTGGGAGGTGTTGGGTGGTCGTTGGGGACAGACTGAGCATCACTCAGAGGGTGGTGAGCAGTTGCATTGTGCATCACTTGTCTGTCTTGGGTTTAATTTATTTTCTCTTTTTTTTAATTATAACTATTATTATTGCTATTATTATCACTAGTATTATTATATTTAACTGTGTTTCAATTAGTAAACTGTTTTTATCTCAGTGCATGAGTTTGGTTTTTTTTCAAACTATTTCTCCTGATTTTCCTCCCCATCCCACCAGGCAGGTGGGAGTGTTGTATGGTATTTAGTTGCCATTTAGGGTTAAACCACACCACCTAGGAAAGCCAAGGCATTGAGACCTATCCTGAAAACTGGCAACGGGACAGGGACAGAGCAGCACATTCACCTCTGCTCTCCCAGACTGCCTAATTTTGAAGCCAAGCTTAGTGCAGACCGAGCTGTAAAAGGGATGGCTGAGGGATATATCAATGTTCTTCCAGCCTGCAAGAAAATTAGTTTAGAAAATGCTTACCAGCATTCCCCTAAGAGTGTCTTATCCATTTGACTTTTGAAAATAAGTCAGATCCGTTTAAACTACTATATTGCAGCCAACAAATAAAAACACCTAATAAGTATCACTAAAATAATAGCATTTTGGAACATGCCTTTATATCTCTTCTTTCTAGTTACCAAATATACACTCATTTCTAAATATTCAGCAGATAATTTGATGTTTCTGGATATGACACTGTGAATAATATTCTTCTCAAAGTGGTGGGAATACATTATGACTCACACATGACATCTGCCTTAAGCCTAAGGAGTTATTTAAACTGGAGTATTTTATCAGGGGATTATTAATTTTGGAACCTAAATTAATGAGCATTAACCTGGGCGAATATCTAGAAAATATTACGAATGAGTGGGAGGGGAGAAAACCTACTTGGTGACTCAGAGCAAAGTTTAAAATATCACTTAAGTGGATATAATGGGTACAGTAAAAATAATTTGAAAACTTGAGTCAGATTATGTCTGAGGTAAAATCTATTAAGGGCAGCAGCAGTGCCCCCCCATTATAACAACAGGCCTTGTGCCAAGACACCACAAGCAAGGAACAAAAGCACCTATTTTCCATTAGCCTAAGTTTGTTATGATTTGAGTGAGAGATTGTCACAATGTAAACATTTTAAGGATACATAAGCACTGAGTTTGAGAGCCAGAGTCCACCAAAATGATTTCTTAACAAATGGGCAGAATTCCATTCCTACTCCTACCAGAATAATTTTATTTGGCAGCATGAAGGGACCTAAAAGAGGACCTGGGGTTAAAAATCAAACATTCAGCTTGGCAGGTGGTAATAGGTAATGACGATTTTCCACCATATTTAGAGAATTTATGGAGTACACCATGAGAGGGAGGTTGTCTCTCTCACATATGGGAATACATCTAATTAGAAATGTTTAACTTTTTCATCTCACACTTGGAATAGGCCACCCAGGGCTCGGAACATAGGCACCACCTGACAAGCTTTTAATGGGAACCCAGCAAGCCCTCAGTTGTTTAGAAGCATGACTACTAAACTGAACTTCCCCGCTGTATTTCTTGTCCTTTATGAAAAAATAATGAAGTTTTTCTCTGCGAGTATTTATAGTACTTCATGAATTTGGGATGAGTACTAGCAAATAGTTTAACAGCCAGTGAAACAATAGTAAATAAATGCATAAAGACTTGGACTTAAACTTCTGGTGCAATGGTTTCTCGTCCCTTGGCTCTAATTAACAAAGGGCAACTCACATGTCAGGCCTTGAAATGCATGGTCCTTTACTCGACACAATCATTAACATTTCAGGGACTAAAAAGGAGCTCCTGTTCAGTGTTTTGCCTGCCTTGGTACTCACCGAGCTACAAAGCATTAGGAACTACACTGGTCATCCCATCTGACCTTCTTCTTGATGCAGCAGGCACCTCAAAACTTGGGAGCACTAGTGCGTAGTCTGCGAGGGCCCTGAGCAAGTGCATGATCTCCAGGGATTTCAGGGTTGTTAAGCTGAGTGAGACCTGTGGTGATTTAAGCCTGGAAGAGAGAAAACTACGAGGGGAAGGAAAATTCCTGTTGGATGTACAGAAATTTCAGAGTGTCACTGAAATTTTCTGCCGTACAGAGCTGCAGAGGGGGATGTGCCCTGAGGAATGAGCACTCACTCTTCTCCAAGCCTTCCTGGGCAGCCTTGGTCTGAATCCCCCCATGGAAGGAGGATGGCAGCCCTGGAATAAACAGGGCAGGAGCCTGATCTGCACAGCCCCAGCCCAAAGCCTATCCAGATCTCCACAGTGTGAAGAACATCACTCACAGGACAACTCTGTACAAACACTTTGAGGATTGAAATGCAGAGCTTCAGCTGCGGTGTGCAAGACACTGATTTAGACTCCAAAATAGCCTATCTCAGGTAGGAGCAGACACAGGTGGTGCTTGCTGTGCCCTGTGCTCCCAAGTGCCTCCTTTACTGGCACAGAAACAACCACAGCTTATTTGATTATTATGAACAAGATTTGTTTGCGATATCAGTGGCGATGCCAAGCTTCCACAGAGCCTTTTTTCATTTATGAAAAAATATTGGTTTGATTTGGGTTTATGATTTTTTTTCCCTCTGAGTCATATATTTGCAGCATGAGGAACAGCAAAGCTTTCTTAAAGCAGAAAGAGGAGCAGAATTGAAGTGCGAGGCTGTGGAGTAAAGACAATTTTGATATGATGCGGCTTTGTTGAACACAATTATTTTTTAAGATGACGAGACCTAAGAAAATGTATTTTTAAAAAAATAATACCCAAGCACTTTCATGGCAGAAGCAGTAAGTGCACTAAGATAAAACACACACAAAATCTCTCCCATGCATTTGCAAGTTTGTCACAGCTCCAGAGGAGGAATTGTTACTGATCTAATGACCTTCCTCCAAAACCACCCAGAGTTAGTTGCAATGTGACAGTCTGATAATTAAACCCAAGATGAGGGCAGGATCCCCAAAAGTATCCATTATGCAAGTCTGGACTTGGGTTTCAAAGTGCTTATGGTGGCAGCAAAGACAACTGGCAGAGCTTTTCCTTGCTGATAAAGGCTGGGTGTTGTTAAATCTCTAACTCTGCTCTTTGCATAGCCATGGTTGGATGCTTTTACTGATAATTTTCAACCACTCATAAATACTTTATCTGAAAGCTGTACAGCAACCTCTTCTTAGCATGCAAGCAGGCATTTGACAGCTTGCAAAATAGGAGGTGAGTGTGCAAGATGGGCTGAGTGCCAAGACTTGCAGAGAGCTGAAAATCCAAGCAGCCTCAGGAGGAGGCTACAGAAACCCTATGGCCAGGTCATGTGCATTTTCATGGCTTACAGATCTAAGAAAACTCTTCCCTCTCCCTGCTGACCTGAGAAAAATCCATAATTAGCAGGGCCTGAATTTGAGTATCTATCACACAGTTTCAGATCCTGAGAGTCTTGACAGAAAACGCAGGAAAATTTGACACAACGGCTCCAGTTCAGGCTCAAAATGCAGTATTAGCACACACCCACTCGCTAGGCTGTCTAGTCCTAAATAATTCCTCAAAACTGAGGCGTTTAAGTAATAGAAGTGTGGGGGAAAAAAAGATGCTGTTACAGAAAAGTGACTTTTCCCAAAGCATAACATGCCACCAGTCCAGTAATTCTGCCACAGCCAAGTCCTGTTACTTTAAAGGAATAGTCCAGGCAAATCAGGACAAGCAAAGCCAGGCTAAGCAAAGCAAATGGAGCTGGCAGAGCTGCTGACAGAGGCAGGTGAGTCCCAGCACTGTCAGCGCAATGCTGTGCTGCAGTCCTTGCTGCAAGAGCAAGCGCTAAGCTTGCACTAATTTTCACACTCTTTATTTTCCTTCCCTTCTCCTCGCCTGGCATGATTTGTTAAGCAGTGCCCCGTCCAGAAGGAAGGGGAATTAATAAGGTGTCAGCTTTTCCAGACTCCTGTTTTGAGGAAATCTAAATTTCCAAGCTCAGCCAAAGCCGTCCATTGTGCCCTCCTCTCCCCCTCCCCAGCTGACCCAGCCTTTGAAAGCAGAGACGCCTGGCTTCAGCCATTAGGCTGTTAACAGCCTGGCGCTAACACTATAAATATCCCATATTCAAACTTTATCATTGGGCTCCCAGAGAAGAAACTACCTTGATTGAAGAATGGACTCATTAAGGGAGCGAAGTGACAGCTCTGAGCAGGCTCCGTTTGCAGTTTCTAAACGCATCTGCTCTGATGGGATTGAAGATGCGTTCCCCACCGGGAGGGAAGAATGGCCTTAATGTCAGGTCTGCCTCTGGCTACATCATTAAGCAATAAGACATGACAGACGGTGCATTTTCAGGGGATTTTTTGCATACTCAGGTATGCAGTGTCACAATGGTCACAGCAAGGCAATCTTGGCCCCCAAGAGCTGTGCTCACTGCGCTGGTACATATTAAACACAGCTCCCAGCCAGCCCAACGCTGTGGATCTTCAATGCAATAACACCAGCACCAGAGAGCACCATTTTTTGCATGCCAAACCATTCTTGGGTGCAATTCATCCAGCTGCCTAAAACCCAAGCAAACAGGCTTTCGATTAAACACACATAAGTCACTGTATCTATTAAAAAGGATTTGTGAGCAATCATCATTTTAGAATTGTTAACAACAGGCCAAATCCTGGAGAATTCCCTGAGCAATTGCCATGCCAAAATATTCACGGATGTAGAGAGCCAGCACTGATCCCACAGGGTTTTGACACGTCGCTGAGCACAGCTGCAGCAAACCAAGATGTATCCCCATGTGTATTACTCTCTAAGAGGCCTGAAAGAGTGGTACCTACATTGGCAGGGGACTCTGCATCCTCTACTGCCACCTTGATGTAGGCTTGCCCTCAGTTAACACCATTTCTGTGTGAGAGTGCCACCCATCATCACCAAAGCAAATAAAATGGTTTTAGAGCAGTTCACCTTCTACTGCTGCATACCCGGGGAAAAAATAACATTTTTGTCCATGCAGGAGGTACAAGTGCAACCCCTACAACCAGGGAGTGCCTACATCTGACACAGCCATGACTGCCAAAGAGAGCAAGACAGACCTTGGTGACTGGATTAAGGGTGGTGAGTCCACCTTAAAAAGAAAAGGTTGGTCTTGAACCTCTCAGATCCCAAATGATGGTGAAGAAATTAATGTAGCAGGGTCCACCTATTACTGGTTCCAGTGTGTCAGCCCTTCTCCGTATGTCAGCTCTTTCAGCTCTCCTTGCATCTGGACTCTGAATTGCTGGAGTCACTACTGACTGCAGTTGCTTGAATGTATTCATAAACTGTTGCTCACTCAAATAAATTTTTCAGAGCAGTAATTCTCCAAAAATCCCTCAAGCCAGACACCTAAAAATGAAGATGTTGAAAAATACCTTCAAGATGCTTTCGAAAAAGCATGTACACTTTATTTTGGACTGCTATGATTGCAAAATGCAAACTACATATTTCATCTCTTCACAAACCCAAAAGCAAGACTGCTCCACATGCAGTTTGGCAGTGTGATTTATATGCACTATGTGAGCAATTTAGGAAAGAAAACTACATTAAAAAAAGATAGTCAGTGGGGAAATTATTTCTTAGCTCACAAAGGGCCACTCATATGATCAGACACCATATACTGAAAGAGCCAGGTGCTCACAGCTGCTAAAATATTCTGACCACAGCAAATGTTCTCATCAAGCAAGTACCCTTATTCAAATTGTAAGGGCTTATACCATCCCAGCAAGCTATGAAATATGTACGGCTTCTCTTACAAGCCTGGGGATTTTTCTAAGTTGCTTAAATGAATGTGTCTGGATGGGCTTAGGGCTGGCCAGCCCAGCACAACCCACAGTGGGCAGCTTTAGACTCATTTAATACAGGAAAAGACCACCTGAACTATCTTAGTACTGCATTCCTGAGAGAGGCTTAGCCAGAACACATGAAGGATATTTCTCTGCTGGGTCTGAGATTTCTAACCAAAGTGTTTCCTAACAGTAATAAATCACATAAACAGGGAAAGAAAAACAGATATGACCGATTAGCCTCTTTTTTTGGATGGAACGAGAAAAGCTTAGACCACCACCATCTTCTCTCATTGCTCTGCTCAAACAGAAATCTTCACTACAATGTTTTAGTCAAGAGGCTTCTGTTTCTACCTGGAAAGGACATTTCCATCCACACAGAGGATGAACTCAAGTGACGCCCCGGGAAGCCTCCGACCCTATCCCTCCTGTATGTTTCCATCAATCACACAGGTTGGTGTGCAAGCTCCCAGCCCAATCCCCTGCTGTAGTGCAGCCACAGCCTCACATTAAAGCATGAAAATTTAAACTCCTCGTGTTCTGCAATATTTACAAATCTATGAAAGTAATGCAAGCAAATGGCAGTTGTCTGGGGCTGAGGGAAACTGCTGAGCTGGGACGTTTTCCATCAGCAGATCTGTTCCCATCTTTTATTTACAGGAATTTAAGAGATTTCATTAGTCATAGAACAATTCACATTTCAAAACAAGTGAGGCCACACAATTGTACTGCACTCAGTAACTCCCCAAACACTCCCACATTTTTGTAGGAAATGCAGAGGCTGAAAATTTTCAGGCTAGAAAGCCCCAGTGATGAAACCCAGCAAGCAACAGAGGGTCCCACCCAGGCTGTGCTACACAAACCTCTCCTAGTGGAGGGTATTCTGTTGTGGAGCCAGGAGCTGGCCCTGCAAAGGAATCTGCCTGTGCACCATCATCCTCCGAAAATTCTGACAGTGCCTTCTCTGCTACATATTTCCTACAGGCCTATTCCCAGAGAGATCCAGCCTGGCATGGGAACCACTTTGCTAAATTCATATCTGTCCAACTTTTTCAAGCTTATGCAATATTGGATAATCTTTCCATTTTAAATTGAGGTGGATTTTTAAAAAGCTTTTTAAATTCTGTGCCACTCAAACCCTTTTTACACGTTTGCTGTCATGTTCCTAGAAGCAGAAGGGCCACGTTGCAAGAATATTCCCATTTCTTTTATTCACAGGCAGCTTTGTGTTACAGGTTCCTTTGGCAAGAAATACCTGTAATATGCTTCCATCCCTGAAAATATTCATCTGGTGGGAGATGTCCCTGCTCATTGCAGTGGGGTTGGGCAAAATGATCTTTAAATGTCCTTTCAACACAAATTATTCTATCATTTTATGCTGGGACTGATTCTCTGCCACCAAATGGAAAAGTGATTTCCTTGATAGCCATCACAACCCACCCCACCATCATCCTTTCTGAAAATATGTACGCTTTGGGGACCAGGCCATAGAGAGAACCTGATTCATGCCACAGGCAAACTGCCTTCCTGAAAATACCTTGCTTGCCTGGATGCCATTTGCTGTCAGATAGGATAAAGCACCTTTTTGGAAGAGGATGCTGACGAAGAGAGCTACATAAGCAATGAGATAAGTGTGTATTTACCAACAGTTTATGATTTATATAGGATGAGAATCCTCTTGTCTGAGGATCTTCAAAAACATGAAGCTGAGAAAGATTCCAAGCTTTCCAATTAGAAATAACAAGAAGTTTCACAGCATTTGAAATGGATTGTTTTTTAACAAGAACATTTGTAAATCCAGAATACATAAACAAGGCCGATTATGGGAACTCATAAACCTCCCTAACTTTAGTTGACTTTAGCTTTCTTTATAGAATTACCAAAGCTGCTCTTCTTCCTCCTTGTCTTCTACATCCTTTCTCCCTTCAGGACTCTTCAGAAACATTTTGAGAGCCCAACACAGTCTATTGCAACACACAGCACAGTGAGTCCTCTTCTTGATTCACCCATAGATGTTACTGGAAGGAAACAAAATACAGCCTACTCATTAGCATATGAATTATTCCTGGAAGGCTCAAAGATTTTCCCATCATGCTTGGACTGTTTTGGTTTAAAAGGTTTCAGCAATGTTCTTCTGCCAGCTTTTCTCTGGCCCCGTCATAGCTTATTAAATGAAACTGCAAATCTACTTTAATCACTGTTCCTTCCCCTCATCTTCTCCTCCTTAAGGGGTTTCAGAATAATCATAAATTTGCTTTATTCTTACTTAAATCCTTAGAGCTGTTCTCTACCTTCCTGACGTCAGAAATTCAGGTAAGTCAGGAAACCATCTGAGACGGACACAACTCTCTTGGCTCATCTTGGAAGATGCACAGAACAGAGCAGGCAAGTTACCTCGACAGGATAGGAATTGCCCTCAGTGTAC
The DNA here is from genome assembly GCA_013397755.1 of Cnemophilus loriae. Taxonomy (NCBI): domain Eukaryota; kingdom Metazoa; phylum Chordata; class Aves; order Passeriformes; family Corvidae; genus Cnemophilus; species Cnemophilus loriae. The sequence continues at coordinate 235,047 of VZTF01009426.1, forward strand.
AGCCTACATGTCCTTGGCATGCTGGCCTGAGCAGATGCCAAGCCCTGCCTCTGGCTTCAGCATTAGAAAACATCACCTTGTTTATCAAGGAAATGCCTTGCAAGCACTGTGATAGGGAGCAGAGCTGGCTGAAACCTTCCTTCCCCTCCAATAAAGATCAGTCCTGCAACAGGGTGCAGACAGGCCATAGTTCTTTTGAGAGTCCCATAAGAGAACTTGAAAAGCATTTATCAGAGGGGAAGAAATAGCTGGCTTGCTCTGGGGATATCCTGCAGCTGTGAACACAGCAGCAGTCCTGACAGCCTGGGGAAGTGTTGCCATCGCTGCCTGTCTCAGTGCTGTGGAAGAGTTCCTGCCAAAACACGCTCTGGTTGTTGTGCTCGATGTGAGAGGACACCCGAGCACACAGCTGCTTGTGACTGTCACCACCACTGCACTGGGGAGGCGTCAGCCTCCAAATCAGGATGGACGGTTCAGAAGATGGGACTATTTTGAGACTTGCAATGTGTCTGGACTGTCCTAGAAGAAAGCCTTCTCCCTTCACTCCTGTGTGTGCTGGTGGACTTCCACGTGAAGGTCCCATTCCACCTTTAGGTTCCCTGTGTTCAGGGAAGACCAGCATTTCTGCAGCTGGAACTGGGCTGGAGCTCAGCTGGCTCCAGCCAAACCTGGTTAGCAGAAACCATATAAAGAAGAGCCCTGGCCAGGGCCACTGTGCTTGAAAACACACACACAGAGCCAAATTCTGGCACTCACACAAGTCTGAAATTTAGAAGACTGGCAAACCTGGCCTTGTAAACAATCATGGCTATATAAAAATGAAGACACACTCCTGAGCCAAGTACTGAGGTGGGGAGACATTTCTGTTGGGTGTCCTATCCCTTCCTGCACCAAAATGTTTCTGCATTATTGGTTGTAAAAGAAAAAAATATCACCCCTTTTCTCTCAGTTTACAATTAATTCTTCAATTTGTTTACAAGGCAGCAAGTGAAAGACTCTTTCTACAAGGAGCTAAAATGCTTAGAGATCACTGTGAGTTCAAAGAATGTGTCATGGAAATACACTGGGGAGAATTACTATTTCTCATCAGTGGGATAATTGCAGGCAATCCATCTGAAGGTTAGAACACAATATTTGGAAGAAGTTATTGCTTCTACATTTCTTTATAGTCTGACATGAAAGATCTGAAACTTCTTCTGCGTGTGACTCAAATATGAATAAAGCTCATAACAAAACATAATAGAGGAAAATGAAAAATTCCTGGCTGATATAGAGGCATCTGTGCTGTGGTTAAATTATATTTCGATTTTCAGCTCGTTTGTTTATTCCTCCAGACAGCTACTGACCGTGTTCTGGAGGATCTTAACTTTGTTGAGGACCACTCGACTTTGCTAACTTTCAGTCCTGCATCAGGGAGACTTTAAATAAATCAGCCATTGGTATTGACCAGTAATGAAAAAACATTAGAAGAAGATGCAAGCAGGATCTACAAATTGCTGAGGATACATACAGAGAGCTGCACTCCCCATCCGTGGGGCAGATGATTCCTCTGCAAAGTCAAAGCCTACCCAGGGGTCCTGGGCTGCTTCAACCAGGTTTGCCAGAAGCTCTCACAACCTTTTCTGTGTGGGAGCTCCTGTGGTGACTGAACCAGCAGAAATATGAGCAGATTGTTGTTTTGCCAGACTCGTCATAACGAAGGACCACAAACTGAACTTACCTGGGAGCAAAAGTAAGACAGTTTTTCTTCCTCACACCAAGAGTTCACCTCTTACAGTTCAGGTCTAAAAGTCCCTCTCTGGAATCCACTAAAAATAATTCTCGTTATTACTCATCTGAGCTTTTCATCCTTCCTACTTGAAGCATGTGTAAGCAGTCTCTTCATCTTCAAGCCCAGATCTGAGCACACAAGTCCTCCGGAGTTCAAGGTGTCTAGGAGTCAAAATGCCAGGCCATGGAGAAAGGCCCAGAAGAGCTCTTTTTCACTGTCTGATGTCATGCTAAAGCCAGGGTGGCAAAGAACAGTCAATTACCTCAGAAATGCTGACCAAGGTTTTGGAGAGCTCAAGAAATGTATGTCCAGCACAACTGTGTTGAATGAGACTTGAGCAATCTGACATCCTCCCCAGTCTTCACTCCTCGGCGTTTACTGCTCGTAATTGGCGCAGATTCTTGCCTTCAGCAATTTCTCACCCAAGCAATGCAACTCAAGATACTGACTCCCACCATGCTGGGGGAGCACGGAACAGCCTTGGGCACTAAACTCTTCCCAAGAACATCCCCGAGCAGATGGCATAAATTTAGTGAACTGTGGATGGGAAAGGGAATCCCCAGGAGATGCAGTGACAGCACAGACACTGCAGAGAAGATCTTATTTCTGTGTCCTCACAATCCATTTCCATACAGCTCTCGACTTTTCTCCACATGGTGTTTGGGACTTGAGCATCTCTAAGGAGTCACACTTATTTGAGGGAGGGATGAGGAAGAGAGGAATAAACAGCATTTCTTACTCTTGAAGGGAGATTGCTGAGACACCAAAGGCCTCTCTCTACCATATGGGGTGAGAGATGCTGCTTTGTGTCAGTACGTAGGTGCACCAGCAGGGTTATATTAGCAGCAGCAGTGAAATGCCCTGACTTCTGCTGCCTCCAGGCCTCAGTTGTTCCCTTGCTTAGCTCCAAGCTCTGCACCAGATACACAGCTGTCTCCTAACTCCTCTGGGCTCTGCACACTGCGCTGCACCAAGGGCTGAGACACCTTCAGCAATCATCATGAAGTACCTGTCAAGTACAAGATCACAGAGCAGGATCATAGCCATGGAAAACAACAGCTTTCTGTGCCCAGCTGGACTACATCAAACAACCTAGCTACATTTAGAAGATGTTTTCTGCCCCTTTTCTGAAAGCCACCTTCTCATACCTCCATGCACATGGACACAAAAAGCCCCAGGACATGAGACATGCAGGTCACCTGCTGGACAGCAGAGCTGGGCTGGCTCCAGTGCTCCAAGGTCTGCAAAGCTCAGCCCATCCTGGAGATGTGCACAGCACCAGCACACCTTGGGTTATCACATAACACACCTGGGCAGGTGTGACAAAGCAGGAGGCAACCTGACAGAAAACAATACAGCCCTCAGGATTAAGAGGAGGAATCCTTTCTCCTGTTAGAAATGTTCGTGCTAGGGTTACCAGACCATCTTGGTGAGTCATGCCTTTAGGGAGCCTTTCACCTTAACCAAATGCATCCCAGAGCACCAATAACCCCATCCAGAGTGACACCTGGATAAATGGCCAAAAGAGTGCTGGCATTAAAAGTGGCACACTGAAGTGAGTCACCCAGTCAGCAACCTCTGTGCAACGTTTAGTAGCCAGAGAAGGGCTGTCCTGTGTCATAAGTGACTCACAGCATGAAAGAACATAGCACAGTAGTGATCAATCACAAAGGTGAATAAGCAGCAGTGGTTTTGTCCAGAGGCTGAGTAACAAACTGGGCTACACATCAGTATGATCCATGGCCCTGCTCCTTTCCACGTAGCTGAATGAGCACGACTGAGTGCAAGCCGATTGTAACACACGGTGTCTTGTCTAAAGGGTGGAGATCAAAGAGCAGCAGAGGGAGAGGTTTTCACACCCTCCACATAACTTTACTATGGCCAAACCCCCATTGCAACAGCTGTCTGACTCCAGATGTGCTTCAGAAAGCACAAGAAAGGAACTGCGCAAATTCTACCCGAACAGAGACTTGGATCTACCAGGAAAAGGTAACAAAATATAATCTTAATTCAAGATAGCATTTTTTACCACCTTTTCTGGAAATAAAGTCTGTCCTTTCTCCTACCCCTACATGTTCAATCCTGTTATACGATGATAGGACTGTTTGGGTTAGAACAGACCTTAAACACCATCTATTTCCAAGCCCTGTGCAAAGTGTCTTTCCACCAGACCAGGTTGCCCAGGCCGCATTAAGACTGGACTTGAGCATTTCCAGGGATGGGGCATCCACAGCTTCTTTGGTCAACCCATGCCAGTGCCTCACCACCCTCACAGTCAAGAATTTCTGCTTAATATCTCATATAAATCTACCCACCTTCAGTTTAAAGTCATTACCCCTTGCCTATCAACACATGCCCGTGTCAAAAGTCCCGCTCCAGCTCTCTCCCCACTACCTCTTACTGTAACTCAGGAGCTGAGCAGCAGCAGGAACTGCAGAACACCATAACCAGGGAAAGTAGTAGAGTTTTCTGTCTTGAAAAGATAAAACTGTCACGCACCCTCCCACACTGCAGTTCCCTCAGTGGTCCTTAAAGCTGAGGACAGCTGGTGGCTACTTGGGAAGAGCTGGGTTTGCACAGCATCAGATAGGAATTCACTGGGCAGATGGGAAGTTTGTGCCATCAAGGCACCCTCCAGCTAAGCCATAAAATCCTCCTTTTTCTCTCATTTTGAGGAGCAGAATGGCTTTAAGAAGCACACAGCACAATGGAAAGGACAGGGGTGTCTGGGCAAGTGGGCACTGCCTTGAGCAGATGCAAGTTCCTTCTATGGTGCTGCATGTGTTTGATGACTCCATGCAATGCAGGAAGACAGATATGGACTCAGTGTAATGTCACCAGATCTCTTTGCTTTCTTAGTAAAGGAAAACTCAGCATTTCATACCACAGGCAATCAACTTCCAGAAAAAAAAAAAAAAAAGAAAAGGAAAAAAAAGCTGAACCCAGAGCCAAGTTCTTTAGCACTGGAAGTTTGACTCTACAAGCTTAGTACCTTTACTTCCTCCTGTTAAGACATGCAAATACAGATAAAAATACTCCAATGATGCTGATAAAACCTTTACAATGCTGTATCCGGGGTGATCACATTATTCATAGGTTAGCAAGCTTTACGTGAATAGTGCAGCTCATTTGGTTGATTTTTTATTCAACTTTTATACAGTGATAGATAATGGCACAGCATGTCATAAACCCTTTAGAATTCTATTTTAATGTCTTCCCCAAATATTTCTAACTTAGCATTACAACAGTTGCTTTCAACTCCGGAGACAAATTCTTTGGAATGCATGAAGGCAAATGGGCAGAACTCAGAAACAGCCTCAAGATAAACTAAGAAGCAAGAAAAATCCTTTTTCACACTTAAAGACTTAGTATTCACTCAGAATTTCCAAGGATAATGATGTTTTCTCCCCTTCAACAGCACACAAGAGCCAGATCCATCTGCAGAGATGCTATAATCCAAATCAGCTGATGTTGCAGTCTGGTGTTCGGGGGGAGACACCTCGAGGTCTCTTTCCCACTCCCCCATCCCCATCTTATAAACACATTCAGATGTGAAGGCACAAGATAAGGGCTTATTAGGCTTTTTTAATCAACACTAGAGGCAAATGAAAGTCTGCAAATCCCATCGTTTTGTTATTAATGCAGAAGTATTTTCACATCCAGCACTATGTTAGGTTGGAATTTAGCCTGAACCCTTCCATTCCACATCAATGCCTTCAGTCTATTAATTAGACAGGAAAAACCCTAACTACTCGCCTTCATCCAGACAAGCTCTCACTTTGATAGATTTCTGAGCTAACTTTAAGGAGCTGCACAAAAGGCAGCTCCAAGGGAGGCTTCCTGTCTGTCTCACGAGCAGTGCCCAGTATGATCTCCAAACAACACCTCACACAAAAATGCAGGCAAAAGACTGAATTCCAAAAGAGCTGCCATGACCTAGTTTCATGTCAGTCTTCAAGAGATCCCAGTGTGTGCATTATTTCTACATTTTTGTTTGATTCAGAGAAATCCAGCACTTCCTGTCTAACCCCATCTTAGAGGCCAAGGCAGTTTTGGGTTACTACAATATAATCTCCCTATTAAGTGATGGTCTGAGTTCAAAAGACATTGGCTTTATGGCAGTCTTTCCTTTGGCTGAGTGCAGAAGGAATCGTGTCTATAACACTACAAACTCTTCTGTGCCTGTTCTGCTCAAACTCAGATTACCCTCAGCCTTTGGAAAAATCAAGTTCTCTTCCAACTTTTTTCAGGGTAATGGAATCAAGCCCTGGAGATTTTCAGCAGACCGTGCCTGAAGATCACATGCGTCAGATCAGGATCTCCGGAGTCAAACCATTCAAACTGTGGTTTGTCAGCTCTTCTGCATAACAAAGCACAGGAGCACTTTTCACACTGCAGGATAATGAGGCAGATTAACAAAAAGTACATTTAAGCAGATTATCCTCAGATAGGAAGAGTTGCTCTGCATTCAGGTTTTGTTGGCAAAAGCAGCACCTTGTACAATTATGAAGCACACTCTTCCAATTCTTTCAACCAGAAACAAGATCATTTGGATCCCATATACCATTAGTCTGACTTTTAACAATCCCAAAAGAACTCAAAGGGAGTATAATACTTGTAGAACAGCAGTCAGGCCCATAATGTACCAATTGCTCATCCAGCGTGAGACAAAAGTATTTGAGTCTTTAATGCTTTGGTTATGTTAATTCTGCCTTCAAAAGATCCTTAAGCTACAGGGAGGAACACAGAGTACTCACATAATCCTGCACCTTGAATCTTTTGATCTCTTACTTAACACAGGCAATATATTTACCAAAATGCAGTGCCACGTCAAAAAAAAAATAGTTTTGAAAAAAACCTTTCCAGAAAACATTAGTGACCTTACCATAAATATATGCATTTTATAGGAAAAGCTTTAATTAAATAATTTTTTGTTCAACCAGTCCTAAGTATCCCAAATTTACACATCCACTTAAACAACAACTTCAGTCATTATATCCTTATATCTCAGATCTAACAATAACCTTTCATAATTACTTTTCCTTTTTTAAAGATTTAAATAGGGAAGATAAGTGTCAGACCCTGAAGTCTAGTTTGAATGTATTTTTTGCAGTGCTATAGGAGGATGAAGTACAGAGAGGACCATGAGTTTGTGCATCTCAAAAAATAACCTGTCTGTTTAAAAGCCTTCTTTACCTTGGCCACAGACTTTTTGAAGTTTCCACCATATTTTGAGTTGTTGCTTTTGCCAGTGTTCATTAGTTAGAATGGGATCTCTGAGTCAGCTAAGAAAGAAAGAAAGAAAGAAAGAAAATGTGAGTTTCAGCTTTCTGCAAATCTGATTGTTGAACATTTTCAGCTGATTGCTTTATCCCCTGGCCTAAGCCGACTAATTGCTTTGGCTCAGTTGAACGATAATTGGATTGTTCCCTATAGTTGTGGTTCAATGCCACAGCATTGTGCTATCGATAATACAGTAAAAGCCTATTAAATCCACGGCCTTGCTGTGGAGAATGGTACCTTTAAAACAGACATTTGCTTCTATTGTGCATATCAATGCTAATTTTCTTCTTACTTAAATCATAGGAAAAGGGCATTAAAAATGCTACAGCAAGCTGCAGCAGAATGAAAGAGCAGAAACTGGGCCCGAGTTTCCTTCTGGGCAGCAATTTTAGAAGACCCTTTTCTAAGCTTTCAAAAAGTCTCAAAATTCCAAAGAGTTTCAAAATTGTATTTTAATTGTCTGGAAAACTTCTATTTAAGGAATTGCATCTCAACGTTATTCCCATTTCTTGTGACAACAGTCAAAAATTCAAGACAGACAGGTCTCCACAGCTTCAGCTGCAGCTCTCTCTTTGATGTTTGCCGAGAAAACACAGGTTTCCCTGAGTGCTCTGCAGAATGCAGCACGCCCCGAGGGTAAACTATGCTCCAGGTGAACATTGCTGATGGAGACTTTTCCAAAACAAAGGAGGAGAAACTGACTTTTTTCGTATGACAGTGACTGCAGCCACTGCAGAGCCCAGGTCCTCAGCAAGGTGTGGTGAGCAGGAGAGCTCTCAGGTGGGTGAGGGTGAAGCACCCCTTGAGAAGATGAGCTGTAGCTCAAGTTGAAGAGCCACAGCTCTGGGTGGCAATTCACAGCCCAGATTCCACAGAAAACCCACCCGTGGCCTTTCCATCCTCCTCCCACAGGCTGCTTCTCCTCATCAAGATGCTCAAAAATGGGGCTAGAGCACATGTTCAGCTCACAGTGCCTGGTCCTGACAAGGCAACATTAATTCTGGCAAAAGAGTTCTCAAATGCAGATAATTTGAATCAGAAAGAGTTATAGGTATCTGTGAGACAGCAGGCGGCCTGGGACAGCCTTTGTCAGAAAGTTTAATGTAAGTTCACCTCAAAAAAGTCTCTAATGTTTTATCATTTTCAGGAATCATCTCAAGGCAAACGTGCCTGGGTTCATTTCATGGTTGAGAAGTGTTTGCCTCTGTAATAAATGAGAACTTCAAACCCTCCTGCACCACCTGAGATGAAAACTACCTCCTCTCTGAATTTCTCTTGACTCCTGCTAGCGTGCTGTGGCACAACTGTGCTTAAACCTACACCTCTCCCAAGAGCAGAGACTGAAGGTCTCTAAAACCCCTGCGTGAGGTGATTAATTAGATGATTATTCACACACAGAGCTTAATCCCAAACCCAGGGAGACCTGTGGGAGTTTACTGACTAACGACCTGCAAGTTGCTACCCAGAGACTCCCCAAAGATTAATTATGTGTCAGATCTGCTCAGATTATAGGCCTGATTTACAACACTGCTTGGTATTAAGCTTGCCCAACTCTTTCTATTTTTCAGTTTAACACTAAGTGTTTGTGCTGAAGGGTTCACGTTGTTGCTTCAAGGAGCACTTTTGGAGAATGTTCAAAGCCAACCAGCTTGGTGACTTCCAAGGAGTAAAAATAAAATTAAAACAGGAAAATAATGTAAAGATGTTGTCTTGGTCCCTGGTGCCAGACCTGGGGGAGAGGAAGAGATTTTTAGGCTTTTATTTTTAGAGCACACTCATGCAGGATGTTAGCAAGTAGAAAGGGGGCTAAGAGACACTAACAGCCTGTTCTTTCCTTCACCTCATCAACATCCACATTTGTGATTTTTGGTATTTCAGCTCCTAAAATACCAAAAGACCCTGTTCTCAGCTCCCATGGAAGATGACACTTCCCCTGCCACTCCAAGTGGACATCACTGTGGGCAGTTCCTGGTGTGGATAGGAGTGAAGGACCTCTCAATCAATGACCCACATGGGTATTTTCCTTCTTTCTGCACAGTGTGGCAGGAAAGGAGGTAAAGTTACCTCTGAAGGCCAAGGTAACTCACCAGGTCGATGGCACCTGGTGTCACACAGACATGGAAAGGACACAGAGAGGTGGCCTGGAGCAGTAAACCTCCTCTACATGAGTTATCTTCTGGGCACATAAACCACTGGAAGAGCTTTCATTAGAACATTTCTGAGGGAGTTCAACTCCCTGGCTGGCCTTAATTGGGTCGGTACACCAGGAGCAGGATCAAGGCATTCGCTCATTTGTAACAGAATGGGTTCATGGCCCAGTGGTTTCTGTTTCAGCCTGTGCTTGGCTTCAGTCCACCAGCTGGACCATAAAACACTTGCAGAGGGAGGATCCTGTTTCAGCAATCCCTTAGGTTGGAACTTGTAAGTGAAGGTTGCCTTGAGAATATTGGGAAAGGTAAAAGAGCGTCTCTAGAACAGAGCCTGCTTCACAGCTGGCATGGATTACAGCCTGTGAGGCAGTCCTTCATCCCTTAGAAGCTAGAAGTTTGCAGTAGAGAAAAGTCTGGAAAGCCAGAAATAAATGTCAGGGATTTCCCTAATAATGGGGTTACTCATCAAAATAGCACAAAGGGACCAAACTGGTTTCTTCTCCCAGGCAGGAAAAGGGAAAAAGTGAGAAGGAGGCAGTGAGCACACATAGGTACAAAACTGGGGCTTCATCAAAGCTGCCCTTTCCAGTTTCTGGGGGACCTGGATTTCATCAAGCCTCCACCTGCACTCTTTAACCACAGAATCCATGTCTGCAGAGCTAAGGGAGGCAAGGGGAGAACATCCAGGAGATGGATCTGTCCTTGCCCCCAAATAAGTCATTGTCCACCTCTGGTGCAAGGCAGAGGTAAAGGTCTTCCTACAGAACACCATTTAGTCTGTGAACAGGATTCCTTTTGCTGTACAAGACAGTCATATTGGGTCCACATCCTCCCACCAGCCCCAGAAGGCACAAGACAAAATACTGAAATTGTTAAATAGAAGATGCTAGAGCTGTGCGGTTCACATCAGATACAGCAGGAAAACACAAGGATGTGAGTGTCCTTGCTCTTCCTTTGTTCTTCAGCCTAAATTGTCCACAAACCCTTAGGTGAGGAGGGACTGTTTCCCAGAAATATGCTGCAGCATTACTCACTCAGGTACTTTACATTTTCTCACACCGTTTTTCAGCCTCTGCTGAGGGCAGGTCACAGGACTGGGCAGACTGCCCTCACCCAAGAAACAGGCATCAAGCCCTGCACAGGCTTCAAGTCTACAAATTTGAAACTGAATATGGAGAGAAGTGTCTTTCCTAGATTGTCTTGCTGATAATCTCCCGACTTCAAAGCTCACATCTGTCTCGTGAGGTGAGGATGGTTTCTAACTTTAGTTGACCCAAATTACTTCCAGCCTTCCTCTGCAGCGCACAGCAACACTGAGTCTTTGTCTCGTGCCTTTGATCACCTGCATCTGTGAAATAAACTGGTCTGGTGTCTCTGCAAAGAAAGCTTTACAGGCAAAGGCCTTGAGGTGAAGCCCATCACTGAGTCAGCTGTCATTAACACAATGATTCTGCTTCGGAGAGGCAGCAGGGGGAACCTGAGCACAAAACACACTTTACCTGGAAGGTGTTGAGCTTTTGGGCACTCCTATCACACCTAAGAGCAGTTTCTCACTTTAGGGAAGAGTCATGCTCTGGTTTTGCACAAGGTGGTCCTGCAAGTAGCAGAGACAAGCTTTTCTGAAGTTTTAATTAGTGAAAAATGATGCAAACACCTATAGCCTTCCTCAGTCCTGGAATAACTTTTAACTTCATAAGTGATGGGAGGCTGGGACATTCTTCCTTTGCATCATGAAATCTTTCCCATCCCTCCTTGTCACAGCCCCCTCAACGAACACATACACTCTGTAAATGCTGAATTAACATACAGTTACCTATGAAAAAGATGCTTAGAATTAAAGAATTTATGACTGGATTTTTACTACTCATATTTTTCTCTCAAATTAATTTCTAGTGTATCTTGGAGTTGTATTCCTGCTGAGCAGGGTGATTGTGGTGGTTGTCCTTCAGTACCAGGATGATTTTTGGTCATCCTCTACACTTACAACTTTGCTGACTTAGCCACAATAGCAAGAAAGCAGCTAAAATTTTCAGGGATACTTGTGACTTTCACGTCCGTTATTTCAAAGAAAAATTAAACTCAAGTGAAAAACCACAGCATCTCAGAAAAGGGCAAGGCCATTTTTAAACACACAAATTAGCAGAACGTAGCACAATTCAAGCTTTTGCCTGTTCATAGATGTGACCCTTCTAAAAAGTGAGAAAAGGAAGAGAATTTTTTGTTTTTAAAAAAAAGGTTTAAACACTTAAACAGCAGGATATTATGTACCTGCTATTAAGCTCCATCTGGCACTAACCATGCAGGCAAGTAACAAGCCAAGTCAACTTTTTTTTTTTTTTTTGGAGGGGGGTGGGTCAAGGGTGAGTAGTGAGGGGAGGAGACTGATTTTAGCAAAAGCTGTAGAACAAAAATTTGCTTGAAGCGTTTCTGCACAACTTTTCATCACGCACTTGCAATTTTTAAAACTATTCTAAGATACAGTGGTAAATGTGTTAAATAGGTCACTGTCTGTGTCCAGCACAGAGATAAGAGGCTGTTTATAACTCCAACTGCAGAACTTTGGCTTTTGAGCTCAACTGGTAACTGCTGACACAGCAGGTCCCCAGTGCTTGCCCAGAAGGCAAAAGTTACAGTCAGAGAAGATAAATAAATCTGACTGCTCTCATGTTCAGCCTTGCTCCAGCTCACCAATATTTCTATATATGGCAGCCCTGGAGCTCTGGTGCACAGACACCACTGAGGAGCACATGATGAGCGGGAAAAGCAGTCCAAAAATGTTGAAGCACTAGGCAAGGAGGCAAGCTGGATGGTTTTCCAAGAAGAAGATGAGAGAAAGCAGGTGACATTTCTGCCGAAGAGGACTTGGGTTCTGCAGCTGCTCCCAGAAGTGACATTCGGCGACACTGTTCGCTTGATTCGAACAGAAGCTGCAGGAGGGGGTCTGAAGGAGAGAGACACCCAAGAGACACGTGAAGCAGCATCAGCATTGACCCAGCACTGCCTAGGCCGGGACAAAACTGAAGACAAGAGCTATGTGACCCGTAGAACAGGTGTATATCGGGGTAGGCACAGCCTTGGTATCCACCAAGGAAATTATTCTGGCCAATGCATGTCGTGGAGGAGCTGGTAGAGTGTAAATGTGCTAAATGGGCCACTCCCTTTGCCCAGCACGGAAATAAAAGGCTGGTTTATAACCCCAACTGCAGAACTCTAGAGCCCAGAGCCACATTTCAGAGGGTCTACTGTCCTGCGTAAGTGCTTTTACATCCCACTGAGATTACTCTTATCTCTAAGTTGGACTAAAGCCTCACAAAGACTCTGATTGAGACTTGTAGAGAGAGGATTATTAAAACAAGGTCTCCGCTTTCTTTCCCCTTGTGCCTCCCAAAGGAATTATTTAAAACAGGAACCCTAAGTCCTGGCCTGGCCACGAAGAATCCATGACTCTCATGGCTTTACAAATTTCCAAGACTTCATCGTAGTTGGTACCGTTTTTCAGCAGGCCAGTAGTGGACCATCAGCCCATCTGTGGGCTATGCTGCACCTTGTTTGCCGTTCAAAAGGAGGGGTTTAATCACCTCTCTGATTACCCAGAATTAGCTAAACCACTACCTACCTACCTCCTGTGTGGGCCAGGTGTACCCACAAAAAGAAAGGAATCCAGGAGGTTGTGTTGCACCAAAGTTCTGAAAGCAACGCGGTGTCTGGTCCAGAAATACCTCGTTGAACAAGTAAATCCTGTGGGAGTTATCAGGGAGCACGGGAAGAAATACTTCAGACACTGAAACAGGAAAGTCGCAGCTGATGGCTGAAATAAGCTTGTGAGATGTTTCAGAGAAGCAGGAGACCAAAGGATGTGGTGACTATGCAGGAACAAGGAATTAGAGCCATAAATCCTCTCGTCACACGCAGCCCTCCCTGACATAAAAATATTACGAAAAATACCCAAAAGTAAGGCCTGTGGGTGGTGAATGCTGTTCTGGGTCTTCATATTTCTGCTGCTCCTCTGCCCTTTTGTTCCTGCTTTTGGGCACAGCAAAGTAAGTGTGGAAACAAATCAAGAATCAGTCATACACAGGAGGAGAAAAATCTCAGACAGCAGCTAGCAGGAAGCAGAACATATGTTTACTGTCATCTTCCTCCCCACATTTGAAAAGCCACCTCACTTCCAAGCGGGAGAAAAATCCTTTTGCTGAGTCCCTTGGAAGTGAGGAGAGCACCTCATCAGCTGGCTGCTGGCTCAGCTCTCAGCAGTGGCTCATTTTCCTTCTGTGCCACCCTCCCCAGCGCTCTGACGGAGCCTGTGATTAATTCAGCTCTTTACTCGAGTTTAATGCTGTTCCACAGTCATTTTGTGGAAGTCGTTTCTCTCCCGCGGCAGAAAGCATCACATTTTCATGCACGCCTGTGGGTTGTTGTTTCAGATTGATGGCTCGTTCTGCTGTCAGTCGCTGAAATATCCCTGCCACAATCCACATCCTGCCGCTGGGCAGAGGATGGCTCAGTCCCTGTTGTTCGGCAGGGCCAAGAGCCCATCAGAGGGGTGGGACTGATCCAGGCTGGTGCAGGGATATGGGACAGCCTAAACCCAGAGCACATGAGCCAGAGCACAGCTTGCAAACATAAACCCACCTGCACATCACTGCCTGGGGAGAGGGAGGAGGCAAAAGGAAGAATAAAGAAGAGAAATGACAACTGTCACTTCTGACACTCTCATTTAAGCACAGACTGCTATATAATCTCTTTATTCCACAATCAAACATTATCAACAACCCTCAATTTATCCCCCAGGGGTGACCTCTCCTACCCAAGTGCAGTGCATGCATCTGGGTCATTTGCACAGCTGGCTTACTGGGAGACCTTGAGGCTGTTCATATATGGAACTGGACCCAACTGGGATTCATTACAGGCTGCAGGACCAGGAGGATTAGAACTGGACCATGCACAAACTATAAGCAAATGACAAAGTGCAGCTCTGGGGCTCCTGTGTATAACACAGCACTAGACACACAAAGCAAGGAGCACTTTTATGTACTTAATTCCTTCACCAAAAGTAGAGTAAACAGACCATGTATGTTTCCACCACTTGATTCTCCGGTTTGTTAAATTTTTTTCCCAAAAAGTTCCCTTGGCACCAAGATGAAGTTATCTGTGGAATTAATTATCCTGAGTCCAACAGCAGCACTGAGAAACCAAAGTATAAAGCCCTAAAGTGCTTCAGAAATAGGCAAATATTAAGCCAATTTTAAAAATAATACCAAAATTATAATATTACATGTTAAGATGAGGGTTACTCTGTTCACTGTCACATACCACCTCAGAGAAGAACTTACTGTCATGAATGAAAGGAGATAATCTTTCCCAGGAGCCAATCTTTCCCAAATATAGTCCCTCCATGTTTTCTCCTGTCTGCTCCAAAGAGAACAAACATTTCAGTTTTTAGATGAGTAGTTTTCACTTCATATTCTGGATACTGTTGTCTCCTGGACAGTCCCATTTAGCAGCTCCACAGCACTGCCACGGTCATTTCTGCGTGAAATCAGAACAGAAAGTACAAGGAACATTCAGCATCATCAGGATTACACAAACTTTCACACCTGGAAATTTATCTCAGCTGGGATATGAACAGCAGGGCCAGGGGGACATCTTTTCATTGTTGCAGGGAGATTTCATGGCCTTTCTTTTATCACAAGCTCAAAGTGAACAGGTGCTTAAAAGATTTTCAGAGAGAGCAAGAATATAGGGTTAAAGGAAAAAAAACACCTTGAGCTGACAAATTAATGAGAATATATGAAACAGAAAGAAAATCAATATTTAATGAGTTGTTATGGGACGTTGTGTTTTGCAAAACATTCATGGCCATGTGGTAACCATGACGTGTCACAGCCAACACATTCACTTGTTGTGGGTGTTTGCCTTCAGCTGTTCACCAGAAAGGTGGAAGGTGTTCTCATTAGAAGGACCATTGCTAGGAAATGAAAGCTTGCTAATTATTACAACTCATCAAGAGAGACAATTTAGTAGTGTAAAGTGGTATTTATACATTTATTTCTGAACGATTCCCTTTCATCTCATAATTTCTATTACTTCTATAGTATCCAGAATGAAATCTCTCTATTTTATTGATTCTTCCAGAGACAAGAAGCATGCCTGACTTCCTACTAACAAATACGCAACCACACATGCTTCCTTTCTCCTCAGAAAAGCAATCACAGTGGCCAGGACCACAGCTCTGCTTTTGGCATCATATATAGTCTTCATATTTCTGGGGTTTGTTATGCAGTCCTTGACCTCTCATTAATTTGGACTTTGAAAAATAAGCTGGCAGCCACAGATTGTTTGATGGCTTTTCTCTCCCACACAAATTTGGAGAGTTTATCTTTATTTTTTTTTCCAGTGGAAGGCAGGGGAGTTACTAGGAAAAAAGGAAAAGGCTTTGCCTGTTATGTTTTTGATATAGTTATTAAAAATCTTGGAGCTTTATTCTTACTATATTTGATAAAAGATAAACAGGAACATAAAGCAGTAACCACCTGGAATGGAAAAACCCCTACTGGTTCTAAGAGGGGACATGATATCCTTCCTTGTGTCCTCAGTTACTGTCTAGAGCATGACTAGACACACACCACATCTGTATCTGTGTTACATGCCACCATAATTCTTATTGGACAGAGCAATATTTTACTTTTCCTCTCTCCCTGCATTTCTCCTTCATGCCCAGGAATGAATCAGCCAGCAGAAAACCCATCTGCACAACCTCATCCATGTGACAAATCACCATTAAAATGCTTTCTGGCCTTCCCCTTGCTCCTGCATTCCCACCAGACATCCCGGCCCCCATCTCTCCACTTGCACTGTATGTCTGCACTGCATCAGTGGAAGTTTGCTTCACAAAAAGGATCCAGCATGCCTTGACAGCTACTTGAAGTCATCTGAGTTTTATACACACCAGGTTTTCAATGCAGGCATGTTCTGGACAGCATTAGTGCAATAAAGCAGAACCAGCTCCTGCAACAGGAACCAGGGTGAATTTTAAGTATCATTGTGAAGGCAGATTGTCTCCTCATCAGTCATAGCACTATAAATATTAATCTAATGTTGATTTAACAGGAATGTCTCCTGTACTTGATCTGCAGTAGCAGCTCCTAGCATTGACTATAGAAGCACTCGAGAGTTTCTGAAGTTCATATTACAAGGACAGAGTATGATTTTCCAGGTTTGGGATTTCCTGATTAACACTGAGCCGTAATACTTTGGTGGTCTCAGAGAGCTCTGCACTGGCTGTGAGGATGAGGTTTTTGGGACTTGCATGATCCCTTGGACTCCAACACTATGACGACACTGTGGGGTGGATTAGAGACAGCAGCTTGAGCGACACTCAAGGGGACAACATAAATGATTTCATCTGCCTCTTTTCTTTCCTGTGTTGTTCATCCTTTTCTATTTTTCCCCTTTTTCTTTCAATATGGAGTATTTTTTTTTAATACCTTTGTGGTAGAGGGAAATACAGATCTCTTATCTGTAAAGAATTTCGTGTCAGAAATTCTATGCTAGGAAAACATCATGTAAGGCAATGAGGAGCTGTTATGAACCCCAATAAAGGACAATATAACCTTAATACCTCCTGCCCTGTAGCCATCCCACTGGCACTTGCATCAGCCAGAAGGAGCACGAGGCTTTCCTGAGTTCAAAGCTCTGTCTCCCTGTCCCCTTCCTGCAGGTGCGTGTCCTTTCACCTTCTCTCTCCAGTATGACCTGGAATTAATGAGAACAGGAAATATTCTGGGTTTGACAAAGCGATCTGCACCCCAAGCCAACAGCCTGTCTCCTGGCACTGTAGGGTGATATATCCAGAATCAATTTTGCATCGTAGAGTCCAAACCACTGAAACAAACACAAAAAGGCAAGAGTCAAGAAACCAGATTAAAAAAAAGACTGCACTCCGTATAGGCCAAGAAATCCTTAATGCTTCGTGTTATACTTTAGAAAATCACTTTAGCCCAAGACTCACTTAGTGATTACAGCCCCATTTCAGGCCCAGATACCCAAGTGAAGCTCTGATGGAAGGTTTAGAAAAGGCCTTTTAGCCACAGACAGGGAGATCAATCTGTTTAGTCTCAAAAGGGAGAGAGTGGGAGGCAACTTGATTACACTGTCTTCACATGGAGGAGATAACGGGCACTTAAAAAGGATTCTTAATCCAACAGAGCAGTTTAACAAAATGCTCCTGGCTAGAAGCTGAGTCCAGACCAGTTCCAATTAGAAACAAGACGCTTAAAAAAAACGAATTAGAAAAAAAAGAGTCACCTTTTTAAGTGGTTGTGACCGCTGGAACAGTCTACTTGGAAAGAACAGAGTCTCCAAACCAAGACTCAATACTTCCTGGCAGTTGCCCTTCTGTCACCCCTTAAGGAGCCCAAAAGGGAAAGCCAGTTAGAATTTACCAAAATTTCACCTACCAGCTCCTTCTGAGCTTATCTAAGCCCCCAAAATAGCTCAATTTAAAAAAAAAGACTAAATATTCCTTGCTAATAATGACAGTGCAGTGCTATTTTGGTCCACATTTACCTGGGCTTTAGCAGCACTTGTGCCTCCATCGAAACTATCCTTGAAATGAAGAGACCACCCAAAACAGCCAGTCCAATGCCTGTTTCACTGTGTTAATACCTTATCCTAGCTGGTTCTTGTCTGCTGTCATCCCTTTTGGTGTATGTTTGAACTGGAAAAACAGCTGCCTTTTGTAAAAAAAATACATTTACAGCCTGCTGCAGTTCTGTCCTGCTCCCACCACCCCATAGGCAGGAAGGGCAAAAGGGGGTTAACTAAATGCAGGCACAATGGACAGACTTGTATTTCACTCCATTTATTCCCATTTATAGAATCATAGGATTACTAAGTTTGGAAAAAAACCTCTAAGATCATTGAGTCCAACTATCAACCTAACACTGACATGTTCACCTCTAAACCTTGACCCTAAACACAACATCCATGCATTTTCTGGACATTTCCAGGCATGCTGATTCCTTGAACAGCCTGTTCCAATGCCTGACTACCCTTTCAGTGAAGAAATTTTTCCTAATATGCAGTCTAAATCTGCCCTGACACAACTTGAGGTAGTTTCCTCTTGTCCTGTCTCTTGTTACCTGGGAGAAGAGACCGCCCCCCACCCTGGCTACAGCCTCCTTTCAGGGAGTTGTAGAGAGTGAAGAAGTCTCTTCTCAGCCTCCTTTTTTCCAGGCTAAACACCCCCAGTTCTCTCAGCTGCTCCTCATAGGACTTGTGCTCCAGAACCTTCACCACTCATTTTTTCTGTTCAGTACTGAGCACTGCTGACGTTCCTCATACCAGCATCCAGCATTACTCAGTACAGAGAGAGATGATGCCACCACTCACAGCTCTATAAAAGCTCTGTGTGACCCAGGAGGGGTTCAGCAGGAACCGACAGAGCTGCACAGCCGTGTCTCCTGGCACATTCCTTCTGTATGCTGAAAAGAAAATTATACCATGGGTTCCTAGAGAAATGAAGTGTCTGAAAGAATCACAGAATTATTTCAGCTGTAAGCGAATTTAAAGACCACCTAGTTCCAGCACTCCTGCCATCAGCAGGGACACCTTCCACCAGACCAGGTTGCTCAGAGCCCCATCCAACCTGACCTGGAACACTCCCAGGGATGGGGCATCCACAGCTTCTCTGGGCAACCCGGGCAGGCAACTGGGCAAACAACTCCAAAAATATGAATGACAGGAGGACACGAGATGAATAATACAACTGGTTTGCTATCTGCAAGGGTTTCAAAGGGAGCAGTTTGCTAGCTGACCAGTGTCAGATCCCATCAGTGATTCTGATGCACAATGCTGTTTGATTTATCTGTCAAAGCTGTTATTTTCAAAGGAGTTTAAAGGGAACCCAGTCATCTGGGAGGAGAGTGAGAGAGACACAGGTGCAGTACAAAGACCTCTCATCTAGAAAGGCCTTTTCAAAATTTGAAATTCCATGAAAGATTTCTTTAAGGAATCCCCAAAAGCTTTCGTTGAAGCAGTTACACGCTTCCCTGCCCAACTCCTAGCAAGAAGCACAAACACCGGGGTGTAGAGGGATTTGTGTGCACATGCAACACCTGTGAGCAATGCAGAAGACTTTATCCATGAAGCACATTCCCGTGGTTTTAACCTGGCAGCCCTTCCTTGCTTGCTCCTCTGACTTTTCAGGGGAGAGCACATACCTACATGGGGGAAAAAACAACTTTAAATAGCACACCGTAGTCTGGAAAACACAAAGCACAATTTTCCACCCAAGGTAGCTTCTACTGGCAAACGCATTTCCTCAGGAGTTTGTGGATAAGAGCCACAGGTTACAGCAGCCACCCTCAGCAAGGAAGGTGGCCCTGCTGTCACTTGGTCCCTGCACTGGAGCCCCATTCCTCTTCTCGGCTGCTGGGAACTTCTCCAACAGAGCTACAGCTGCTAAAATAAGCATGGGATGAAGCCTTTTGTATTCTGAACGATTTGCTGCCCTCTGTAGACCAAGCAGAGCTTTCTTCAATCGACGGCAGGAACATTACTGCTTTTAGCTGAATTCCTGCAGCAACCCTTGGAAGTGAGAGCCCGAAGTGGTGTGAGAAAAGGTGGCAGGTCCAAATGGACAAGCAACAAAGTCACTCTGCCAAGACTGAATCTTCACCAGGGTAGTCATTCCGAGACTTTCCCATCCCCAAGGAAGCACTGCCTGAGAGTCAATCATCAAACTTCACAGGGACCACCCTGCAGTTAAAAACGAGACAGGCATGGCTTAAAGCCATACCTGCCTTGCTGTTCCTAGTGGCTCTGCTGTCTCCAAGCTATGGGAATTCAAAGCTAGGATAGAAATCTGTGAATCTGCAAAGTCTGTGTGAAGCTGAGAAGAAAACCCCACAAGCAAGAAAAGGGAGCTCAGGCCATTGCTGGACTCTGCAGAAACCTGATCCCAAGGGGACCAAGAAGGGCTTGGGTTTGGAGACCAGAGGGGCTGAGCCTCAGGGAACCACTGTCCAGCTCAGGCACAACACAGAAATAGATGGCTGGGAGTAAATTCAGGAGATCGAGGACCTCTTCATCTCCCATGGCCCTAGTATTTAATTTATGAAAGAGGGAACACAGGTCAAAACAAACTAAAGCTCCTTTTTTCACAGCCCTGCTATCCTGAAAAAAATTTCCCCCCCTTCCCTCCCAACTCACTGCCTTGATTAGAACTAACCACAAAGCTTCCAACAGGGAAAAAAGCGCTTTCACTGCAAACCGAGGAAGTTTACAGCCAGATTTTCCCAAAAGAAAACAGTTTCTGCTTTTCAGCCTTCCCCAATTACACTGGCACAACACATCTCTCAAAGTGACAGGTGCTCTGGGTTTAGTGTAACCTAAATAGAGTCTGCAGGTAGATGCAGCCCTCCAGTGGTGAAGAGAAAGACACAGAGATCTGCATTTTTATTGTGTGTGGATAGAGACAGAGTTATCATAATGGGAAAAGAATTCTTCTCTCTCTTGGTGGCCTTTGGTGGTGCCAATGCACAGAAAACTGCAAATCCAGACCCATCTCCAAGTGGGCAAATGGGCTCCATCCCACAAGGTCCATGGCTCAGGGGCTGAGGACAGGCAGAATTCACAAAAACTGAGCCACACAAAGCTTTCAGAGGAGCAATTACATCCCTGTCTGACCTGGGATGGTGTCCTCCCGCCAAGGAGCCCTTCAAACCAGGCACGGGGCGTGCCCCAGGGCACCCTCCCATCCTGATTCAGACCCAGTCCTGCCTGCTAGATCTCTTGGCATTCAGGTAATGCCCAAACCGCCAGGCTCAGGTTGGACACTGCCTTTGGGCTATTTCATGCTCAGGCACGACGCCTAGAAGGCATCACTGCCAGTTCACCCTGATTGCAGTCACTCCCCCATCACCTTTGCAATGAAACAGACAGTATTGATGGTCAGACAGCAGACCTGGGACACCTTGGTCATCCAGGGGCCAGGGAGGGTCATCATTCCCTCTCTGCAGGGTCTAATTCTTACCTGCACAATATAGGGATCATTTGCTTCTTCAGGTCCTTCAAGAAGTGACGGGGAGGGGGAGCAGGAGCCCGGAAAAGACAATTTCATTCCCACCTTTTGGCTCTGGCCACTGCTGTTTTACTTGATGTGAGCACCTGGGCAGAGCCTGGGTCACACTCCCATCCATCTTCTTACCACCAGAGCAAGAAGGGAATTGTCCCTTATACATAAGTTGGAGCAGCTCCTTGCATTTTGTCCTGCTCCCACCAGACCTCTGCAGAGCTCAGCAACCAACACACACCGTACAGCTTCTTAAGAGAGCAGAGGAGAGAGTTTACACCAAACTAGCAAGATTTGTACACTCTCTGGGGCCAAAAGCGAAGGAAAAATTCAGGATGATGTTGCAAACAGGTACAGAAGGAGCCTTGTTTGAGGGTGGTCTGTCCATGGGAAACAGGGTCCTTCGAGCCCCAACCCAGCCAGCACCCACCACTGCACCCACACCTGAGCTCCCCTCAGCGGCTCTGCCCGCCTGCTTTTCCACGCAGCTCCATGGCAGCAATTTTCCAGCAATCCTTCAGTGTACCAGTGCCATCTTCAGGCACAAAGCCTGCGCTGCACCGCTGGGGGAATAGGGACCTGCCCGGGGAGGAACGGACGAGGTGTGCTGCAGGGCAGGCTCCGTCCCCAGGGCACCAGCATTTGACTTACTACTGCCCCGTGTTAGCTGCAGCTTGCCCTCACTTTCCAGGTGACCCCAGCCTAGAGAACTGCAAATGCAAGATCCATGTGGGCTTTTTCAGCCTCATGACAAGCCTCCTTCCCAGCACTTGGGAGCATTGATTTTTATCCCAAGCGGAACCAGAGCAGACACCGCTGAGCCAGTCCATCAGCCCCTGGTTATGGCTTCATTCAGACCCTTCTCCCAAAACACAAATTACCGGGTAAAACCATTCCAGGAGAAGAGTAACTCCTTGGTAGCAAGTGCAAGATTTCTGGGAGTTGAGAACTTCCAGCCCAGGTTTTTTGTCCTAACTCAGGTGCTCCCAAAACAGCCTTTCCATTCTACAAACCACCTGTCTGAGCAGCAGCCAGACACAGTCTCTGGCTCTCCTCCAGGGCAGACATGTCTTCACCTCAGCTATCTGCAGATAGACCTGTGCCCCTAAAGAGTACCAAGATACCCATCAGCCTTAGACCCAAAATTTTGCAGAAAAATAGCTATTTACACTAATGCTGTAAACCAGTGACCCATCTCATTGGGATCATCAGGAACAGTGCTCTGATTCCATTATCAAAAGTTGGGATATCACACGGTGGGATATCACACTCTACACCTGGCCATGCAGGAGCTACATTAACACCCACTAACCCAATGCAGGATGTTTAAATCCTTATGGCCCTGTCACAGTGGGTGCATTCACAGAGTCACACCCTGCAATTCCATCTACCTACGAAATCCCGAAGTTTCCCTGGATAACACCACCTTGAGATGACACCCCTGCCTGCACTAGAGAGCTTGGGGAGAGACCCTGCCTGCCTGGGGCATGGTGCATCCAGCCTTTTGGAATGCTTTCTGTGTATGGGATTGATGATCCCAATAGGGACAGGTTAAAAAACTCCCGTGGCTCCCCCCAGCATCCCAGCAAGGGCTGTGGGCTTGTCAGATTCCCAGGCTGTGGTGGGCTGCCCTACCCTGGCACTGCCAGCCCAGATTCATGGAGCAGCAGGCACAGAACCCAGGGAACCTTGTAACGGGATGGTCTCAGCACACCTGAAATGTCTGCATGGCCCTGAGCCCCAAACACGGGAGAGCAATTACAGCTTCCCCGCTATGAACAGGGGATTCTGGCACCTTACAGGGAGAAAGACCTTTTCCTTTCCAGCCATGCTTCCTCTCCCCTGACAGCAGATGTTACACACAAACCTCCTTGCAGCAAATTGGCAACGATTTCCACTGAGCAGTTTATGTCAGGAAAAAAGACTCCTTCAACCGGTAAGAGCTACAGTTTGGCACCACTCAGCCTAGCTGGCGACAATTTCCCATCAGTGGTACGTCAGCCTGTGGGCAGCAAGGCAGAGCAGACCTCCCCACCGGACTAGGAGAGCTGGGAGGCTGCAGGGCTCTGCACAGCACTCTGCAGCCAGGAGCTCAAAGCATCACCTGGTTTGGCTATCAGCACTGCTTATCTTGGGGCCTGAATTAATTAAGCCCTGAAATGCACCGAGGGTGGGATATAATGGTGAGCTACAGCTCTCGGCTGGGTTCCCTGGGTCCTGTGCCAGCTGCTCCAGGAATCTGGGCTGGCAGTGCCGGGGTAGGGCAGCCCAGCAGCTACTTCAGTTCAAAGTGGCTGTAAAGAGCTAAAAAGAAAATACAGCTGAGTGCAGAGAAAGCCCACGGAGGTCTCACCATGGTATTTTCACCACCTCCTTAAGCAGCAGAGGAATTGGCATAGAGGACCCCACCTTTAGTGTGCAGACAAATTTGCTTTGTGGCAGGATGATCCACACAACTTTGAAAATATCCATAGTGGGAAAGTGTTTGCCTGTGCTGGACAACCCAGTGTTTCTGTGCTGGGAAGTGGGAAGCTGCTCCTTTGCCTTTTGTTTCCACGCTAAAGCAGTTCTCCCCACAACTGGACCAAGGGAGCCTCAGCATCTCTTACCAGTGTGGTGAATCCTCAGAGGTGGCGGCTCCTACCAAGGATCTAGGAGGAATTTTGGCATTTGAATACATTTCTCTGTGCCAGGGCTATGTCACCCCAGAGACCACTGGCCATTCACACAAAATATGGGGAAAAAATCCAGGCCAAACCCGCAGACATGCAGCAAGAAGCCCATTCCTCTAAGTCATGCACATCCCCAGGCCGAGGTCTAGATATTGTTTTTTGGTTAGAAAGTAGAGTGGTTCAGAGACAGGTAAAGGACTGTGTCTGATGAGGAACACCCCAGGATCTGGGTGGTGGCTGCTAATCCTGGCAACACCACATTCACATGAGGCACGCAGAGGGCTCAGGATCAGTGGTTTCAGAGCTGTCCTCAGGCTGAGGTTGACAACATCCAGCTGTTGTCTCCTCATGCAACACCTTCGGAGGAGGTGGCTCACGTCCTGCTGTGCCTATGGCACCTGGTTGGGGTGTTCAGTCTTTACAAAACTCAGACCTGCAGCCACAGGTGGTACCCAAGCCCTGGCTGGAGATGGGAGCTGAAGCACCTGGCCCTGGAAGATGTTTCTCTTTCAAGAGGCTCCTGCACACAGAGGAAAGCCCATCATTTTGTAAATATTTCTCCTTTTCAGGATCTCTTAAATATTTTCAGTGTTTCACTTCAGCTTCTTTAGGAAAATAAGCCTAAAGAAAATCCCTGATGATGAGGAAAATGGGGATCTTTCCATCATAATCAGGATTTTTAGTAAAAAACTTCATTTTTCTGAACTGCTCTAATAGGTAATTATTTTAACTTTGACCCTTTGGCAGCATCTGGAATATGCCCTGCAGAATATCATTAGAGAAATGGTTCCCTGCAGAATATTAAATAAAATAAATAAACAAGGAAAAGAAGGAGCGTCTTGCAAGCCCATAGGCAAGTTGGGATGCAAACAATGGGATCAGGGCAGGACAAGTGGATGACAGAGGAGTTACCCCAGGTTCACTCTCGGATCCAGGTCCCTCAAAGAATCTGTGGCAATAAGATTTTTAGGGGATTGGTGCTGCTAGAAACCTTTTTTTAGTAGCATTACATGTTAACTTGTAAACCAAAAAACATACATCCAGCAAGAGTCCATCTGGTTCAATAGAAATAGATCTTTATTAATAACATGCACATCATACGTATATTTAAAATACATATACATTTTTTCTACTATTCACTTTAGAAAACAATTTCATAAAAACCTTCAATCAGGTCCCAGGTAATTTTAAACATTAAAAAGCCTTTTTTTTCTTTTTTTTGTTACAGAACCAGTAGGTATTGTTCCAATTACTTGGTGTATAATCACCATGTATTTAACATAATGCAGGCTCATGCATTTCAATAGAAATAGGTGTTCCCTTCTCTGCTTTGTCAATCGTGTCAAATATATGATGATATACTTGACAACACCTGCCACAGTTGTTGTATGCAGCTGTGATTCCCTCCTGGGAGCGCTCTACAGGTGGCATTTAAAATCTGGAGACAACTTTTTTACAACTTTTCTGAGTTCCTGCGAGGGGCTCCTGGTGCTGCAGGTGGCCCAGAGCCCGGCTATGGCAGAAACCAGAAAAACAGAATTTCATGAATGTCGGAGAGGAAAGCAATCTGAAAAAAGAAAAGAGGGAATCGGCAAATCCCCTCTGTGTTCATGGCAAACTGAGGTCAGGGCTGGGTTTCCCAAGGTCCTGCCAAGTACCACATCAGATCTGTAGAGAGTGCACAGAGATACCAGCGACAGACGGTTTGCGGATTTACAGAACATTTACAAAGGCTCGTATGACGATGGGACTTTAAGGCACGATAGTCCATATACTCAACACATTCATTGGAAAACAGAAGTTCAATTTACAGTGCAATAGAGATGTACTGAAGAGCTCAAGCGGCAGCTCGACGGTCACCGTCACCGGTAGCGCGGCGATTGAGGGGGGTCTCTGCTATGGGCACGGCCCCAGCCCTGCACAAGCTCATGCACATGCTGAGCATCACGCACACGAGGAGCCTCTCGGGCTTCAGTGACAGGGCCTGTGCGAGGAAATCGGGTGATAACCCAAGCATTTACAGGACCAGGGACCTAGTGTCACAGAATCATGGAGTGGTTTGAGTTGGAAGAGACCTTAAAGACCATCTGGTTCCAACCCTCCTGCCATGGGTGGGGACACCTCCACTAGAGCAGGTTGCTCAGACTCAGTTGTTGGGGTTCTGCACTGGGCTGCACCAGACCCCATCCACACCCACGCCGTGGCCCCCAGGAAGCCACCCCCGTGCACCCCTCACCAGCATGTCCAGCCAGAAAAGCAGCACAAAGAAAACTCAACTCATAGAAACACTAATTGCAGCCAAGTGTGCTGCTATTCCCAGGTGAATATGAATTGTCCTAAGCCAATCATTGCCAAAATGATCAGCTCTCCTCACCAAGTCTGTCCTCGTTACCCAGCTCGTCTGTGTTCTCTCTGATGAATATTCTATCTCCAAGGCAACTGAGTCAAAGGGAAGCAAGGACTTTCTTTACATCCAGTGCAAACATAGCCCATATGTAGGAGTTCCTAATGCAGTCATAATAGAACATATGTATATATATATAAATCTATCTCACTGAAAGTCGACCACCTACAGACAGATTCTCACATCAGAAGCCAGAAGAGCTGAACTGTAGCTACAAACCCAAAAAAGAAAAATCACTGTATGTAGCTGTATTAAAATGCTGGTACCCAGTAACTTGGCAACTAAATGTTAAAATCAATATAAGTATATAATTCAAAAGGTGTCAAATTAAATATTTCAGGAGTCACTTGCAATGTTATTGCACATTTGTACTTCTTTATCACCTCATAAACTATTTTTAAGCACTCAAGTTGAATTTTTCAGACCCACTTTTCAGCAGCACCAATCACTGGGCAAAGCAGAAGGCAGTAAAAACTGAAGCAAACCTAAAGCATTTAGAATAGCGAACCTTTGATTCAATTCCATATCAAAAAGTCAACCATAAAAAAACCAATTTGTTCTCTAGAAAGAAATAATGCATTTTAACGGCTCCTGGAGCAAGTAAAAATTAAAAAAAAGAGACAATGTGTTTTGTTCAAGAAAACAACACACGAGAAAAACATGACTAAATTATCATCCTCTTTCCTAGGTAGCCCAAGGAGTTTTGTGACCTGATGCAGATTTTTGTCTGTTATATCTGTTCAGTTATCACAATCCCTTATCAGAGAAGCTTTCAATAGGCAAGAAAGTATCTGCCTCTTTCAGCAGGCAAAGAATCTCTTCAAAGGTGAATCTGACAGGGCCAATTTTTTTTTTCAGGTGAGGTTAAAGACTTTGATCCTACTGAGATTTTTCATTTCATTGAAACGTTTCTAATTTTAAGTTAAAAGTTTTGTTTATTCAAGCTAGAAACATGCTATGAATATAAAAAGTCAGTCAGGGAGAGAAAAGAAGCATTTTAGCATTTCCTGTACATTCTAGATCATTATGAAATCAGGTGAAAACGGACATGAAGAGTAAAAAGAAAAATGCATAAATCAGACCACTTCAGAGTGGAAAATTACATGGTTTGAAAAATCAGAAGACAGGAGCAATTTTCCTTTACTATTCCCCCAGCCCTGGGGTGGCACGAGGCGTTCCCAGTGCCACAGAGGCCGGAGAGCTCCTGGGGGTTAATGGCACCTCTCACAACAGCAAATGGGCTTCTCTGCCAGCTCTTACTGGTGGTACTGGGGCTGTCCTACACACCTGATCAGCAGCCTGGGCTCTCCCAGCCCCCTGTTGAGGTGGGCATGGCCCCTTTCTACTGGAGATTTCTCAAACTGGAGATTTCTCAAACCACATTGAAACCATTTCTCAAATCGTGCAGCTGGATCAGCTGTATGATTTTGGGCTTCTGCAAGCCCAGGGGCAGCAGGGATCAAACCACACACAGCCAGGAAGCTCTGAGGCTGAACTGCACTGGCTGAGGATTGAAAGACACCCTTTTCCAAGAGATAAGTAAATATGACGTGTCTCAAAGCAAGAACAGAAACCTGAACATTCATCATGAGTAACAGCACCTCCCAAACAGCACTGCCCTGTTTTTTCAGCCTTCCCACAGTATCTGAGATGTTTATATTCTCCAGTTTGCAGGTTATCCTTGTTTTGAATTACACTGATAACATTTTTTTTTTTAATTAAAAAAAAATCTGGATTT
This sequence comes from Cnemophilus loriae, assembly GCA_013397755.1. Taxonomy (NCBI): domain Eukaryota; kingdom Metazoa; phylum Chordata; class Aves; order Passeriformes; family Corvidae; genus Cnemophilus; species Cnemophilus loriae. The sequence goes on from VZTF01009426.1 coordinate 263,141, forward strand.
TACTGCTTCCTTCTGTCTCCTAAACCTGTACTGACTTCTAACTACTGATAGCAGAGTTGTTAGCCTCATGCCTTTTTGCTTTTGCCTTTCTGCCTTTTCCCCAGCACTAACACATGCCTGGGATCTGTGATGATATGTGCAGCACGCATGACCAGGATGCTCTGAGCAGGGTGACAGGAGGAATCTGACACAACAAGCACGTTCCTGGCAAGCCACGGTATTTGTTCACACTATATAATGCTTCAGAAATAGCATCAGCCACATCTGCAAGAGCAAAGCCTTTCAAAATAAATAAAAAATTAGGTTCTTATGTGTATATATATATATATATATATATATCTGCCTCCAGCTGAGTGTGCGCTATTATTTACTCTGCTTTAAAGCTTTGAAGTGGTGATAGCCAGCGAGGCAAAGCCGTTTCCTTCACTGTAAGCCAGCACAGGCTTTGAACCATCTTGAGTATTTGTTCAGCAGTTCTGGGATGCAGCTCCCCCGAGAGCGTATCGCTAACGGCTAATTTACAGGCTCGTTAATCACATTCCCCCAGATTATAGTGCAATCTTTGCTTCTTACCCCATTGCTGGAGCATCATCTTTTCCCTAGTGTTACTCTTTGGTATTTTCGTGACGTAGCTTTGGCAGCTATGAAACTTTCCACTTGTAGTCATCCCGTTTGCTGAACATCCCACATGCCATAGCTTGTGAAATATATATATTTACATATTCTAAAGTTAATTCCCAGATTGAAATTAGACATTTCACTTAACCTGAAACATTATTACTAATGCTGAGCAGTTTCATCAGGAGAACCTCTGAGGTCTTACCAGCATCTGTCAGATACATTCATTCTCTATCTATGAGAGTTTACCATTGTTTTTCTGCCTTTTATAGTCCACATAAAAAGAAATTGCTGTCTATTCCCTAGCACCAGTGGGAACCTCGGGCCGAACAGCAAGTTAGCATGCAAAGAAGTATCAGGGAAACAGCTAGGGAAAGAGGCAAATGAAGTAAAAGGGAACACCGATGATGGGCTGAAGAAACAATCTTTCCTGTGAGTCATTCTGGTTCGTATTAAAATAGCAAAGTAGATACCAGCTAAGAGATAATATAAGTTAAAGGTGAATGCAATTATTTTTAAAAAAATCCAACCCAGAAACCCTTGCAAATCTCAGTATAGAGTGTCTGTAAGTAGCAAGTGAGTTCAGTCTCTGAAAATCCTAAGCTAAAAACTGATTCCTTTGGCACTGACTCCTTCATGGTCAAAGCAATTCTCAAAGAAACTTTCTGTCTATACCTTTACAGCAAATAACTTGTGTTTTACTCCTCACTGTTAGACTACTCCACTGCTTCGGGGGCTCCCCCTAGCACCGGGGATGGCGTAATTTAACTGCAAAAGTGATTTGGAGCATCTGTATCTACACACAGGTAGCTTAAGTGCAGCTTTGTTTCTACAAACCGCCTTGCACGCAGTCTCTGCAGGTTAGGACCTCCGCATTGCACCTCTCTGTGTGTACAGCGAGGTGCTTCACGCCGGGGGTTAACAGCGGGGGCTGCACAGCATTATCCAAAGCACCTTCCACTCAGCTCCCGGCGCCTCCGCCTCTGATCGCAAACACATCTGCAATTAGTGCCTCATCTCAACACCTCAACAAGCAGTCCAAGCATTCAGAAACAAACATCAGTGGGTCTAACAGCTACTTTAATTCATTTTATAAATAAGCAACTGAGAATTTTGCTCCAGGTGGCTGCCCGTGTAGCCCATCCCGTAAACGGCGTTCTCTGCAGAGTAAGGCACGATGCGATACGAGTGCAGCTCTTCATAATAGAGCGACTGGGAACAGCACTCCTGCACCATAAACTTCAGCCGTTTTCGTGCGTCAGAGTAGGCAGTCCTATAGCACGGAGCCTCCTTAAAGTATTCATAGCTCTCCCTCTCTGTCTCTAGGTGAATCTTCCTCAACAGATTGTTAATTAATACAGACCTACGGAGATAGGCTTCGGGGTCGTCCAGGAAGCGGAGTTTCTGGAGAGATAGTTTTAGGATACAAGTCCGGTCCTCTGGTAGTATCAGGTGCTGGGGAGTAAATGAATGGGTCTTTAGCATCAAGGAATGAAACTAGGGGGAGAATGGGGTCTGGAGCGAGAGAGATACTCACTTTTGGACAATACTCATGGTAATCTTGATGTAAATGTTCTTCTTCTGCATATTTTCTCTTAAAGTAAGCTACTTTCGACGTCGTTAATGTCTTTGGTAGGCCCCGATCAGATCAGCTCTGCACAAAAGAGGAAAAAGGTCAGTAATGCTTGCTGCAGTGGTGCCTACAACATCACAGTCCGGGCTGTGCGGGGGAAGGAGGGATCCAGAGGGGGATTGCAGCCAGGACGACACTCAGCCTCAGCCTGCAGCCCTCAACCCACTGGAAAAACAGTTGGGAGGCTGGCAAATGTGAAGGTGTCTCTGAAACAGCCACCCTGAGCCTTGCCAGCACCGCAAGCCCCTCTCTGGAGTGACCACCACAGCACCGGGCACAGGCAGGGTCTCCTGGTCCTACAGCTGAGCGGGGTGTCCTGGCCAGCCACAGCCCCACAGAGCAGGCAGGAGATGCCCTAGATGGGAAAGTCACCAGGCACTGCAGGAGGGACCGGGATGGGGCCACCTGCATGCAGGACAGGAGACCCCGTGCCCCTCTGTGGGGTGTGTGGGCCGAGGGCTGGGTTCTGATTTCCACACATCGCGCACAGAGCTCTGTGGCTTCCCTGGAAAACCAATGCAGAGCGTATTCACTAGATGGTAGTGTCGTCTCGGAGAAGCAGGAGAGCCCCGGTTCAGCGGCAGGGTGATGGAGTTGGTTTGTTCTCCGGGTGGCTTCAGTTTTTCAGGGCACAGAGGACGGAGGCTCAACATTTGGGATAAGAGAAGGAATTACTGGGCTTTTGTCCTGTGACAAGAGCCCAGTGGAGGTCTGTTCCTCCAGAGCAGAGCCCTGCAGAGGACCAGGGCACTCTGGGCATCTGCAGCCAGGCCTGGCTGCCTGCTCTGAGCTCGCTCATCTCCCTGGAAAGGTGACACGCTGCTAATTCAGCATCTTAATGAGGTCCATAATTCCAGCGGTACTCAGCCTGGTGAGCACTGGGTCGCTGTGAGAGCCATGACTGGGCTTTGCTTGGCTATTCACCAGACAATATGAGGAGCCACGTGCATTTCTGGGAGGCACCATCTCCTCCCAAAGCCTCCTTTTTATAAGAAATTTCTGTTATTTGCTTTTAAACGCACCTTTAAAAAAATAAAATAAAAAGCCCAAACTTTATTATACTGATGTCTAAAGGCAATTCAGAGAATGAAAGTATCCAGAGCCACTTCACAGAATAACTCAAAGTCAGGTCCTATGGGAAATACTTTCTTCCCCAAATTGGGATCTCCTTATGGGTTCATCTGCAACTTAGATTTTCCGAGGAAATAAAGGATTTGGTTCTGGACAGCTTCCCTGACACAGATGAAAAGCCAAAATGTATTGCACAGCCAGAACACAGACCTCATGTTGCTGGAAGGATCCTTCCATGGGCCATGAGGGGCTCCTGGAGCCTTAGCTGCTGGTGGGAGTGATAAGATACTCTCACAACCACTCCAGGGACTGACAGCATCTCTTCACTGGCAGGAAGGAGCAATGTGTTCTTCCTTCCTTCTTCTACATCAAAAACCCACAAGAAGGGGCTGAAGAAGAAATCCCCTCAACAAGAGGATTCAGTGAGAAAACTCTCACTGAATTTCAAGTCTGTGAGGATGGGGGTTTCTTATGAAGGATGCTACAAATCTGTGCAGAAAACTGACTGGTGCGTTAACACCTCATTTGGAGTCGAGAGCCCTCAGCCCTGCTCTGGGACCCATCAGGACCTGGATTGCACTTCAGAGCAGCATTTCTCCAGGAGAGGGACTACTGCTTTTACAGTGGGACAGCACTGCCAATGTTGTCAAGGACTGCTACAGGGTTCTAGTCACCCTGGACCATCACACACATCAGAGATGCTCCCAGCACCCACCTCAGCCCTCAAGGGCAAGGGCAGGGCTGTGGTCTTCACCAGCCCATTGGCACTGAGCATCTGCAAACACTGATTTAAATTCATATGCAGCAACCTTCTCTGCTTGCAGATTTTATTCTAGTGTTTGAGTTACACCAGAGCCTGGGCAGCTTGGATATTTAATTACTCTGATAGGTGGAAACCCCACTGCTGTGTTATCTGAGCACAACAACAAATGCATTTATCTCCCAGTGCCATGGGATGGGAGAATATTACAGTTTTCCTCACACTGCTCTGAGAAAGACAAAGGTACAGACAGACGAAGTGACATTCCTGTAGCCACCCAGGCTGTCAGGGCTGGGAAAGGAGCCAAACCCAGCACACAGGTAGATCTTTTCCCTCAAACCAAGCCTCTAAATGGTAAAACACGCTCTCTAGTGCTTTTCAGGGAAAAGGCTGGAAGCACAGCCCTATCACTGCCTGTGTGCAGTGGAAGCAGAAAGTCAGCCTGAGTGCAGGGGCAGCACAGACAACCACAGCACGCAGAGCATCTCAGCTCAGCTCTGCCACTCCACCAGCTCCATGCAAAACTCTCCCTTGCTGCTCCAGGCCACGTGAATTCTGCTCCCTGCCCCAGAGATGGAGAGTAACTGTGAAATTCATCATCTCCCGAGCACAGGTGGTGCTGGAGACATCAGGGAGCCAGGACAAGGGAAGGAGCACTGGCAGCCTGTGTTTGGGAGGGAAGGAGGGCTGTGTTTTTGCACGTGCCACGGGCTGGGGGCTGGTGCTGGCTGGCAGGAGCAGACGGAAAAATTGTATTTTGCTGAGGGACACATATGACCATCCCGGCAGTGGGTTCATTGAGCACCCAACTGGCACCCCCTTTCTGGGGTTATGTTCAGCACCAGCCCGGGACATACCCTTGGACTGGCTGAATTTAAATTCCTAAAGACCTTACATCAGCTAAAGGAGCAAAGTTGTCACAACCCCCTCACCCCAACACCCATAACTTAGTTTAGGAGCAAGGAAGGGAAACAACGACCAAGCAAACTCCAAGAGCTTCTCTAGGCTGTCAGTTTGGCTTGAAACGTGTTCCCAGTTTTAAATGAAAGACTACACTCAAGGAGCAAAGTAGCCCCAAGCTGCTCAACACCACACCATCTGTTAGCAAATCCCAGCAGTTCCAAATCTGCAGAGCTTGGAGCACCCACTTCCCCAGCTCAGCAGCTCCCACGGGCTGTCACAGGTGGCTCAGCTCCCCAGGAGGGAAGGGGTGCTGCCTGCACACCTGCAGGGTGAAAAAGTGAGCTGAAGGCACACAAGTCCCATCCCAGGGCTGCTCAAGAGAAGCTCAGGGTCTGCTCTTGTGCTCAGTGCAGCTGCCGCCCTACCACCACCCATTTCATCACCATCATCTTTTGTGGCTGCTGGTGATGCCCATGCATCTGTCTGCAGGTTCAGGGGAACAAGAGCATGAACTGTGACTCTGCACTGTGCCCTCAACACCAGCACTGATGCTAAAGCCCTCGCGGGACCCCTCTCCATGCAGGAGGCTCACAAGGACCAAGCTTTTCTCTAACACTTACTGGAAGTCAGCACTCGATGGCTCTGTGCGTGCCTGGGAGCTGCTTGGCTGGGGTTACAGCCGTCCAAGGCTGTAGTAATGCCGCAGTGAATCAGACCCTCAGTGTTTTGTTTAAATATAAACATATTGAATCAGTGCTTTTCGTGTAGAAGGCTATTCTCGCGAGCCAAGTGTTTTGACAGCTCCAGCAAGGTGGTATGAGTCACTGCCTCTGCCTCACTCAAGCTCGGAGACAGATACATCTTAATCACATTACGTTTTTTTCAGCGCTACACCACAAGTCAAGGCACGGGGCCAAATCTCCCCACGGGGACCAACCAGCGCAGCGCTGAGTCCCGAGCCTGAGGTTTGTCCTTCCAGCCTGGATGAGCGCCGGGAAGGCGCATTCAGCATCCCGGCAGCGCTCAGCCTCAAGCCCTCCGCTGCTCCCCAAGGACTCGGCGCAATTTGCACCGGCGGGCGCTGCTGCCGGGGCTCGGCAGCCCCGGGGCGGGCGCTGCCGCTCCCGCTGCCCGGTGTTTACGCCCCGCCGGTGCGTGCCTGCTCGGAATGCACGGCACATCGGGGCACGGCGGCTGGAGCTGCCATTAGCGCTAATGGAAGTTTGGAATATAAATCCCACGCGCGGCAGTGAGGGAGCCTCTGCCTCAGGCTCGGAGCTCTCAGACTCAGCTTCGCAAGGGGTTTAATCGTACTTTCAGAAGAGCAAAATGTGTCCGTTCCTGTTTATTTCTCCAGGAATAATTGTGGTGCTCTGTGGCGTGGTACTCGCAGAGCTATCAGGCGTGTTTGGACAGAGGGCTGTCTTATCTAAATTGGATTGGAAATAGATTTATATCATGGCAACTTTCCGTTTGAACTGCAAATTGCAACAAAGTCACTTCACCTGCGCTCCTGCATCGCCCCAGTGACAGCAGCCCCTGTTCAGCATGAATTAATGTCGGGCGATTTCCACGGGGCTGCAGCCTAGCCGAGACAGGAGCTAACACGGAGTTTAACAAATGATTGAACAGCCGGGAAAAAAAAGCACCTGAGCTTGTGCTTTTGCATCTCGGGCAACAGAGAGGGGTCTGCAAGCCCCGGCTCTGCACAGCAGCCCCGTCCCAGAACTCGTACGTGAGCCCTTGGGAGCATCCCCACACCTGCCTGCTCCTGCACCTCCCCTACCTCTTCTAGCGAAGAAAATTCCTCCCTGCCTGCTCAGTGCTGCAGTGAAAGGGCTCGTCCGAGTCGATGCTATTTTGTTGTTGATGCAGACATCTGCAGGGGGTGAGCACAGAGCCGGCTGGCCGAGCCAGCCCCGCCAGGCTGCGCACGGAGGTGGTGACTCAAATGTGCCGCTGCCCTGCAGGGTTCCTATCGCAGCGTAAAGGAGAGTGATCAATACGCGAGCTAAAGCTGCCTGAGACCGAGACCTTTGCTGAGCATCTCTTGCGTGCTCGAATACAAAACCTGAGGCTTCTGAGCACACAGAAACTGGCCTTTATTGTCAGCGGGAGACGTGACTTTGACATGACAGGACGTTATCATCATGTCCTTGCGACTGCTGTCAAACTGCGATGATAAACTGCCCCGTCTCTAACCTTCAGAGCACTCGCAATTAGGGTGTGCTCAGCTGAAACCTGCCCCTGGTTTCACATGCTCTGCTGCTGCTTTTCTCCTCTCCTAGGGCAGCATAAGCAGCTGGTCCCACTGTGGGATTCCCAGCCGATAATGCAAAGCTACCAGACCACAGGCAGATGAACATGTGGATCGAAAACACATGCCAGCTCCAGGATTTCACACGGCTGCCAATCGATGGCAGCCCTGCTAGCGTATCGAGCCTTATCAGCCAGAGCAAGCCCCGTTTCATTGACTCACGGGAAGGTGGGGACCCCCAGCCGCACTCTTGTCTGCTGGCTTTGCACTTTAAAACCGCCTTTTAGTTCGCTGATTGCTCCGCAGATCTCCCTAGTTGCAGATTCTCCCTGGGCACACATGTGTACAAGGCACGAGCATCTGGATAGCTCTCGTGAGGGCATGGAGGCATGAGACTTAATGGCTGAGTGACTATTCCTGTCTCGCTCCTTACGGTCCCACTGCTTTCATCAATAGAATAAAATAATAATTCCAGGTTCACCCCCTTTCGACATTAACCCCAGTGAATTCCCTCACTCAGCCCAACCAGCTGAAGTTTGCAAACTTGTTAGTTACCTGAGGATGCGGAGTCAGTCTGCAAAGGGTCTTTCTGGGATAATCTCAGCAGTTCTGGTAAGATTTCCCCCTCGCACGGGCTCAGCGAGCATTTCTGGCAGCACGGCACTGCTGAACGGTCACCTGCCGTGGTGGATCAAGGAGAGACACACATGGCTCAGGTGGCAAAATCAGGACAAACACGGCGAGCAGCTGGACCACAGGAGGAGAAAGTGCTATTTCAGCATCCCCACAGGGCTTAGTAACAGGGATAAATAAGACTTCTGATGTTACACCCAATTCTCTAACTTTGACCTTGCTTCCTGGAATCCCTTTCACACATCAGGAAAGTAGATAAAACATTGAGAAAAAAACATTTCAGTCTGTCAGTGGTGTAGCTATAATCTGCTCAGAGCAAATGCTGCAAAAATACAGTTTGCTTCTCTAAATATCCGGACGTTTCTGGAGCTAGAACATTAATTCTGCCCCAACCACCTCTTAAAATGGCACATTATTTTCTCCATTAATTCTTGTCAACCTCGGAGGAAAGCTAAAGGGCTACTATTAAAACCATGCCATTATTTTGTGTAGCAGTATTAATTTTCTGTCGTAAACACTCACACTGCCTGCAGAGCAGTACAGGTCTGGGGAAAATCAGATTCTCATTTCTCTTTAACACGGTGCACATTTCAGAGTTTGCCTGACATACAGTACATTTTCCAGGCTGATGCCTTGCCTTCTGGGTGAAGTATTTGGCACGCTGTAGTAAGAATATCTCCCACTCTCAGGGGGAAAAATGATCACAGATACATGTGTATACCTAAACTCTGCACTTTTACATGTGTGTGCCAGGGACACTCACACTTTTTGAGTGCATGAAATTAGACATATCTAAATCCTGCAAGACAGAAAGGAAAAGAGGTAGCTTGTACATGTGCGTACTCGTGCCTCGCAGCTATAAGACAACTATATTTAGACAGTTGTGTCATGCCAGAGGATGACAGCATTAACAGGCGATGGAAAGAGGAGATACGGTTACTTTTCAGAGTTCAACTCTGACCGTAAAAAGAGGACTCTGATTGAAACGACCTTTCGTAGAGTCCGGCAGAGCAGCAGCACCTCTGCCCGTGGCACTGCGGGACGCGCGGAGCCTCCCTCTCAGCTCTCCCTCTCAGCTCTTCCCTCTCCCACGCTGCAGCAAAGCCACGAGAGCTCCCAAACAAACACAAAACTTACTCCACGCCAACAGCCACCTGCTAAACCCTTCGGAGCAGATCCCACCAGCAAAGCCCCACACCACCTCGCTGCCACGGGCAACCGCACAGCTCGCTGTCCCCGGCCACCGCCGGCTCAGTGGCACTCACCCAGCGAGCCCCGGCTCCAGAGGGAGGGCTGCTCCGTCCTTCCCTCGCTGCTCCTGGAGGAGGTGGTGGCGGTGCTGCTGCTGCTGGTGGCGGCGGTGGTGGCGGCGGTGGCAGCTCCTGCGGGTCCCTGCAGCCACTGAGGAGCGCATCACCTCCCGGCCGCAGCCCGCGGAGGTGGGTGCCCAGATGTTCCCCGCGCGGATTGGTCCAGCGGGAGCAGATGTTGCCCGGTTGCTAGGAGCGTTGCTAGGAGCGCTGCTAGGAGACGGTGACGCTCTCTCCATCACTGGCGCGACTCGAGGCCGCGGGGAGGGAGGGAGGGAGGGAGGAGGAAGAGGGGAGGAGGGAGGAGCAGGTCCCGCCGCCGGAATGCTCCGCGCCGGGCCGCGCCGGGCTGCGGGGTGAGCCGGAGGATGGAGCAGGTGCGGCGGCTCAGAGCTGGACAGGCGGTGAGGAGCTGCCTGGGGCTCGCGGCAGAGGATGGGGATGTGAAACGCCAGACCTGGGAGGGGGGAGCAACCCGGGGAGGGG
>VZTF01009426.1:272829-389307 GCA_013397755.1 Cnemophilus loriae
AGGGGGGAGCAACCCGGGGAGGGGGCGGGCAAGGGGGACCATAAAACCTCCCGTCAGGGCGGGCTGAAGGACGCGCGGAGCGGATCGGCAGCCGCGGAGGGGCCGAGTGCTCGTTGCGGCACTGAGAGAGGGAGAGAGTTCTGCTCGCTTCAGGGCAAGGTTGGGAGAAACACAACCCAGCGCCTGGAAGGGCTGGAGGGAGAGGAGTCCAATTCGGTCCTGCTGGCAGAGAGCCGAGCTCTTCTGCTCTCTCGCTGGATCGTGTTCCTCTTCCCTCACGATTTATGGTTCTCCCTTTTGCCTCTATGCCCACCATCAGATCCTGGCCTGCTTTTTCCCCTGAGCTTTTGGGATGTGCCACCACAGTGCCCTGGCACTTACACCCATGATCCCATGGACACAGATTGGATTGCTGCAGGAAAAAAAGCTGCACAGCAAAACAATCCAAACCTCCTCCCAAATAAAAGAGCAGGTCACTGTGGGGTAGGACAACTCCTGCGTCTCAGCCAGACAGTAGGATTTTACTGCTGAGCACCCTCCTTAGGGCAGTAGGTGGGATACAAGGCTCAGCCTACCCTCATAACCAAGCATTCACCCAGAAAGGCCCAGAAAAAATTCAAAAGGAGTCAGTAAAATCTTACCTGTATCATACAGTGTGCAGAAAGAGGCTTTCCCTGAAAGCCTAACTCTGTATGTAAATACTGGCAGATAGGAAGGCAAAAAAAAAAAAAAAGTATTTTTTAAAAAAACCATTCCAGCTGTGTGTAGGGACCTTCCCTGGAAGAAGTGGGTCACTCCCAGAGTGAAAAGGAGTTGTACAAGATGAGATTTTCTGGACAGCCTGATTGGTGCCAATGGCTGCACTGGTGTTACCAGTACAACACTGGATTAGATCAGCCCCAGCACCAAGCCTGGGCTTTGATCAGGACTTTTCTCCAAGAAGAAACATCTCTAGACAATAAATTTTCTTCTGCACCTGCCAGCTGTGTCCATTTCCTCACAACTACCATGGATGACACCGCTGCTCCTGACAGACTCACGTTCATGCCACAGCCTCCTCATCCAAGCAGTCACTGAGTCCAGCCCATAGAACCTCAGAATGGCTTGGGTTGGAAGGGACCTTAGAGACCATCTTGTTCCACCCCCTGCCATGGGCAGGGTCACTTCCCACTACACCACATTGCTCAAAGCCCCATCCAGCCTGACCTTGAACACTTCTAAAACAACTACTGCCATCTCCCATCCTGCTACTAAAGGTGACCCAAAGGCTCAGACAGTGCCAAAAACAAGGCAAGGTGCTATGGGAACATACTCATTTTGACAGCATTTGAAGCTCCTGGGCAATTCCCCATTCCCCTGTGATCTGTAAGGTGTCCAATGCATATTCCATCTGGTCACGTCACTGCTGGAAGCACACAGGGAGTTCCCTTCCCTCTGGTTGCTCCGTGAAGGTTCTGCAGAGGATTTTGCACCAGGCTTTGTCCTCCTCCCTCTTAGACAGTGGGAAGGGAGGCACGCTGGATTTGGCATTCACCTGGATCTATATCTCACCCAAATTTTAACAAACTGGGTGTTGGCAAGCCTGAGATCCAGCTAGCACATGTCAGTGCAGCAGCCTCAGGTCAGTTATTCCCTTGACTTGGAGCACCTGGCTGCATTTGTGCACAAACATGCACACACGGCTCCCCTGTCTTTGCAGCTTGAGGAAAGATCACTCACGGCCACGTATTTACTTCAAATTTTCTCTGAAGCTCTGCCTCTTTTATTGAGAAGTCAAATGAAACTCCAGCTAATTTCGAATTTGAATTTTCTAGGACAATAGGAAGGCACTGGAATTTAATTGATTTTGATTACCTGCCTTATTATTATGCTGCCAGTAGCAGTAGTTCGGGTTGGTGTAATTTTAAATTTACTGTGAGATGAATCTGACATTTCTCTACCGCTGAATCGAGGACTTGAGCGATTCTTCAGCTCTTCACAAAGATGTCGTAATTAATTCAGTAATATCACTTCTGTAAGCAGAGATAGAAAAGGAAGACACAGAAGCAACTACTCCGTGCCTAAGAGCTGAATGAGCGACAGCATCACTTACTCCAATCTTCATGAAATTTACTGTATTTTTTTAACATTCAACACAATTTCTACTGCGAAGACACATCTTCCCCTCTCCTGTCAGCACACAAGCAGGACTTATTAGCAGGCAATAATTTACAGCCAAAAGGTCAGCTGTGTTTCCTCAGCTGGATCCAAGAAGCATTTTCATCCCCTCATCAGCCCTGAGGAAATTCTTCCACAATTCAAGTGCAGCTGCTTTTCTTTGCCCATTTTCCAAGGGGGCAGAGGGTGCAGGGCAGCAGATCCCCTGCCAGTGTAAACCAGCACTGTTCTGCTGGCTGAAAGGGACCTCCATCAGGAAGAACAGAAAATGCTCCATCTCACCCCATTCCATCCCCTTCCTCTTGCCATAGAAGCACGAGAAGTCACCTCCTCTCCTTGTCTGAAGGGAGTTTTCCCCTCTGCCAGGGATGCCTGGTCAGGAATCACTGCCCAGCTGACTCGCACAGTGTTTTAATGCAGCAGAAATTAAACAGACCCACAAACTGGGACCAAAGTCTCTATTGACAGGGAAATTATTTGAGAAGATAAGATTTTAAATGTGTGCTGCACAAGATAAAACCTGGACAGGCAGACAATAGAAGACCAGCTTTTTTCTTTTATTTTAGTATTTCGAAAGCAGGATTGCCTGACATATTCAGTGCTATAACAAATACATGTTTTTAAATGGTTTAGAGCAATTGAGAATATAAAACCCCAGAACATTAGCATTTACTTTAACTGTCTCACAGAATTAGAAAAAAAAAATCAGTTCCTTCATTTCAAAGCAGTTACGTCTCCTCAAGTCAAGTGTTGAAGAAAAATGAATTAAATTAATGTGCCCTTTTGAATTCAAGCACCAAACATTCAAAAGATGTGTGTATAAAAGCACCAGCCCTCCCAGGCAGCATATACCCACACACGTGCTGCTCTTCTAAACACAGCATGCAGAAGGTATTTTCAGAAGATAAAATGTACCCAAAATATTCAGCATTTATACCTGAGAAGTTTCAGACGTGAGGAGCTGCATCCTGGGCCAGGTTTTATCCTCGGCCTGGCCCGCTCAGCTGCCTCCAGCAGACACAGACCCTCGAAAGCTTTCCCAGCCATTGGCTTGTCACAGCAAATGAAGATGAGTAGCTCCAGTTTCTGGACCATGTTCATGCCTCCCTATAGTTGGCCAGCCTCAGAGGGACCAGATGCTTTGGGAGGCTAATCCTGCCTCCATCTAAAATGCAGACCAGCTCTTTCTCTTTCTGCTGTTTCTCTACTAGAATGCTATTTTTCTCCTCTCTCTTCCAATTCATTGTACAAGAAACTTTGTTGGTATTTTAAAAATTTTTACTTTTTTTCTTTTACCTTTTTACATTTGAGAAAAGCTTTACAAAACCTTCTGAAACAAGCTGGGGAAGAGCAGAACAAATGAAGCTCATTTTCCTACATATCTGTGCTCTCTACCTCCTACACCCTCCCCACATCTCCCACCAAAGTCCACCATGTCCCCTTGGACACCCCCAGCTCAACCAGAGACAGCACCAGAGGCAGCACATGCTGGAGCTGTCACAATGAACCAGCTCACCGACCCTTGGCCATCAAACCTACTTTTTCCTGCTTCTCTGTATGTGATCCTCTGCCAGCTGACAAAATTTGTAGAAGCATAACTGTCTCTGAGACAGTTACCCTGCTCTCAAATGTGATTGAAATTGGCCAACCTGTTAAAAAGTGATGGTGGTGGAAGAGAGACTGGCGAGGAGACAGATGGCAGACAGCTCAGCTTTAGCCTCCACTGAGCTGATTGAGAAGTGGGAATGCTTTCACCCTCTCGTGAAAAATGATATCACTCTTTCACTGAAATTCAAAACTTCGTTTCCTGACATTAAAAATGTGACTTTTCCAAGTGGTCAAAATTAGGATAAAAAAAAAAAAAAGGATGTCTTGACAAAACAGCACTTGGTGCTTTGCCAAGGGATGAAGTCATTCTAAAGAATTAAAATGCAGCTGGAGGAAGGACAGGATAATCAGAACGATAAAGCACAACGCAGCCGGGAGCCCGGCGGGGCCCACACGTGCTCGTGCTGAGCAGTGGGGTCCCAGCAGGAGCTGCAAGTGGAGTGCTAAGCCCGTGCATTTGCATGGTGGTGTTGTACACCAAGCACACAGAAAAGCTGAGCTTTTACTACCAAGTTTGAGGGCAGCTTCATTTAGGCCAAGCTGACCGAGTGCTGGCACCAAGACCTAAGGCCCGTTCCCCTCTCCCCGAGTTCAGTGCCAGCAGCTTCGCCGTGGTGTGTGCCGAGCTCACACGGGGTCACAGGCAAGTCTGCCTGCAGGAATGAAACAAACCCTGTGCTGGTTAGCCCTGAACTGGGAATCAGCCTGAGAAAACCCACCTGAGGCTGAGAACACTCCCACAAGGACAGGGTGAGGCTCTAGGAACAGCAGTGCAAGTGTGGTGTCCCCAGCAGTGCCCAAGTCCTCCAGGGCCATCCCTGGCACCCCTCGGTGCTGGGTTTACTTGGGAGGAGTAGAGTGAGTTGGTGGGAGAATTGAGGCTGGTTGATTGGGCAGGGAGAATTTTAAGTGGTTTTCAGAAAATGCATGGGGTGAAGTAGTGTTGGGATAACCAAGCCAGGAAAGCGCTGTCCTGGTACCGCCTCAGACCATGCCACCGCCCTGGCAGCAGTGCCCACCTGAGCTCCCAAACCCCTGAGCAACTTGCAGACAGTGCCTGGCTCTGCAGATCCCCTTCTGTGCCTGGAGGAGCTGCTGGGGCACTGCTGCAACCCAGAGCAAAGCCCAGCCCACCCTGCAGCCCCCACCAGCCCTCTCAGCTGAGCCTGGTCACCCACGAACATCAGTCCTTAGCAAAACACATATTTCATCCCCAGTTTACACCAAGGAGGGTGAGTTTTTCCAAACTCCCTAGTTTCTCCCAGCATATCCCATTTCTCCACTGTCTTTAAGATGAAGGGGCTTGGGCTAGGTTTTCTGTGTCCTCAGACATGTCTTGTATCAACCTCCTTTGCTGAGGTTTCCAGGCACTGAAGCTACCAACTGCTGCCAGAAAAAGAAACTCTATTTCTGGGCTGGTCCTGGAAAGCCAACCCTGTGGGTGCCAGCAGGGCTGCAGAAATCGTGGTTTCTCATGTCTCCCTCAAATGTGGCACTGCTATTCTGAGAGGAACAAACTAACCCCAGTTCAAAGTCACCAATCTGGGAATTTTTTTCGCTTCTATCTTTCTCCATCTTAATGTGGGTGGGGATTACAACTGCAACCTGCCAGAAGTAAACCACTCACAAACACATCATGACTAAAGGTAGATGCAAACAAAAGTAGCCACTAGACACAGACGTACCCTTTGTTGGCCCAATTTCACCTCTCCAGCTCATCATTTGAGCTCTTACCTTTGTTTCCACCATGTGGCCACCCCAGCTTCTATAGCTGGCATCCCTCTGTGTCCCACACACACGGCCAGGGTGTCAGCAAGGCTGGTGTCTACACACAGCAGGGAGACTGGTGGCACTGACTCCGTGTGCCCTGGTGCAGGTGGCAGCATATCATTGGTGTGTAGGAGAAATGCTGAGCCCAGGGCACCACCACAGAGGGGGCTGGAGGGGCTTCTCCCCCAGCTCCTGCCAGGGCTGGATGAGCGAGCGAGGTGTCAAAGGCATAGCCAGCACTCTTCCTTCTCCACACAGAGCTGGCTGAAAGGCTCTGTGCAGGGGGAAGCAGAGATATGGTGGGACATGGGAATCTCTTCAGCCCCCAAAGCCCCCCAGCCCGCTGCCACAGAGCCCCTGTGTCCGTGTGGATGGACAGGGGGACCGAGTGCAGGGCAGATATTTCCCGTTCCTCCCAGTCCTGCATTATGCACCAGGCACCTGCATCCCTGTTCTGAACAAAACACGTCCCCCTCTCCTGGATGCATATTCACTCCGTTCTGCCACAGCGAGAACAAAAAGGAAGATACGTTGGGTTTGCATGTCTACATGAGCCATCTGCTTCTATTTTATTGACAAAACCTGTAACAGCAGCATTCTCCATAACAAAATAAGACTTGTTTCTAAGGTGTGGACAGCTGTGTGTGTGCAGCAGTAGATTCAGCCCAGAATTCTGCAGAAGCTGGGTTTAATGCTGATTTTTTTTTTCCAGTCAGATATCATCTAGACATTAGTATTCCTAACGCAGCATATAATTAGCAAGAGGCAATATATTGTATGATCATGCACGTTAGCACTTAAGTAGAATAAAAATGTTTCATTGTCAACTACATGAAAAGCTAAGAATAAAACCATGCCACTCTTCCAGCTGAAAATCCAAACATCTTTTCCTTCTATTTTTCATCTTTTTGTCACAGTTTTGCACCCCAGATATCTCTTTCAAACACATACCCAGCAAGTGAAACAATGCTCACACCATCCCAGTGGCTTCTCACCAGTCATTACCAACCATTTAGTAACTAGATTCAAGGTACAATTTTCAGAGCAAATCCTCGAACTTTTACGAAAGTGAAAAGGATACATGAATTTGTTTCTTATAACCTTCACAGCACAAACAGTTCTCCCTTTATAGATTTATTTACCATAAAAACAAAATGCAAGCTCTAGAAGCCTTGCTTTTGCACCAACAGAAGTTAGAGATGTGGCCTTTTTATTAATTTGTCTGTATTGTTATTTTTTAAAGTAAACAATTTATAGATAAAATTTGTGCTTGCCCAGAGAAGTTGAGGGCAATCCCTGGAAGTGTTAAAGGCCAGGTTGGACGGGGCTCTGAGCAACCTGGTCTAGAGGAAGGTTGCACATGGCAGGGGGTTGGAATGAGATGGTCTTTAAGGTCCTTTCCAACCCAAACCATTCTGCAGTTCTGTGATCTCAGGCTGGGAAAGGGGAGCTGAGATCTCCATTGCTCCGGGTGCTCCCTTGGGCACGGGGCTGAATCACTCCAAACACCAATCGGCTCTCTGTGCTGAGGAGATGACAGCAGAGAAAGGAGAAATATTAAATATTCTACAGAACACCGGGAGGGAGGTGCAGTAGGAGGCTTACAACACTGTCCTGTGGCAACAAACCCCAGGAGAGATGTCTGTCCACCCACAAAGCTCCTGAGGGGAACGACTCCCACGTCATGGAGCTCAAGGAGGAAACAAGACAAGGACACACCTCAGTGTCTACAGCGTCCAGCTGTGCCCGGAACAGAGAGACAACAAAACCCTGCCAGAGATGGTATATTGTTCCAATATAGAAAGAAGTCAATACACACTAAAAATAACTTATTACATACCGTATATTTAAATCAACAGTCAAATATACATTGAGATGTGCTTCATGCAAATGCCCCGCGGCACTCTGCCATAAAAAACATTTTTATATATACACACACACATATAAATGTCACGCAGTATTTAAATGCTAAGTCTACCAAATGATTACTTCATTTACTCTTCTTGACAAACAAAACTCTCTGCTGGGAAAAAGTCAATGAAGTTACAGCTGAGAATACAGCCCAGCAAGACACAAACCATGGCAATGCCAGCAGAGGAATACAGGAGAGATATGGTACCAGTTTGATTGGAAAACTTGTGCTTGAGGTGCCACGTAGTGACAGCAAGAGATTGGAGGACAGGTTTTATCCTGAGCACCATGAACATAAAATATTGCTACCAGGCACTGACCTGCCTTGGACTAGACCTCTGTAGATATTAATGAGAGGATGGGAGACGCAGTGATGGAGACAGCATAAAGGAAAAGCACCTGGAAAGTGATAACAAGACACAACAGGGATGAGGAAAGCTGGCAAAATTATGATTTTTTTTCTAGTTGCTAATAAAGAGAGAAATTTTCAATGTTACCCTAAGCTTGAGAAATGAAGGCAGAGGGAAGTATTTGGCACGATGAAGTGCCTTCCCTGGAGGTCACAGCTAATTAATGGTTGTGGGGCTCAGGAAGAATCCTGCTTTTGTGTGAACCCCGAATCCTCGTTCCTCACTCGTGGCCAATATCAGCTTTTTGTCACTTGTTTCTCAGTAAGATCAGCCCACACTGGTAATGACACTACAGGGGACAAAATTATCCAGAGTATTTGGTGTCTATTTTATGTCCCCCACAACAGCCAGAGGAAACACAAAAGCAAAGAGGAAACATCCTTAGCTCCTCACACCTGCAGCTGCCCAAGCAGCTGTGATTTCTGTTAAAGCAAAAAAATTTGCTTTCCAATTTCCTTGAGAGAAGAGCAAGTAACAAGTCTGAAAGGAGTTTCACAGCTCCCATCTGGCTTTCGTGTTTCTTTCCCAACTTTTTCCAATCCCAGCTGCCTAATACTCACTGAGTGCAACCTAGTGACCATACAGGTTTTTGGTGTGTGAGATCGCATAGATTATCACAGCCTACCTGCATCACTGCCAAGCAGCAGTCTTCCTTCTGCTCCACCAGTGATACTTCAGAGGATTCAAGGGTTTGTGCTCCTGCGATGGGGCAATACCCATATCCTATGCAGGTTCCTAAATTAGGACCAAAAAGAGTCCCATCACTGGAATTTTGTCTGCCTTCTGCAAGAATTCAGTTTTCCCTGCTCCGGGTATAAACATCTGTCTAGTGACAGAGCTTTGCTCAGGTTGTTCAGCTCTGCAGAGAGATCTCAAAATTCATCCTTCCAGGACAAACTCAGGCACAGAGGGAAGGGAAAAAAATCTCACCTTCAGCCTTCTGTTTTGGGGGAGCAGCACAGGGAGAGCCCAGCCCAGAGCTCTTCTCTTATGCCTTCATTTGTATAGAGGGTTTGTGTGGAGAGAAGAGGGATTGTAATGCCAAAAGAGATGAATGGCATCTACCAAGTTTTTTATTCAGGCTACAGTATTGACCTATATCTGCTTTATAAAGGTGAAAAAACATGGATAGCTGTGTGGGTTGAGCAGGAGCATCTTCCTGCTGCCAGCTGGCAAACAGCTTGGGGATTACAGCATGAGGATTAATAGCCTTTGTCATTTGTAAGTGCAGATGCTAACCTTACTCATATGACAGACTGATCTTCTTTGGATTCTGTGCCTGTTTGCTGTTCCAGAAAGATGACCTTGGGCTGCTGTGAGAGACAAAATATTTACACATTCATTTCTTAGGGCCCACAGTGTAGGCTGCAGGAAGACACAAGCTCACTCTGCACTGAAAAAAAAAAGCTGTATGCCTTCAGCAGATCCGGAGCTCAGGAGTCATGCAGAGAAACTGGGTTTCAGCTCAGGCTTGATGCCACTGCAGCCCGCCTGTGCTGCTTTCTGGAGAAGAGAGTGAGCAAATTCCCAGCTCTTCAGCAGCACCAGCACACCAAGAGCCTTCCCCTCCTGCCTCTCTCCCCCGCCACCACCTTCCCACCACTGCCTGGGGTTTTCATTTCTTGCATGACAGCTTGTTAAATCCTCACCAGATCCCAAATAAACACCCAAACCAGCTCTGCAGAATTATCTTGGATGCCTTTCCAAGCTTTGGGATCTGTCAGCTTCTGGCTGCTTGTATCACAGAAGCAGATGTGCTCAGAGCCAGCACCGCTTCCTGGGATATGAGAACGTATTTGTTGGGGTATCACATGCTGGAGGGAAAAACCTGCCTCATTCAAAGTGTGAGCTTTTCTACAAACCCTGGCTGCTTTGTTTCTTCCTCTCAAACCATAGCTGCAAACATCACACTTAGCACATTTTAAATGGAAAGCGGATGTTCCTGCATACTAATTCCTGCAGGCTCTGTTGTCCTTTTGCAGAACACAATGCCCATGAGAAAAGGAAGAAAGCAAATACAGAACAGGTTGTTTCTTCTGTCATTAACTTGGTCCACATTGAGGTGAATGGGTGTCACTACTCTGTAAATATTAAAGTGTCACAGCCCGACAAACAAACTTCAAACTCCACAAGTGGACATGAGAGCAGGGCGGCAAGGTCTTGATCAGGAGCATCACGACTTTAAGATGACTCCTCTGGGAGGGGATAATATGATGGAGAAGGCCATATTCTTTGCTCAGCCTTTCAGTCCACCTTTCGTGCTGAAGGGCAGAAGGCAGCTGAGAGGCAGAGAGATGAAGTGCTGTGATCACACAGATTAAAGATGATGATAAATACGGGAGCGGAAAGCAAGCTCTGCAGGCACGCCAGCTCCAAGGTCACTGCCAGCTCCAGCTGAAGGGGAAAATGAACTGCCACCAGAGGAAATGCCTGCTCCTCTGCCAAGCTGCCACCTTTGGCTTTATGCTGGGAAAATGATCAATAGCAGCTGGCAGCCTTTGGATCTGTGCATCCAGGAACATCTAACAACATCCATGACTGAAGATCAGTCAGCTATGTAAAGCACCAAATAACTCCTCGGGATCTGCAGCTGCTAAAAATACACCCAAGCATTGTCCACGTACCCCAGGAGCTGCACAACCCACATTGCCCCTGAAGGGAAAGGCAGACGAGGCAGAGCAACAGGAACGAGCAGGCCACAGCAGGGTCCAGCTAATTAAAGACACTGGTAAAAAGGAAACCCAGACAAATCAAAGGATGCAGAAGATCATCCAGATAAAGCCTTTGCAAATGGGCATTTCTGTGAGCAGCTCAGTGGGCTAAAAGAGGAACTCATTTCTGTGGGCATCAGTTGAAGATCACCGTTATTATGGGGGATATAAACACGGTGAGATCACTCTGTTCTGTTGGCGATAAACATTAAAAAGGAAAAAAAAATAAAATAGCAGCAGAGAGCTTGGCAGGACAAGGGCACGCTGGCTGGGGGGAGAACAAGGAAAGAACAGACTGCAACCAGATGAACGATGGTGTTCAAGATACAGAAATATATCCAGGACACTTGCTCATAATAACTCTGGGCCTATGCCAGTGCAGTTAGTTCCTTTCTACACCATGATTTTTTGGGTTTTCAGGGTTTTTTTTTGTTTTTTGTTTTTTGTTTTTCTCTTTTTAAGAGAAGAAAATTCAAATAAACTAGAAAGGGATTACAAACAGTGGTGTCAAAAGGGAATGAATTATCTTAGAAAATACGAGTGCATTAGGAAACATCCATAATCCAGATATGGAAGTGCCCAAGCATCCCAGAACCAGGTTATCCATTCCTGTCCTGCTCCCTGAAATCCGCATGGCCCTCCCACAGGTCTTCATCCCAATTGGAACCCCACAGAAGCAGAGAGCATCAGCATCCACATGGAGAAGGCCAGTGGAGCACAGGGCCTACCAGCCATCTGCGAGTCAAGTGAGAGTCAGGATTCCCAAGGAATGGAAAACTTCCTGGGAATTCAGTCTTGTCAGCCACTTCCAAAGGAAACAAGGGGTTAAAGCAGTGACTAAAAGGGCAGTGGTGTTTACATAAGAAAGACCATGAGCACAAGCCCAGCCTGTATCAATATTAGCAATGACTAATTCAATCTGTCAATGGGAAGAATTACAGGAGCTTTAGAATACGCCAGAGCTGCTGCAAAGCCTCCATTTCACAGACAGTCAACAATGGAAGGAAAAATAAACCAGAAAAGCAACAAAAATCCCAAAATATAGCTAGCAAGCACAAGCACTCCCAGCACCTTGTTCATCCCGAGACTCCTAAATTTCTCCATTGCTTTAGTAGGAGCATAAAGAACCCCACAAATGCACTTCTCAAGGCGTGGATGTGCCAATAGTTTCGGCAGTAACTCCAAAAACCCAGTGGTGCCCCTACCACACCCCCTGCCCCCTCCCTCCAAAATTTTCTGGTAAAATAAAAGGGTAAAACATTGCAGCAAGGATGCAGCAATCTGCTTCCCTTAGACAGCAAAGTTTTAACATGTGCTTAGATATTAATTTAGTCTAAGTAAGCCGTTTGCACTTGCTTTCCTCTAACTCCAAATACTCTACACTGAAATAATACATTAAAATTCAATTCCCTTAATGCCGTATCTTCAGAAAAGATCTTAATGTGAAAACAGCATAGAAGTCCAACCCCAGTGTACTTCATTGTTTTTTAAAATTATCTTTTTCATTAGCTTTTTCTTTTTTTAATCACACTATTATAAATCTCGGTTATCTCCAGTTCACTGCTGAAATGTATTATCAACTTACACTTTTCCCTTAGCTATAATGAAGCATAAGTAAGACTTTGCAGGTTCAAGAAGTTCTGAAGAGAATCTCAGGAAGTTTATTACACACACACATTCCAGGTAATAAAATTAATTATAAACACTTGCATATACATTTTCTGCAGTTCAGGAAAAAAAAAGATGGAAAGACTGGAAAACAACTGGAATCGTCAAATGCACCTTTTGAATTGGGCTGTTTCCTCTACTTCTTTGTTTTTTCCCAGGAGAAAAGTGTATGATAAATAAAATTCTGTTCTGCTGGTTATCACTCAGATGTTCACTTTTTCTTGCATTGGTAACACAGCAGCTTTAGCAGTGCAGTCAAGAATGTATTTGTTGGATGAGCTGCGTTTGGGTTACACCCTGTTTTGTGTTACAAAGCCCCAGTAGTGCAAAGCAGACAAGCCAGCTTATCTAGACAGTGGAGGAGAACCCTCCTGCATAGGATACCCACCAGTCTCCCTGGAAAAATGGTGCTCAGACAGGTGATAAGAAGATACAAGAGCATGGTCTGTAGAATAACTTGTATCACCTGTACCAGAAGTGCTCCTCTGTGCAGATTATTCTGTCTGCTTCCTGAGGACAGACAGAGCCTGTGTGACACCAAGTGATAACCTGTGAGTGTCACAGCACTGCCCTCAGGGCCTGTCTAGCCCGAATGTGACAAAAACCAGCACCAAGGACCAATTTTGGTCAAAGAGCCAGTGCCAAAATTTGCATTAGTTAGATTTGCACAGCACCGTTGGGGTGAAAGATGTGGCTGTGGTGCAGGAGGAGGCAGAATTTGGTGCCAGGTCTCAGTAAATGGCAAAAACAAACCATGAAGTGATTCAGTACAGACAAATCTCTTCAGCAAAATATTTCCTGTGTCTTGCTGTCATCGGCAGGAATGGAGAAAAGGCAGTCCTCTCCTAGAGAGCGTGGAGAATGGGAGATTGGGCAGCTGATAGCATTTGGAGATCTCAGCACCTCACTGCCCACATTCCACTGAGGATGAACATCCTCCTTTGTGTCACACACAGCACTGCAACAACAACCACTCAGCCGAGCAGCAGACTGAGACACATCCTCTATCCATCATCTCCATGACTTCAGCTTACAGAGACAGGAAAAGAGATTAAAATGGAAAAGGACAATGTAGTCCGAAAAGTCACCACGTGACAGTGTCATCACCTCATCCAGCAAGGCTGCTCCTCGCATTGCTTTCAGTTGGAGGCAGGAAGCACAATCCTTTTCTCCAGTGCTAGTTCAGCAGAGCCAGCAGCCTCTCTGGCGGGGCCCTGGATCCTGTCCCTGGCCTGCAAGAGAGCTCCTTCCCAAGGTTAGGTGACATGGGCTGGCATCCTCTACTGCTCAGCATGCCAAAACCTGTCCCCTTCCAAATCCCAAGGAGATATTACAGGATAGCAGAGGAGATTTGAAGAAGAGCCCTCAGCAAACTGAGTAGTGCTTTGCTGAATCCCAGAAAAACCACGGATCTGAAGCCTTCCCCTGTAATGCTCACAGAAATGCTTTTCTGAATGAACCTCACTTTTAAAAACCACATTAACACGTGGGCAAAACAATGCAGAAAGGAGTGATTCAGGCACAAAGGTGGCTGTGCAGTTTGTTCTGGTCTATTTTTGGTATTTGTGATGACAGAAGCCATAACTTCAAGTAAACATCTAAACATGCATTGTATAATGCAATATAAAATTGGTGCTTGTTATCTCTTGTGCAAACCTATGGCAATGCAGGCTAACAAGTGCACAGGATGCCTAATTAAAAATACCAGTAGTATTTAGTCCTTGTATCAATTGTTAGTACAGGAGAACAGTAGTAATGTCTAGGCACTTAAAAGTTGACAGAGAATTCAAGAGTGCTTTCTCATGCTGCCTGGAAAATATATCATCCAGTCTACAGTGGTATCAAATGCTTATTTCTAGGACTTAGAAACACGATAATAAAAGGGAGAGGATGTGATCTGCATGCAGGTTAGCTTTTCTGTGAGCTATCTGCGTGGCAAGAATATTTGCAAACTTCATTAATATAAATAAGGGGAGAGAGGGAAGAGAGAGTTTAACCCAGAAGAAAAGAGCATCACATCGGAATCAGTCTGTGGTGATTAAGCCTGTGAAAAAATGAGCAAGACAATGACCAAGGGAAGGATTTTGCAGGTATTCCCACTGCTTCTCACTAGGGTTAATTATCTGGATGTAGAAAATGCAGGGCAGGCCAGAAAGGCAAGGACTAAACATGCTTCCCAGGCCTTGCCACCTTTGATACCCACGGCTGCTGACACTGAGCAGGCAGGTTAAAGCTGCGTGCCCTGCCAGAGCACAGCACTCACCACGGGAGAGCTGTGCTCTGCTGACAGAGAACAAGGGGAAACAGCCCTTTGTCCCAGGACCTGAAGGCTGCCCTGGTCACCACTAGGACTCCAGCAGCGTGTGCCACCTGCAGACCTGTGTCCCCTGCGACTCCCTCATTTCCTGCCAGTGGCTCTGCTCCTCCTCCCCGCTGCTGTTCTGGCCCATGGAGATCCAGCCGATCATCTCCTTGCGCTTCATGCTGCGCCTGTTGTAGATGGAGATCAGCAGGGTGACGTCCGAGAGCTGGAAGAGGGCGACCTGGAAGATGAAAGTTTCCTTGTAGACAGGGTTGGGCTGTCCCCGGCGGATGGAGGTCTTGCAGCGAGACATCTCCTGACCCACGGAGTTGCGCAGGCAGAGCTTTCCGTAGGTATCTAAGACAAAAAAGAGGAAATTGCATGTTTGGTGCAGGTGACAGGCTAAATGAAAGCCCCAGGCAGTCAAAAACCACCCCAAAACCCATCCAAGTAGAGCAGCTTAGCCTGCAGTGAATAACAGATGAGGGCTGGATTGTGCTACTCGGTAAAACCCATGGGATGAGAAGCAGAAGATGAAAGCACCTCTTGGATTTTCTCATATTCAGCTGGGGAGAAAAGAAAACTGATGCATGTTTCAGCCCCACTCTCTTGGAAAGAACAGGATGTCTGGTATCCAGTCCAAGCAAACCTAAGACTAACCAAAACTATGAGCATCTCTATGGCTTCTGGAGTTCAAATGGTGTCTCCACCTTCCCTTCCTCTCCCTCACAATCAAGTCTCACTGGGGCTGTCTTACCCAGGCTTTCCTTGGCTGCTCTTGCCTCTCCAGCACCCTCTATGATCTATTGTTTGAGATACCAAAAAAAAAGGGTCTTGAAAGAGAGGGAAAAGAAACCTGCATACACAGTGAAATTATTTGATCTCCCATGATACTTTCATGTTTTTTCGAAATTCTCTTGCTAATTTTTTGGTGGACTCAAGGTCAATTTTATTTACAATTTAGGTCCATACAAGGAGTAAACATGCTTAGCAAATACAAGGAAGGTATGGTCCAATTTAGTGTTCCTGTAAATCTGCGCGTTAAATTCCTGCTGCCTCCTGCATTAATCAGTTCTCCTCCGTTACGTGGTTGCTAATGCTGTGGTGTCAGAGCTCCCAGCGCTCCACAGACCCAGCTCAGTGTAAATTTTCACCTTGCTCTGCATGTGACAGTGACAGATTGCTTGGCTAGACAAGTCCTCTGCTAACCCCTTCGTAATCTGTGCCTGGGTTCCTGCAAGTATCATTTCAGAGTGTGCTGAAGATAGGAAATAAATAACAAGCCTCCATCTCTTGTCTGCAGCATTTCTATCCTCTTCTGTTCCCGTTTGATGTGCTATTTTACGCACTTATCTACTGAGCAACACAAGGTGTGAAATTACACTTCAGGTGTGAAAACGCTTCCATGTCTCCAAAGCAGGGCTTCCCGCTCCTCTCAAACTGTTCCACTGAAAAAGCTGTCAGGAGCCTGACAATCAAGGAGCAAATTGTGAGCCTGCACAGCTGTACAGCTATCAAGTTACTGCGGGGAAAGTTCAGCCCATCATCAGCTGGGGGTGCCAGCTTGGCTCCCAGTGTAACACTGGGGATGAAGAGGATCTTGCCAGCAAGGACCTACTTGTTACACAGAAAGCAAAAGCTTTGATTCAATTTCCTGGTCGTATCTGGGAAGGAAAAATAAAATGCTTTATTGAAAGGTGGACTAATTTCCACCTTAATATTCAGTGTTGAGGGACTGAAATCTGTAACAACTTCAGACCCATCAGGAACACAAAGCCCAAGAGAGGACCTTCATTTCCAGCTCGACTCAATTGAAACCAGACACAACTCCTACAGTTCTCGCAGAGATGTCACTGTGCTTGGCACTGACAAACCACAATGTACACTGAAACATTCCTCATGTGTAAGTCCTGGCTGCTGGTCTAGACTGCAGGGAACTCCTTGGAAATAAAGATAAGTAGGGGTTTTATGGATTTTTTAAATGTATTTGTCTTTTTTTTTTTTCCTGAGAAGGGGATTTCGAAATATTGGAAGAACTCCACCAGGCTGATTTTTAAATACAAACAAGTAGGTAATTAATACAATTCTCTGTTTGAACTTCAAAATGTTTCTTTCTTTTCACAACCAACCCAGGATTACCTTCCTATGCTATTTTAGGGAAAGGTCCCCCACACTTGCCTGCATCTCTTTTTCTAAGAAGACAGGGAAAGCACTGAGGTCTAGATTTTACTCTTAGTATACCTTGCTGTCATCCTTCCTTCTGACTTTCACCCGTACTGGCAGCTCAGGTGGGATTCATCACACCCAACTGCAGGCACATTCATCTGAACAGTCCCCAAAGGAGTCAACTAATTCATAACCAAAAAAGCAGATGGCATAATTCAGCAGTGATCTAGCAGCCAGTGATACCATTACAGATGATTTAGGTGTTAACACTAAAGCAAGCGCCACAGCTAAAACACCTCACAGGATACTGTTTCAGCATGTCCCAGTTAATTTTGCAGGCAATGAATGGATGAGTTTCTTACAGTCATAAACTCTAGGATGTCACATCCCTGACTGAGGCCTCAACTTTTGCAAGTGAGGGGTAACACAGCTGGCTTTGAGGAAAAATGAGCAGCACACCATCAATGAGTTAAAGTCAGAAAAGCTGACTTTTTCTTTAATATACCTCAGATTTCTACATAATTCTGCAACAAGACCCTGTCTATTCAGTACCGAGGTGGGTGGGGATTCTGCATGTATCATCTGGATCAGGCTGGAAGGAGACTGAGCTCAAGGCAGAGCTAATACCAGGAGCCCTATTCAACCCCAGGAAAACATGGGCACAAAACCAGTGCAAGTGCCAACTAAATCAGGCTGCTAAATCTCCTCAAGTTTATTCCGCTGGGTGTATTTTACCAGCCAAAAGAATCAAGCTTGCCTGAACAGACATGAAAGAGTAGGTGTGGATCATATACTTAGCATCTGAAATTTGCTTTGCAGAGTTGGTACATACGAGGCTGAGCTGTTATTCTGCTTCACTAACTAAATTTTAAGATTGTAGTTTTCCCTTCCTGCACTGTACTCTTTGCAGCATCTTTTTAGGTATCTCATCAGAAAACACAGCTCTTCTCGTGGTCCAATCTGGTCCTCTGGGACGGAAAACTCTCCCCTCCTGTTGACTTTGCCGAAGAAAATCCATCCCCAGTTACACAGTGAAATTAGTGGAGCTACAGCAAGGATGAACTTGACAATTTACTGAGGAATGTATGTGTAAGAGCATCTATTCATTATGAAGGCAAACATTTTCCATCTAATTACATGCTCAGGTTCAGTAATGGCCTCATTACCGTTGTGTGTCAGCACTCAGAGTGTTTACTTTCCTGCCACCTCCATCAAGCACAAAAGGAAAAGAGAGATTAGGGCTGACATTCTTTAAAATGCCTAAGTGCTCACCTTCTATTTAGGCACCCATCTCCCTGACATGAAGAAGAGCGAGACCTCTTAATATCTGGGAGTGTCTGAGACTGCAGCTTGCCCATGGTTACACAAAAGTCTGTGAAGATTCAAGAACAAAGTCTAATTTTGCCGAGACCAATTTTAGCACCGCATCTAGCAGGTTTTGGAACAGAAGTTCTCGCTGCAGAGCATTTTTACTCTGAGCTCGTCTTGCCTCTCTGGTATGAGTGGACTGGACAATGTTCACGTACACATAAAATATCAGCAACTCTGCATGTCATACCAGAGTGAAAAGCACTAAATCAAGGAATGCTGCAATAAGCCAGACACATTTTGGGCTAATGCTGCATCTTCTTACTCCAGAGGTTTGGGCAAACCTCTCCTCATGCAGACTGCTCTGTCTCCATCGACACTGCCCCAACCATCAAATACCTCTCAGAGCTCATCTGCAAAGGCAATCAGTTTTTCAGAGATTCTTCTAATGACCCATTTCTGTCATGATTCTTCTGAGGGAACTAACTGATAATGACAACTCAGGGGAATAATCAACTGTAATTTATGCTTTCCTGTTTTTGGAGCAGGGACCATAGCGTGCATTCTGCTTTCACTTACACTAAGCACCACCATTATCAGTAAAGCTGACCCGTGAGCAAGAGCACTGCAAATACAAAAGCGTCCAACCCCCTGCTTGAATTTATATTTAGAAAGGAAGTAAACAACCAAGGACTCCTGACCCCTCACGTCTGTGGACTGCAGGGTACCGCACAGCGCCGTGCGGACTTTCCCACCCGCGCTCCAGGCAAGCTAGCTCATTTCCAAAAGCAGGATAACCATGTCAGCATGCTGCAATCCAGACTAATAACAGCCGCAGTAGAAGAAAGCCTTGGGCCTGGAGCTTAATTTCCCCCAGCTGGCAAGCCCACGCTCCCAGCCTACATAATAAACGGCAGCACTGTGTGGCGAAGCAGCCCCAGAGCTCGACTCTGTGCTGCTCTGTACAGGCAGCTCAACGTGAGGTCTCAGTTTGAGGCCCAGAAGACCATTAGTCCTGGCTTTGCCTCCCCTTTCAACCAGCAGTGGGGCAAAACACCGAACATTCACACTCTGAACTGGGCTCACTGCAGCTGGATCAGTAAAATAGCAGCGAGGAGAATTAGACCCAAGCTTTTGATCCCAATCCCATGTCATGGAAGTCTGGATTAAGGCAGTTTATGGCCTACTGTATAAATCATACAAGAGCTGAGAGCTGCCTACTACATTGCTGAGAAGCCAGCTTTCCTTTCCCTGTTCCACCAAGCCTCTTCTTCTCAGGTTCCCTCTCCCGGGGCTGGCGGCTCTCTGGCAAGGGAGAGGCTGGGATCTGGCAACCTTCACAACATGTGAGTCATCAGAGAACAGACCAGCAGCGCCTTTAATTTAAAATGCAGCAGAAAAGAATGCACTGCTCCCTGGAAGCACTGTTTGGCCTGAGGGGAGGGAATTGCAGCGGTGACATGCAGGAGGGGCAGGAGATGAGGGCTCACTGGAAGCAACTGCACAGGTCTCTCAGGAAGGAAAGCTCCTTCCGGAGCACCTTGGAGCTCGGTTCTTCAGCGATCCTCCTCTGCCGCCCCAACACCCCACAGCCACTCCATTTCACAGCAGCAGCCCTCTCCTGGGACGCGTGTCAGGCTGCAGAGCCGGTTCACCACCTGCCCGCACTCCCCAGCCCTGAGGAGGTGCAGCTTCAGCCCGGGCTGACACAGCCAAAGCAGAACGCAGACACCTCTCCAGATGCACAGCGTGACTCTCCTCTGATAAGGGCATTTCTACTCTTTTCCACGCATTGCTGCTGCCTCAGAGAGGGGGTTGGGTCTTTACCAGAGCAAGCAGGGATGCACAGCCGAGCAGATCGGGAAGCAGGGAGGCACACCTTCCCAGCAACGGGAGCAGCAGGATGTAAGGATGCTTAAGCCCGGCTTTTGTCACCTCCAGCAGCAGTGCCCACAGGCATGGCTTGATTACACAGCCTGTCATCAGATCTCCTGCTCGGTAGTGCCGCTGCAGATTCGCACTAAACATTCAGCTCCAGCTGAAATTTGGAATTAGGTTTGTTCCACTCTGGTAGAAATGGCTTCTTTCTTCTGCTCGTTTTGGGAGGGGAAAAAAACTGTGGGTTTCTTCTTGTTCACAGCTATGGGAGTGGGAGAACATCACCATATATCCACTTCCAATGCAGTCCTTTGATTCAGAAAGATCTTCATTTTTATACCTAGCAACTGTATCATGGACTATGCTTTTCACAGGCCTTTTAGAAACTCAAAGCTATTGAAAACATTACTGGATAACCACACACTATCCCTGGACATCTAATTATTATGGAATATCTCCCGCAAAAATCTCACAAGCGCTCCTTGAAAGTCCATTTTTCACTTGTTTTGATTGTGACATTTGTTCTCCTAAGCCTACTCAGTCCCAGGTCCCACATGGGGTGGGAAGAGCTGTACCCAGCCAGCCCATCCACCCAACAGTACCATACACAGCAGTAAATATGTAAAAATACAGCATATGCTGGGTCTCTCACAAATACTCTCGAATCTCCAGCGATTTGTGACTCAAGAACTTCATCAGTCAGAAGCTTCGTATTTAACAATCCTCTGTGGAACTTCCTCTCTGAACTTCTCCTGTGCTGCACAGAACTGAAGCAGGCTTCCAGCATCCATGACATTCTCTAGTGAGGAATTTGACAGCGTAGGGGAAGAGCTGCCTCCTCTTCAGAACCCGTTCCCTCCTCGCTTCCTTTTACCTTCCTTTGGTTTTGTATCAGGAGAAGACAACGAATGACTGTTGTCAATCCACTTTCTCAATGACACTTAGAGACCCCTGTGAATCCTCCCCCACCTCCCTTTGTTGTAGCATCGTAGGAGGCACAGTCTATTCAGCTACAGCTCGCCGGAAGCTGTTCCCATTCCCCTGATTGTCTCCAACACTCCTCACCACATCTTTTCAGTTCTGCCATATTCTGTTTGAACAGAGGAACACAGAACTGTACACGGTATTCATTACACCAGTGAATGTGCATTTACAATCAAATACCAATTTTCCTTTTCATCCACCTTAAATTCAGAGGCTTTTTCACTACTATTGGCGACCCTTGAGTCGCCATTTTCCTGCAGCTATTTACCGTAAGCCTAATATTTCACTCCCAAGTGGCTCTGAGT
Organism: Cnemophilus loriae; assembly: GCA_013397755.1. Lineage (NCBI taxonomy): Eukaryota > Metazoa > Chordata > Aves > Passeriformes > Corvidae > Cnemophilus > Cnemophilus loriae. The sequence goes on from VZTF01009426.1 coordinate 294,008, forward strand.
CCATCCAGATCCTGTTTGAATTCCACCTGTGTCCCTGTGCAATACCTTACACTCATCCACACTTCCTCTTGCACCTCACTGCCCAGCTGCTCATTACTGAGGCATCCTCCTGGGGCTCCTTGCATCTGGCCTCATCTTTTCCACCCAGAACAATGCTTCCTCAGCTGTTCTTATTGCAAGCTTATTCCAGCTATATTCAAGGATGGGCATCAAGAAGGTGCAGAAGGAGAGGTGGTTTTCTACAAATCTTACTGTCACTGACTAGCAGTTCAGTATCATTCAGTTTCATCAGAAGAAACTTCCCAGCACATCTACTGCTCTGTTACCCAGTGTCTGGGAGGACTGAATGCACCCCAGCTTGGCCTGGCACAGATCCCTCTTCTATTACTGATGACATGGGAACATGAATCACAAAGCTTTAGGAGCTCAAGCAAGTTCCCTGTTCAGAGCAAGACATGCAGGTTAAAAGTTAATTTCTTTTATTCATCTTCCTGGCCTGCTTTGAAGTAATTAAAGGGATTAACCTGTGCCTTTGTTCTCCAGGAATGTAATAAGGATAATAACGTTTCTTCCCTCAAAAATAAGGTGATAAAATTAAATCTACTAATGGCTTTCAAGCACTCTGATCCCAGAGCAACTAGGATCCTAATTTAAAGATCCTAATTTTCCTATGGGAGCATTTTCTGTACTTGTTGGCATTGTTACCTGTGGCTCAGGTAGATGTTTGTTTTCAGATAAGTCTTTACTTCAAGAATTTCTCCTGTTCCCCATAGAAACCCTGATAGCTTGTTCTCTCCCCTCCTGTCTTTTCCAGCATCAGTGCTATTGTATTTGTTTAATGGGGTTAATATGCTGCTGGTATAATAATGATCATGCACGGATGCAATTATTATGTGTGATTAATTCTGCAGCTGCCGAAAAGCTTGGAGGACTTTTCTTAGGCAAGGGAATAACTTCACAATAGTTCTTCTCACACTGCTTTACACGCAGACATAAACCCCAAAAGAAATGCAGAAGGCAACAGAAGGAAGGCTGGATTAGAGGAGACAGAGCTGTACCCAGCAGAGCAGCTGATGAAGGTTTAGCATCACATGGGCAGACACATTTCTGTGTTTTGTGTTGATGCACTGACTAGCTCGAATGACTCCTGGTCCATCACTGTGATCCCAAGGTATTACTTCCATGCACATAGGATGTAACTGGTTATAAATTTTTAAAGACATTTCTGCCAGTGCTGTAGGCTTCTCTTGTTACTTTTTTTTTAATAATAAACACCCTTTAAACGAACACACTGCATTTTGTTCTAAGAAGATACAAGACCACAGCCCAAAATATGAACTCCTACAAAATGCTAGCACAGGTTAATGATTTTTACAAGAAGCAAGGAGAATGAGGTGCACAGCACACAAGCCATTAGCACTAAAATACCAGCAGTGTCCACATCTGACAAAGCTGTAGATGCTTTTCTGCACGAGGCTTTTTGGCACACACAGATAATTTATGGTCCGATGCTGCAGCCATACTCTTGAGTGCTCTTAAGTGCTCTGAGTGATAATGGATCTATTTGTGTGATCAGGGATTGTAAGGTTAGGCCTATAACTCAGCATGTTCCCCAGAACAATACCTGGACACTTATCCTTGACCAAACTATTCTTAAATCCCACATATGTGACCTGAAGAGAAGACACTGCCTGCACAATTTAAGTTTCTGTAAGCTGCCCAGCTGTTTTCTAACCCATTTATTACCCACGTAAGCACCCGTGACTTTGACATTTACCTGACTCAGTTTAAAGGTTTAAGTGAAGGAGAAAGTGCCCAGGAAACACTGAGACATGAACCATCTCCCTTTTCTTCTCTAGAAAACCATCTGTTTCAGCCTCTGCGGTCTTTAACACCTAAAATCACCAGTGCCCCAGCCCAGTTCCTTCTTCTGCACACAGTGAAATCCCTGTGCAAGGATGCCAAGAAGGCAGCACGCACGGTGTGGGTCTACAGGCGGCAGAGAAGAGGGTCAAGGTGGGCAAAAAGCACAGCTGGAGACTTTGCTGTTGCGCAAAACTCCTCTGCCATTCCTCAAAGCTGCAGCTCTCGGCTGCTGGGCTGTGACAGGACCCCATGTGGGTTCTGTGTAGGGTCTGTGTATGCAGGACTGGGAATGGAGAGGGGTTCTGGCCATTGACTTCTCTCAGTCTTACCGTAAATGGCTGCCCTGAATAGCAGTTTGGTATTTAAGTGTTCCACAGCGCTATTATATCCGAAATTTCCGTGGTACTCTAAAGAAATCACTCCCTCTGAGCCTCGAACAACAGAACCTTGAATAGGGCCTGTTTAAGAAAACACAAGGGCTCTTTGCTCACCCTCCAGAAAGGGGCACAGCAGTTTTAGCTTTCACCTTGTGAAGGACTTATTGAGTATCTCATTGAGCCAGCAGCATGTTTCAGACGGTAACGATCGGCCCTCACAGCACTGCTCTGCAGCGCCTGAGGGGTTATCAGTGAAATGCTACTCCAGCACCGAGACGAGGGCTGGTTTCCTTCCTTCTTTTTAGTTTCTTTCAGTTTCTGCTTCACTGGGTTTTCTTTTTCTCACCACACTACTGGCGGCTTTACAGGCACAGAAGAACAATTCAGAGAGCAGAAGCAACAATGTGACTTGGAATAAAAGAAGCAGATTGTGAAAGGTTCAGAGTTTGCCTGTAATCATTTATGGATTTCTGTGTTTCACCTAGACCTTGATCTAGCACTGAGAGACATTGGTCTGACACTGGTCTGTATCATCTGGATACAGAAAGAATGAAACTTCACTTATGGGAAAAAGAAGTGGGCACTATAGATGCCTGAAAATTAATTTGGACCTATACTGGGACTACTTAAATTTCATTTCTGAGAATAAAACTTTAGGATTTATCTACTCTGCAGCATACATATATATATAAACAGGAAAGCTTGACTGCTGGGGCATGTGGTAAGGTGGTTGTCTTAGTCTACCTTTGTTTTAAATTACTAAGAAAGATGCCAACTTAAAACCTTTTATTAAAACATGTGCGTGCAAACTAGAATATTCCTTTAAGTAATTTACATGGAGAGCTATGTTGTCACAGCTAATAAAAGGCAGTGAGGGCTGCACAGGCTGGGGTCAGGTATTCTACTGCTGCACAGACTTGCCCCTAATTCTCAGGGGACTGACTGATGACACAGATTATTTCTGTAATCTACTTAAGTCTAGTTTAGTGGAAAACCTGAGTTTTCACATCCATGTACTGAAAATATTTCATAAATATTTTGCTAGATCTGAGCCAAAGAGCAGAGCATCTTGCAAAAGTAATGTCAGTGTTTTGCAGCTCGAAATACTCTGTCAAATCCAGCAAAGGCAAGGAACTGTCAAAGGTTTACCTGCCTTGACAAGCAGGCACACATCACAGAAAGCAAACACACCAACAAACGAAAAGGTGTTGATTCACTTTGCCATTAGCTGCTGGTTTCAGACAGGAGGCAAAAGGACAGCAGGAGATGAATAAAGCACTGCCATTCAACCCCTGAATGAGGCAGCCCAGCAGCAAACAGGTGACTGTGGCTGTGACTCCACCTATACCATGGACATTACCAGCACCAGCCTTCTCAGGGACTTACTGCAGCTCAGCACCAACTAAACCTACTCTAAGGCAATTTCCATTTCTTCCTTTAGGACTGGAGGAAGGCAACTCAGCTGTTGCAACTACTTTCAAATCTTCCTTCTGAAGAGGATTTCCTTGTGCAGCAGTGGAGAATTCACAGCAGGAGGGTCCCCAAAGGGCCCAGAGCACCAGGTCACCCAGCAGCACAGCAAGGGGACTAAATAAAGTGTAGCCCTGGGAAACACTTAACAGCACCAGGCAGTGCCTCTGTGGGTCACATGGTAACATTTAAACACTTGGAAAGTGCTTCTTGCCTTTTTTTTCAAATGGATCTGCTGAGAATTACTCTGTTCTTTGGGTACAACAGCACTTTTGCCATAATCAGATGTTGTAAAGTGCAATAAAGCAGATATTCGTGTATTACTGTCCCATCAGCTGAGCCTTCATACGATTCCCTCCAACTGCCCTGTAATATTTATCAGCACATGGATCTGAAATAACACTTAATTGTCAATCAGGTACTCTGCAAGGAAACCCAGCTCAGAAACGCTCTAGTTGAACATCCTGAGGAAGAAAATAAGAAAGCAAATTTTGGCTCAACGGTGCTATTTAATAGCAGTGAAAGTACTCACCAGGTGGCCTATTAATTGCAAGGTTTCGGAAATGACTGCCTTTGATCATCTCCACTGACAGCCTCCCTGTAGTGGCATTGTATGACAGCCCCACGAGCAGCTCTGGCACCCCTCCATGCGACAGGGACTGTGTTGAGGAAGCGCTATCACTGTGAGAGATTGCTGACAGACTCAGCTGAGAATCTGCACTCTGCAGGGAAAGAGCACTGAGAGAATCATCAGGACATTCACCACCCCACGCCCCCCCTTAATTTATATCTCGTGGCCTTGTTTAGTAAGATATCTCTTAAGAAATTACAATAACTGAGAATTAATTATGCTGGGGCACCAGAAGAATCAGAGTGTCATTTTTACAAACACACATCTCTGAACTTTCTCTTTAAAGATGAGGAACTCTGAGTAAAGTGTTATCACGAGTGTAAATCAAAGCCTCTGAGATAAGCAAACATCCTACTACACTAGTACTCAGCACATCTCCTTGATAATGGCTTTTGGATGGAATACACTTTTCAGTTTGGCAGTTTTTGGCCGCATATTGTGCATTTTCTTACTTTCTTTCCTTGCTACCACAACACTTTCTCTATTCTCCTCTTCACCTGGAGTAGGATATTTTATTCATTTCACGTGCACAACCTCTCTCTGATCTTTTTGTAGACAATGAATCATGACAGAGCTCATCTACACAAATTGATTGGCATAGCCAGAGCTGGATAAAACTGTGATGTGCATGGAAAATTAGGAAGCAGCACAGCCAGTTCCTCTTCACATGACCCACCTCTCCCCTTCCATCTGTCATGTAGAGGAACATTACTAAGCATTTCTGGCAAGATGGAAACTGCACAGTGTGGAGATCCACAAGCTGGTAACTAGGGCCAAATGGGGTAACTCCTGCACTGGCAGTACCAACACAGTGGTGTGCAAGAACCACTGTACTTATTGAAATTAACAGTAATTATACCTTGGTGGTTCCCAGACCAGCCTGCTGTTTCTGAATGGCACAGCATGTGGTGGCTCGTGCAGATGTAGTAGATCCACCTGATTCTGTGCAAGCTTGCTAGCTGAGCTGCTGTCAATAAAGCACAGCTTTGCGCAGGGAAGAAGTGCCCTGTGCTTCCCCTTACTGATAACTTTGTGAGTGACAGCGTCAGATCCACCAGTCACACACTGACAGGCCTGAGTGAAAGACTTCAGGAACACCCTGTTCAGCAAAAAACAAACAATTTTATGGACTCCATCTGTCTTTCATCAAACTTACACTCAGGTTACTCCTTGGCTCCAAGAGCAGTGTCACCTTCACTTCCCCTTCCTGGCCGATGCCGCTCAGGTAGAACAACTGCTCCCCCATCATCTTCTCCCCAACCACCTTGTGCACGGCGTAGAGGCGGAAGCGAATGGCGTGGCTGCTCAGCTCCTGTGGTTCCAGCTTGCTGAAGGTGATTTTATCCCGGAAGATTGGGATGGGTCCTCTCTGCACGCTCGTCCTACCCCTCTGTTTCTTGCCCGGCATCAGAACCGCGTGCACTTGCCAGGTGTTCACACCACTGCGGTCCTTGTCCGGGATGTCCCTGGCCTCCAGGATTGTGGCTACCAGCTTTTGACTTGAGGATTTATAGGTGAAGATGACATCCAGGTCACCACATTTGCAGATGGGCTCATGGGCACCGTGATGAGCTGGCACACTGTTCACTTCGTTGTGTTCCTGCAGAGAGAAGGAAGAAGTAAAACCTCCACTGGAGTTCAACTGCCTCTGTCATTCCAACTCCATCCAAAAGGAAATTGTTCTCCTCACTCGTGCCTGCAAGTATAGGCAGTTGCTGTGTGAAATATGGATCCCACTGTTTCTGGAAAGGCCAATGGTAGTTAATTGCCTGATTTTGTGAAATAGTCCCCATACGCTCTAGTAAGCAACAGCACTTGTTGAGACATTTCCAACAAAAAGTTTCATCAATATTTAAGTGTTTTGCAGGAGATGGTTAATCTGGCAAACATTCTGCATTGAGAAAAACTAAACAAAGGGGTTTTTACATTTTGTTCATGCCAATTTTGAGGCACTAACAAAACCGTTTGACCTACTTAACCTGTTACTTTGAACACACACTGGAATTTTTTTTCAAGGTGGATTTTTTTACATTTTGAAAATCCAGCAATTCAGCCAAATCTGCTAACTTTTTGGATATTTTGTTCCATTAGAAATTTTAAAAAAATTAAGCACTGTGTTCAGTTTAAAGAGGAAAGTACCATGTCAGAATTTCTTGTGGAATGGAAATTCCATTTCTAGATGCTAACCCATAATTCTATACTTTTCCTACAGCTAAAGCAATGATAATGGGGAAAAGCAGTCTGATTAAATACATATTGATTCTTTATACCCTTCTAAAATCTCCCAAGAGAAGCATCTGTTCCTTCTGTTCAGTTTGGGTACTAATACATTCAGAATAAAAATTCAAAATAAACAATCACAACACGTGCAGACCAATTCGCACACAATCTTTTACGTACTTTTAAAACAAAAGCCATCTTGATAAAACAAGATAAAACCACGGATGCTCACCTTACCTTTGGCTGAGTGGGCGTGTGAGTTTCTGTTCAACAGTGCTTTTTTATCTTAGAGCTAGAATGTGCTTCATGTGATAAAGGGGTTGCTATAGTGATCAATGATTTGTATTTAAACATGAGTATACACTGTACTAGGGAAAGATTTTCAGTTAATAGCCAGAAGGTGAATTAAGGCCTGTCACCAGCATCTGAGTCACCCTCCTCCTCAAACATTTATCTTCTTTTCACATTTCAAGTAACACTTCTTTCCAACACAGGGATCTTTTTGTTCAGAGAACAGATGATGGGCCACAGGACGTCTGGTGTTAAATCCCTTCAGAAGTGTCTGGGGTGGTGTGTCTCAAACAGGGCCTCGGATAAACATCAAAATTTTTGTTTACTTACTGTCAATCTACTTTTGAAATGCTCGGATTCATCTGCCATGACATACAAAGCTCCAGATTTTCACATTTTCAGGGGTGTTTAAGACTTGTGCACGTGAACGCAGAAGTCCGAGTGTGCAGATTAGAGACCTGCTGTTGTACATCTTGCAGAAGTAATGTCAAAGGGAGAACAACACACAAAACGACTTGGTTGGCTACACAAACACCTTTCTGTATGAACAGCAGGCTGCTGAAAACAAAAATGCAAGGCAGGCCAGGTTGCCTGGAGAGAGTGTGGTGTTACAAAAATGTTTAGTGCTCCTGCGTAGCAGTCAAGTTATTTCTGTCTGGTTGATGAAATAATATTCAATACGAAACGGGACTGTGTTTGACTCATATTTCCCTCCACATTTTCATCCCTCCACACTTTTATCTGTGCATTTGCTATTGAGGAGATGGAATCAAGGCATGTTCAAGGATTGCTGCTAAGGTGTGGAGACAACCATGCTTGAGGCATAACTTTGCTTTCATCTACCTGCCTGAGCTGGATGCGAACTCTAGTGCATCAGCACAAACCAACAGGAATGAAAATCCAAGAGACACTTTCCTACCCCAGCAGGGTTGAGTATCTCACCTTCTGGCAGTGTGTAGGGCACACTGAAGGTCAGATATCTGCATTTTGACCGAACAGCTAGACAAGATTTGGATTTCAGGAAATCTCAAATTGTGCTACCAGACCTGTGGCCAGATCCATTGCAGAGAAGATTGCATGAACTGGAGGCAAAGAGGGAAAGAGAAATGCCAAACTCCTTGGCAGTAAGCTTCCCATGGGAAACCAAGCTTTGGAGACCTCACAGGCTGGCCCTTTCTGAGAGCACTATACTATCCAGGACTCACCCCTGTGCAGGTTTGCTACACACCTAGAAATCTTCCTTCTGTGGAAGTCACTGACAGAATTCTCCTCTGCTTTTGGAGCCCAGCTGTGCTACGAGTGCTTTGTGAATGTGCTGGTTATACAGACACTTATATTGGAATCCAAGGAAGATTGGGGTTTAGATGCTTCATCTGAATTTCTTTCCCTCTTCCCAGCACAGTTGTTGAGAGGCCAAGTATCCTGATTGATACTGTACGTCTAACCCGGTCATTCAGGACAGCCAGCATCCACTTCACTAAGTAAAATAAGTCCATTTCTGCCAGAGAAACCTGAAAGAGCAGCTAATTATGGACAAGGCTTGAAATGGTACTTGTGGTTCCACTGCAGGGGCATAAAATTACCATTTCTGTCTCTAAAGAGAGGTCCTTTGAGTGGAGCATAATAACACTTGGACATTTCTGGCATGTCAGAACATTTAGTTCCTGCAATAAAAAGTCTTTCATTAATCCACACAATACCTTTGAATGAGAAGCTGCTTGTAAGAGATAAACTGTGTCTTGGGCATTTCTGCTCCACTATGCTGGAACACTTCTTAGCATTTTTAAAATGTAGACACCAGGAGCAAAACGAGCGATGCATTCCAAAGAAATACAAGAGGACACTGGAGACACTGCGGCACACGTGAACCGTGGCAAAGCACATCAAACGTGGAAAAGGAGAAATGGGCCTCAGATGGGCAGACAAACTGTGTATGTCAGAAACACAGCAAAGAGAGGGCAGGGCTGCTGCCACACACAGCTCCCATGTGGTGTGCAGTGTTTTATGGGACTGGCTTGTGCAGCAAACCAAAATGCTGCTCCAAACACCCCTTAGGGCTGGAGCATCTGCACCAGGGCGCTGTCTTCCGTCTTTGAACTGGCTGCAGGCAGCCTGCTCCGAGGATAGGGACCTTCCCTCAAAGCCTTGTTGCTCAGAGTCTGATGGAGGTATGAATTTCCACACCTCTCTTTTAGGTCAGGCAGAAGATTTGACCTTTGTGCCGTTCTTTTAATATGTCTGATGCAGGCTGATATTTTTCCAGAAATTTAATCCTGCGGTAAGATAATGAAAATCAACACATCATGCAGAGAGATTAGGAGACAAAAGGGGGGTGCAAAGTCATCAGGTGTTTATAATGCTTTAAAGTCTGAAATGTTTCCTTGTGGATTCAAAATAAAAGTTCAGAACTAAGGGAAAGCTGACTCAGGTTCTCTCCTTCCCTAAAAGTTTGCCTGGTATCAATGGGGACAAGATTCTGGTCACTTGGCCAGGTCACAGGCCACCCCCACCAGCTGCCTCCAGCTTTCCAGATGATTCCCATTGCCTAAGTCATAGAAACTATCTGGAAAAAGACACAGATCTGACCCAGTGACCACATACAATGTCCTGGGACACACACCCTGCACGTACAGCCAGTGACCAAGCCCTGGGCCACCACAGAGAGCTCTTTGCTAAATGGCAGTGAATGCTTCTGGGTAGCTAAAGTTCCAATTTCAGTTCAGAGACTGCAGTCAGAAATCAAGCAATGAAAGCGTTTCTGTGAATTAGTGTTACTAGCAGGAGATAAAATACCAAAAAAAGGGGAAACACAAAGGAAGAGGTGTGTGCTCATGCACACAAGCTCATAGGAGTACCATTATCTTGTGCTGTGCTGTGCTGATCAATTTTTCACTTCATTTCTCCTCTAACCTTTTTTGGCCCCCAGTATCCTTCAAAAGCTTTCGCTGTGTGTAATAAATGACAATTCACCGTACCTCAGGGCTCCAAGCCGATGAGCTGTCAGTAGCATCATTTACTTCCAATCCCTGGTTGGCAAATGCTGTCTCCATTTCCAGACATCCTTCCCTGCGTGCCTGGCTGACACCATCCCCAGTTCTGGGCTCCATCCTAGGCCCTTTGTGCTGCCTGGGGCCCTTGATCCCAGTTGTTGTTCTTGAATCAACAGATCTGTGGTCATCTTCACGATAGGAGAGGTTGTCTTGGTAACTCAGTTGGTTTAGTCCATCCAGATCTAACAATTTTCAGCAAGAAAATAATTTCAGAGAGGTTAGAACAAATTCCTCCCCCTTCCAAAACGTGACTTTCTGTCCTTTCTTTTCTTTTATTTTTTTTTAACTTTTCCTTAATCTCCAGTGCTTACAAGAGACAGTTTCTGTTTCCTGCAGCACTGAACTTATAAAATAACCAATCTTGTTTAAATCAGCATTTGATGGAGGGGACATGGCTGTTTCTCACCCCATCCTGAACTGAGAAACCCATTGCCTTTACCTCCACAAAATACAAGTATCAGAGTGTCCGGAATATTCAAGTGCAGCCCCAAAGCAATCTCTTCTATGAAAACATAAATAAAACTACAGAAAAGCACAGCAGAGGCCTGATGTACAGGTAGCACAATTTCCTCCTATGCAGGAGGAGGAGGAGGAGGAGGAGGAGGAGATGACAGGAGTTAGCATTGTCCTCAAGAGCATGGTGCTGGTGAGGAAAGCAGCTTCACAGGCGTCATAGAGGGCCAGCATTTCCCTCTCACCCATCTCTGAGAGCTTGATCAGCTCCAAAAACCAACTAGGAATCTCCAAATCCTGTGCTTGGGCTGAACTGTCCCAAGGACACCTGAGGGGAGATGTGTTTGTTACCTAATTTCCTAACTGCTTTTATTAGTTTTAATTCATCTTGTCCTAAACACACTTATTCCATGGGCTACAGTAAGGTTCATTAATGAGAATAAAATAATCCTCTCTGCTTCACACCACAGATTCCTTTTCTACACTGCTGAAATCTCTATTATGAACACAGGGCACTTTTCTCTACCTGAAAGCACCAGTGAAAGTTCTCTGGATGGAGCAGCACAGATAATTACATGTCCAGGGACACAAAAATATCATCATGGTTTTGCCTTGGATGTGTTCTGCAAGCACTTTCAGAAGAAAACCAGGGACATTCCTCCTCCTAACGCATCTCGTGATGAGCCTTGCTTCAGGAACACAGCGAGACAGATTCTGCCTCCATCTCTTTCAAATAAGTAAAAAACAGTCACAGTGAAAGAATGAGTTGTGCTTCCAGAAAGGTGATGACCGCAATGAAAACATAACTTCCTTTGCAAACACAGCTATTTGGGGTTTAAAGGTTTCACAGAAGGAGGTGAGGTTGGAAAGGGGCCTCTGGAGGTCATCTTGTCCATTTCCCTGCTCAGGAAGGGACACGTCTTTGTTCCTGCAAAGGTCACTGCTAAAGAACAATCATTTTTTCCAAATTTGGTCTCCCATTCAAATTTTAAAAATAGTATTTATTACAGTGTTTAATAGAAAACTATTAGTTTGCTTTTGTTAAATGAATTAATGTTTTTATTCCCTGTCTGATAAATGAGATGGAGAAGGCTGAGGCGCCCAACAACATTTTCTGCCCCAGTTTTCACTGTCAGCTGCTTGTCCCACATCTCCCAAGCCCATGAATCTCCAGGCAGGGACTGGAGGAATGAGGTCCCACCCATCTTAGGGGAAGATCAGGTTTGAGACCCTCTGAGGGACTTGAACATGCACAAATCCATGGCAGCTGATGAGATGCATTCCAGGATCCCGGGGGGACTGGCTCGTGCAGGGAAGACACAGACCTGTTAGAGCAGGTCCAAAGCAAGGCCGTGAAAACTGTCTGAGGGCTGAAACACCTTTTGCATGAGGACAGGCTGAAAGACTTGGGTTTGTTCATCCTGAAGAGCAGAAGGTGTCAGGAAGACCTTATTGCTGCTTTTCAATACTTGAAGAGGGATTATAAGAAAGATGGAGAGACAATTTTTGCCAGGACCTGCAGTGACAGGACAAGAGTAATGGTTTTAAACGGAAACAGGTAAACTCAGATTGGATATAAGGAAGAAATTCTTCACTCTGAGGTAGTGAGACCACTGACACAGGTTGATCAGAGAAGCTGTGGCTGCCCCAGCATTGGAAGTGTTCAAGGCCAGGCTGGATGGGGCTCTGAGCAACCTGATCAAGGCAGGGAGATTGGACTAGGTGAACTTTAAAGGTACCTTCCAACCTGAGCCTTTCTATGATCCTCTACACATCCCTCTGTCTTAGAATAAAAAGCCCAAATCTTTCTTAGTAGAAGAAATTCTGTTTGGCCTTAGCAGCAAATATGCTCTTTCTGATGCTTATCTACTCCACACACACACAGAATTCCAGTGAGGGGAGTGGGGATTACACTCAGGAAATATTTCCTGCAGGTGAACAGAAGTCCTTGCTCCTGTCCTTGGCTGCTCTTTCAATTCACCAGCTCAGAAATTAGGAGAATAACTTTATCTCCTTCCTTCAACTATGAAGGATCTCCGCTCTCCCTCCCAGTAAAATGCTTCAAGCACAGGCACTTCAACCAAGAAGTCTGAGAGCATCTCACAGCTTTGTAATTATGGTCCTCTTCCTCACGGGAGATGGTCCTTCAGGAGCAAAGAGGAATCCAAATTCATATCTCTCAAATTCCAGGTAAGTGCTCTTCTCACTCCCTTCTAAAATGCAAAACCCATCTCTTCTCCTCCTCCTCATCCTCCCATCTGGCAGACCCAGTTCTGAACTGGGGGCCCTCATTGTTCTGCCTCTGCCCTGAGCTGAAAGTCTTGAGTGAGGGTGGAAAGTAATTTTATTTTTTTGCTATTACTCCCCTTCTTCTCTACAAAGTCAGAAAACAGAAAGAAGTCAACATAAGAGCATAAGCAAGAAATAAAATAACAGAAATTCCACGCATTTACTGAGACTGAATGGATACAGGCACTCCTTAAGGCATTTAATTAGCAAGCCAATGTCTAATACACATTTAAACAGTGGGTCATCCATCAAAGCACACACCACACAGCAGGCTTTCAGAATAAAATGCTTCTGTAGTAAGAAATTATCCTCACACAATTGTCTTGTGGGTTTGACTCCTGCTGGGATAATATCCAGATCAATAATAGAGGAATTTTCAAAAACTACATTAAAGCCATAAAAGTCTACCCGTAACAGGAGAACTCCAGAAATTTATTAATAGAGCAAGCCATCTCCCTAAGACTCAGGCACGAAATGAATGTGTTAGGAAAGCAAATGTAGTATTCAGGGGAAGTAAGGGAAAAGGTGATTCACCCAAACCAATCAGTGAAACAGTCTGGCTTTTTCTTTAAATTTAAAGCAGTTTGGTAAGAGATAATCAGGTATAAATACCAGTATTAGACGATCATTACAGGTAATAGCCCGACTATACAGGCTAGAACAACTACACCTCTCCAATTACATCTGTTCCTACATTATATTCACAAAATAAATGTTGAAAACAAAAGTTCCTCCTGTAAAGGAAAAGGTCAGAGCACTAAAATGCCTGTAATTTACCTGAGAGATCTTTAAGGAAGAAAATGTCAACCGTCTTATGAATACCTGACGTGAATAAACAGCACAGCATCAGGGACAGAGGTTGAGACAGCATTATCTGAACTTTAATTAGCCAAGAGTCCCTGCAGAGCAATAGCAGACAGTTCTAAAATTATGGGCAGATAGTACTGTACAATGAAAAGGTGTGATTTTTCTCAAGAATCCTGTCTCCCAAACTTTCCCTTTCAGGTCACATGTTCACAATCCAGGAAGGAGGCAAGGGGGATACTGGGTAGCAGAAATCACCAGCAAATAAATCAGAAGAGTCTGTGATCAGGGTTGAAGATCTGGCTGTGAAGAAACTGTGACTTCTGTCAGCTGAAAGGATGAGCATGACCTCCTAATAGAATCCTATCAGGAACTGGGATATGGAAGCATGTCTCCAAAGATATAGGGAAAGCTTGGCACATCAAACACTGAAAACTAGGCTGGAAAATGTTGTGCAGTGCCTCCTCACATTGGCAGTCAAATGTTCTGGCTAATTTACAGTATCTTTCTTTTTTTTCAGCGACACACAATCTCTCAGTTCTATGAATCATTACACTGTGCCAAAGAAATGTCCTGAGAGGTCTCATCACTTCCTAAAACCCACTGCCAGAGTTAAAAGATGGGGCCTGGTAGATCTTGCTAAACTAACACCAAATAGTTCATTAACCAGCAAGAAACACAGATGAAGAGTTTGTGTTACCCGTGCTGACCGAGGCCAAGTTTTCTCTGTGAACTCCAAGGAATCACTGTGTTTCCACACACAAAAAAACCCAATTAAAATAAAAACAACAACAAAAAACCGTGTATTTTCTTTGAGAGAAATTAGATCCCTTCTTTAGACTGTACATACACTCATGATGAAAGTTAAGAACCTATTTAAATATAGTCCAGAGGAAGAAAGGATTTCAGTATGGACCTAGGTACCCGTGGACTTGAAATCCTCCTAGCTACAAGCAGTGATTTTCAAACCCCTCTTCCTGTAAGACAGCAGAGATATGGCTTGGTGGGACTGAGGCATATTTGCCCTCACACAGCAGCAATCCTCTTGCCTGGCCCTTGCTACAGCCCCAGCTCCAAACCACTCTGCAGTACCCCCTTGCACTGAGCCAAACCCGACGCAGGGACACCAAGCAGTGCTCCTGCCTCTGGTTATTTTGAGATTAGTCACCAAAAGAGTGCTAAAAAACTTCCTAGAAGAGCCTCAAAGGAGCAGAATCATTATCTAATTACAATAAATCTAAACAAAAATGGCTTGTAAATTTTAGGGGTTAAAGAGAAAAAGGATCTTAAATTTCAAGTGACATTATGCAATCAGGCCAAGATTGTTTAATTTACCACATGCTGGGTAATAGTCTGAGAAGGCTCCATGTTTCCAGAACTAAAATAGGCTCTTTATTAACAGGGAGGCTGTGGGCAGAGCTGGCATTCGAGCCCGTTCAACTCCCCAGAGCGTCCTCAAACACTTCCTTCATGCTGTGTGCACTCCAAGATCTATTTAGGTTACTACAAAGATTTTTTAACAGGTGAAAAGTTAAAGCTAAATGAGTCCAAAGTGCAGACTGTCACGACAGTGAAAACAGAAACAGAGGGTCAAGGAAACTCTCCTGTAAGAACACGATGTGAGAAGACTTTGCTGAGTGCCAAGGCTGAGTGGGAGAGAAGCTATTCAGGGCTCTCCAAGATGCTCAGCACTGCTGTGTGCCTGAGTTTGCTGTAGATTTCGGATTATGTAAGAAATGAAAACTACCAGCAATGCGAGTAAAAGGTCTGTTAAGAGCACACAAGGACAAGAGAAGTCTCAGGCAAAGTCTGAACGTGCCATGATCCCGGTCTGGACTCAGCACTTCCAAAAGGTCCTTCATCCTTCCCATGCAGAGGATCTGCTCAGCTGGAACAGTGTGTGATACACCCTTGGGGCACAGTGATGGCTTTACATCCACAAATCTTTATGTTTGGTGATCGTGGCACCAGCTAGGTACATAATAATATGTAAAATAATAAAAGTAAAAAATAAAAATGAAAGTAAGAGCAACTCTGCGCCATGTTGTACCAGAAGAAGAGCTAGATGGAGAGACATATCTTCAAATGATCTGACTGGAGGGTGCATTAAATCCAGCCAATTGTATTTCAAAATTAAAACATTCTATTGAACTAAAAACAAAGGGCACTTTTATGGCTCTTCCCTCTAATGAACTTCTCCAGATTTTAGAATGTGTTCAGGCCAATTTTCTAAATAGCTATGTTTTTAAATGCATTTCATCTCTGTTTGTATAAAAGAGTCATTACATTAGTCCATGGAAGATCATAAAATTCTTCCCTTCTGTGCCATAAATTTTTAGTTTCTGTCATTGCCTGACATTTGGCATATGCACTGGCAAATGATACAGCATAATTCATTCAATGTTCACCTTGTGTTTGCGAAGCTGTTACAAAAGGAGACATTCAGCTTCTTCTAAAAGGCTTGCTAAAGAGATTACTTTTGTGGCACAGATAAAAAATAATTAGAACCAAGTCCTACAGTCTTTACTCTGGAAAAATTTCCAGTAAAAATCCATGAGAATCCCTGCAGGTTAAGGAAACAGAATTCAATAACAACATTAATGGAAAGATCTTAATGGACTTCAGCAAGTCTTGGACCTGGACACTTCCCTCCAAGTATTTTAGCTGCAGCTAAAATCAGGAAACCAATTTTGGTAAGAGAGAATGGAAGAACTGGGACTTGTTCTCCACAGCAAAAGAACCTCTCTGTGTTGAGGCTACAGATCTCAGACTCCAACTTCTTTAACCTTTTTCCATGCAAGCAGTACCTCTGCATTCAGACACCTCTGTCCTGTGCTCCTTGTGGCTGGAGGGCAAGCGGCTGAATTTGGCTCTACACTCCACACCTACTTTTTATTCAGATACTTCTGATCGAAAACTTTGTGACCACGGCACAGAGGTCTCAAACTGCTTAATCACATCATGGTTATCCCCTGAAGATGCTGCCTGTTCATCCTCCTCCTTGTATCTGTTCACTGGGAGAAAAACACAACTCAGGCTTCAGACAGTCTGCTGCCCTTGGCCAAGAAGCCAGAGGACACAGCACACATCCGGCTCTCAGGTGCACCCTCTGGGGAGAAAAAGTGACCAAGGATTTAGGGGGGACTGGGGCATGAACTTGAGAATCACCTGCTTCTTCAAACCTCTGGAAAGCTTGGTGATGTCATATTGTATCAGCAACATTTATATATTATTAGACCCTGCTCAAATCTGCATGTTAACCTATTATTTTTTTTTTAATGAAGATATTTAACAGAGCAAAATACAAAGTCACAACACACAGAAGAAGCATTTGTAAAATCATTTGCATATGCAGAGACAAAGTAGTAAACAAAGGACTCAAAACCTTTTTCATGCCCTGCAGCCCCTGCTAAGGTGGGCAGAGAACTTCTCTTGTGCAGAAAAAGCAACTCAGATGTAACCTGCTCGGGGTAGCACCACGAGCACATAAATACGGCACGTGGCTAACAGCCACTGCTGACTCCATCTGCCAGCTCGGGAGACCAGCGTAGATTAGAACCTTTAAAAGTGAAGATAAAGCGTTTGAGCACGTCCCCGTGCTGCCCTTGCCCTCCTGCTGCCAGCACGTGCTGCGCACAGGGGATGGCTGTACCCTCATTAGTGCTGAGCACCCGCCAGATGTGGGAAGGAGGGCTCAGGACATGCTAGATGTACTTGGCCTGGCTTGGTCAGGATGGAAACACGGAGGCATTTTGCTGATGGCCCTGCCAGCAGCACCAGGGGAGCACAGCAGCAGGGTGTTGGGAGCGGTGGGACGGCAGCAGTCACCGTGCACGCACGGGTTTTTGTGTGAACAGCCCAGCTGCCGAGTGTGGTCAGGCCACTGCTCGTTCTGCAGCATGAAGGGCATGATTTGGTTGCCAAGACTCACTTTGATAATCTCCATGGCAAACCCCAGCAGCTGAGCAAATGGGTGGAGAAAGAGGCTCTCCCGTTTTGGGAGGGAAAGCTCCTTCCTCCGCCTCAAACCTCACATCAGCCCCAGGTGAGTAAACTGGGACCTGCTTTTACATATTCTGCTAGGTCTCTTAAAAATCTGCAGTATAAACTTAATGACAAGTGCTGTCACAGCTCCATAAATCTGCCTGCTGCTGCACAGGAGGCAGCACTCCTCTCCCAGGACAGAGCACCAAAGCCAGCTGATCCCAGCAGAAGCCAGCTCCTTTCATGCCACCACACTGCTAGGTTTGACCCTCTGGTCTGGTGTGCCACAGCTTGACAACAAGCCTGCTCTTTCTGCTGGAAAACTGCTCTCAACTGGAGGAAAAAAGCTGTGTTCCTACTCTGATAAAAGTGAAAAATTTTTAAACATTAGTTTGTAAATGGTCGGTGACCAGCTGTCATAAAATTTTATTACTTTTATGTAAGCTATTAAAAATAACCTTCTTTGAAATTTTCTTAGATAAAAATTATTTCAAGCTGTAACAATCCCATGGCCTAAATGTGATCTAGTCAAATAATCAAAACACATAAAAATAAACATTCCTTTTCAGCCAACTACTTGCATTTCTACCTGCAGCTCATGCAAGCTCTACGAAATTTATCTAATTGCTCAGCAAATGCTATTAGGTTCTATTTATATGTGTATATCTTTTCGGTGATTAAAATAAAAATAAAAAATTATCCCAGTTTAAACGAAAGTCCACATTTCACTCAAACAACTTTCTAAAAATTCTGTGTAAAATAACATCTTTAGTAATTAAACCACACCTTTCGCCACTTTCTCAAACAACTGTAACATTAAAATCCTGGGTCCATGGGTGTGAGGCTGTAAACTTTGAGAAATGTGCCTTGACATAATGTGAAATTCTGATTACTACAAGAAATTTTGCAAAGGCCACGTGGATGCAAGACTCCTGGACAGCTCCTTTCAGGGCACTGACCAACCTGCAATTCCCAGAAAAACACAGCAGAGCCCTTTTGCTAAGACAGAAGGGGAAGGGTGCGGGGATGGAGGAGAAAAGCTTGGCGTGGTGTGATATATTATTGGCTGCTTGACTTTGACTTCAACTTCCTCAATCCCCAAGGCACGACTGCATCACTTGTTATGACAGTGGCTGCTATTCCTCACAAACATTTGGAAGCACACGGGCTAATTAAACGGTGGCACTGGGGAATCTGCAGCAAATGCCTGATGCGTCTGCTGCTGAATCGCTGCCTGCGCAGCCGACAGCTCCGTGTCAGCTTAGTATCTCTGTATTAATACAAGTAACTTAACCCAGGGGAGGGGAAAACGATCACCATTCAAACACACAAGTGTCCTGATTAGCAGAGGACAAGGGGGAAGCATTTTCTACATCACCATGGAAACT
The DNA here is from genome assembly GCA_013397755.1 of Cnemophilus loriae. Classification (NCBI taxonomy): domain Eukaryota; kingdom Metazoa; phylum Chordata; class Aves; order Passeriformes; family Corvidae; genus Cnemophilus; species Cnemophilus loriae. The sequence continues at coordinate 312,831 of VZTF01009426.1, forward strand.
TAAATAAAGGGCCCATAATTACAATCTAAATTCTGGAAAGATAATGAATATGTCTTGACATCTGCAGATGTTGTGTAGCATATACATATTTCTAGCAACTTCAACTCAATTACTTCTATGCAGCATCTGTTTTACAAATCAGCTTCCCACTACTCATAAGGAGGTATGTGGGATTTCTAATTTTTTTTTTTTTTNAGACAGTGGGGGAAGAAGAAGGGTGACCTCTTTTTCTGGCAAGGTATTTCCAACTACCACTATTTATTTAGAAATTTCAAACACCCAGTCAGTTACAAAGTTAGCTTACAGGCATCCAAATACACCAAGCTAAAATGCATGAAATAAATAATTCAAGAATTCTCCGCAGTGTTACCAAGTATGAAGAATAACTCATCATTTGCTCCAAGCTCACCCAAGAAAAAGAATTACCAAATAAAATACATCATGTAGGTGTGAAATATAGAGGTACTGCATACATCCTATCTGCCTGTGTGTTAAAAAACAACAACAAACAACAGTCATTTTGTCTGAACAATGGAAACTTCCCAAATGCCAAATTTCTGGTTTTCCTATACATTTAATGCTGTCTTTGTGCATCCACTTTGGTCTTAGCGATTTTGATTCTGCTGTATGGAAGTCAGTGAGAGTTCCAATGGGAACATCACCAAGCCCTGAAGGAAGCAGAAGTAGTACACAAAAAAATGCATTGGATCACATAACCAAGACAATATCAGTACATCTATGCATAATGCATACACTCAAAGCTTCCCAGGAGTACTCGTGGCTGTGTTCTTTGCTTTTACAGAAACAGTCACACAGGCCTGGCCTTAAAATTTTCATGATCAGGATGACAGAGAGGAACAGTGATCTGCGACAGCTCCTACCTCAGCGAAACCCAGAACTGCGCACAGAAAGAAAAGGGCTTTTCTCTGGAAAACTGGGAAGGTCTGCTGCAAACAACGGATTTGTTAAAGCTTCTCAGAGAAAGGAGGAACATTTTGTACAGGGACCATGCAGCAACACACATGGAGCTGCTCCCACCAATTCCTAGGTGCCTGCAGCTCTGTAGTTGTTTTCAGTCTGGAGCTTTCTTCCTGCTCTTGCTGTCAGCCACTTGAACTGGGAATTCAAACTGACGCACAAAGTAACACAACTGCCTGATTTAGGCTTGACTAAAGAGGAGGGCACCCAATCCAAACCACTCCCTTAGATCCCAAACGTGTTCAAAATTGCTGGAGTAGACCCATGCTTCTACACACTGACAGGACACCCCTGACTAACCCCCACTGGTCATTTACTGCTGAGGAGGATTTCTCCTTTCACCATCCCTATGTGTTTTCACCCCTTCCTGCCAGGTCTAACAACCAGGGAATATTTGGTGTCCAGTGTTAAAGGTGAGGTTTGCCCCTCTCTGCTGAGTGACAATAGACAGTGCCCTGCTTTTGCAATCTCTGCCTCTCCATCAGTCCTCACCCCATGACCAAACTAACTGGGAAGCTCTCCAAGGTGAGAGTTTATTTGGGTGTTTGCATGCAATACAGATGGAGAGAATCACAACTTGGAAGCCTTTGTACCAGGGGATATTTACAACAAAAATAATTTTGAAGAAAAGAGAAAAAAACAACAAAAAAAAAGAGTAATCAGGAAAAAAAGACATTTTTTGGCTCTAACCGCCTCTACAGTGAAACAATACAGCAGTCAGAGCAATACACCCCAATTCTGCGCACTGCTGTGCAAAGAAATAGAGGACTGCCCACAGAAAACAGCATGAAAACCAGCATAGTTTCCTGTTGTTTCTTTCCTACTCCCAAAATTGCATTTTAAAAATAGGAACATGGGATTCCGCGTCAAACTGGCTCTCACTGTGCTGCCTAAGGTTCTTCCATAGCTATAGGAAATGGCAGCCAAGAGGCTGAACCACAATCATCCCTGATTTTCCCAATCATCTACTTTACATCTTACATGTGGAGCAAATATGAGTCAGGCTTCATTTATTCTACTGGGTTCTATCAGCACAGGCCCAGGATTTGCACAGAAGTGGAAGAAAAAAGATATTACACACTGTAGGAGACACTGCTAAGCCAGGAAAACCCCTGGTGTGGATGCAGTTACATCCGTGAGTCAGCCTGCACCTCCCTGGCAGCTCAGGTTAGGTTGTGTGCAGGAAACACGCAGCTGCAGAGGCAGAAAAGCACCTTCTGTCAGCAGATGTTGTGTCACAGCGGGGACACTGCAGGGCACAGGTGGAGCTGAGTGTGCTCTGGGGTGTGGGGCTGGAAATGCTCGTGGGCTTGGAAACTAAAACTGCTGGATGCCAGTGGCTGGTGACGTAGAAAACACTGTTCTTTCCTTCCAACAACAACAGCAAAAAAACTTTCCCCTCACCAGTATTATTTTTATGACAGTTTTCCTGGTAGCTTTCATACCACAATGGGTTGAATTCCCTCATGTTCCCCATCCATCATTTCTTCTATTTGTTTGTTTGGATTGGATATGAACTTCCTCTAATGCGAGGGAGTCACTTCCTAAACTTCCTCCAGTACGTGTAAGGAAGCTTCTCTGGATTGGCACTCGTTCCTTTCAGCTGGCAGAAATCAAACTGGCCAAGGAAACACGCAGGAAACTCAGGTCACTGACTCTTGCTCCTCTTTAAAGCAGTTTCACCACTCCACACGAGACCCAGTGTATGCACATACCGTTCACAGCACCCAGCCATCAGCTTCACACCCACAAGCCTTTGTTTGCTGATTAACAGTGTGGAAATGAACTCCCTCAAAAAGATATTTGTTTGGATTTGCTACAGAAAACAACTGCATTGCAACAAGGCAGATATTTATTTTCCCACTGATTTTTCTAATTGAAACTTTGTTTGCTGCCAGAGGGTTGATTCACCACAGTCCCCCTTTAGTGTAACACCAGAGCACTCCTGGGAAAATCACCGAATTTGGGAGCTGCAGCGGGTTGAGATGTGGTGCAGCAAGACTCACACGCCTTCAGGACTGAAGCTGTCACCCAAAAGGTGACACCCCTGTCCTCCTGCCCTTCCCCTCTTCCCTTTGTTTCAATTTTAGCAATCACAAGGCCAACTCACCTGGTTTAAAAGTACCAGGGAAGGGGCTGCTGGCTCTTGTTTGAAGCAAGAGGCTGGGCTGGTTCACCACCCAGGGGCTTGCTCGTGAGGCCAGGCACGGGAAGCAGCTCAGCTGTGTGGTAGGGGAAGGATGTTGTATCTCAGCTGCAGTTTTACATCAATAACCGGCAATTGCAAAACTCAGGCCCAAGGGTTTTAAAGCTACGTTATTTATGGCCGTAAGTCTAACCCCCAAAACTGACCTGGTGACACAGAACTCCAGCAAACCACAGGGCTCTCATTAATCCAAATTCAGGGCTTTCTCTCCAGCACCACCAGCCTCATTATACGCTAGAAAATACTGCCGCAACGATTGTGCTGTATAAACTGTACAGGTTTGAATCCTCTCAGCCTGAGGAGATAAACGCCTCCAAGAATCCAGCTTGTTGGGACAAATCCTCATGAGTCCCTCCAGGGATGCTTCATCTCACAGGGGTACTGAGCTCTCTAGGAGGGGAGCACCTGCCTGGACATGAGGGAACTTTTAGGTGGTGCCATGATGCCATGAGAGCATCAGCTATTTTCATGGTCATGGGAGGGGATTTTCCACAGCTTTTGCTATGGACTGATTTAAGATCCAACCCAAGTCATTCTTGTTGGTCTACAAATATGTACTGATGAAGTGCCCCTAAGTCAATCTGTGGAAACTGCATGAGAATCACACGAACAGCATCTGTGGAGGTGCAGCCCAACCACACCTTCCTCATTACCTGCAAGACCCCCAAAGCCCAACAATGACACTCCCTGTCTTTAAAACTACACAGTTTTACCTCCATGACTGTAATCTCCCTATCTTCTTTCATTGCAGTCTTTCCCCTTGGTTACTAAAAGTACTTCAGGAGTCTATGAGGCCTCTCAAAATGATGGCTGCTGCCACCAGGTCATTACAAAAGCCAAAAATTACCTGGGCACGAGGAAATCATATCCACCCTGTCAGGTAAAGGGTGAAGATCAACACCAGCTCACCTTTTGGCAGAGTGATCCCATCTTATATAAGCTGACATTAGTGGGGTTTGTGCTGTTAAGCAATGCAAGGAGGCTAGGAGGGAACGGGGTTGATCATCTGTGCTTCCACCAAGCCCCTGCAGGCCAAGCTAGCAACAACCGCAACAGAAAAGAAAAACCACAAACACACACACAAAAAAAAGACAAACAGTACTACTGTTTGTGTCAGCACACAGAAATACTACATTCCAGCTCTGCACAGAGTGCTGCTACTACTGCCTGCACGTAACCTCCACCACAACACCATGAGATCATTCACACCTGCCTCGCCTGTAGTAGGAGAGGGAAGGTGAGGAGGCAGGGTTTCTGGGAGAGAGGCAGCATTTCCCAGATGCTGCCAAGATGCTGTTTATTGGTAAATGAAGTCTCTTGAGTCCTAAACAACCTTCCCAGAGGAAGATAGAGTCGCAACTGTCATATGGAGAGTGGGAAGAGGATGTCACTTAGCAAAAGTGGATCAGAAAATACATGCACAAACACACACGCTCACACAGTTTGTTCTGTAACCGCACTGAATGGCAAAATCCATTTCATCCTCTCAAATAAATCCTTCTCCATGCAGCTTATGCAACCTTCTAGATGACAAGAGCAGATGATGGGTACTCCTGAACAGAGCATCCTTCCCCATGCCCCCAGGGAGATGGGCACGAGAAAGCTCTGCCCACCAGACAAGGAACTTGGTGAAAACCCAAACCATAGATCTACTGTGGGCTGACAAAGATACTGTGTCTAAAATCAGTGACTGAGGATGAACAGCAATGCTGACAGGCCCAAGACAGAGCTGGCAGTGGTAACACCTTTGAAAATTTGTGTTTTGAACCACTGTTTGGCTTCACTTCTCCAGGTGTAAAGCTGACATGCCACAATCCTCTCTCCTTTTGAGGCTGTTGTGTTCTCTCATCCCCACTCAGTTGTGGCATCCTGTATGAAGATCCCTTATAATTTGAAAATTTGAAGGGACAGAACTGCAAAGGAGTACTTTAAATACAAGTGGGAACATTGTACCACCTTCTCAAGGACAAAAGTCTGTGCACAAACACTTTGAGTGGTTCTGAATTTCCCAGAGAGAGAGCATTCAATGCAAACTCACGTCTGCACTTCACTTCAGAAAGCCACAGGCTTGTATCACATTCTTCAGAGACCAGATGCATGTCCCCAGTCACGTTTGTGCTTTGTCCTACTCAAGCTGCCAGGAGTATTTTCTCTGAAGTGTTTTTGTCCACTGTCTGCCTTTGCTTTCATTCTCTTAGTCCTCGTGGTGGTATTGATTCAGTGTAGCCTCTTTAAATGTCCTTCTTGGAGTACAGGCACTGATTTTTATAGGGTTACATTCTGGCTAGAACACTGGCTGGCTCCATACCCAGACAGGTGATAAAATTCATAAACGCTTCATTTCTCAATGTGGAGACTGGCCATCTATCTATTTTAGTCTCAATTTCAAGCAGAAATTTTATTATATCACATAATCAACATCTTCTTATGGGTATATTTTGCTATATGGGTTGATAGGACCTAATGAAAACCTCACTTCTTGCCTAGAATTTCCTGCCCATATGAAGGGTCATTTACTGAGGTCAGGAGTGTTCATATAGAGCAGAAAGAATAATTTCCTTTACTACAGCAATTACTGGCAAAAATCAATGACCCCTGCTAAGCTGGAGGCCAAGGTAAGTAAATGCAACAGTGCTTTCTAGATTTAAAAACTCCCAGAGCCTCAGAGGTGTGCTTCCCCTCACACACGTGCTGAGGAAAGCTAGCCAGCCATCTAGACAGGGCTGTCACACTTCCTAGCATTCCAAGGCCATAAAAATTATTTTAGTGCAACTGAAACGCAGCCTTTAGCTGGCACTGAGGTTGTCCAATTGACGGGGGGAAAAAAAATCTGTAAGGGCTTCTTGCAGTGGAAGTGCCGTGCTCACCTATCCATTACCCCAGTGCTGTGAGCAGTGTCAGGCAGCCTGGGAGACTTCCACCACAGCGCTCACTGTGCAGAAATATTTGAGCTCTGATTCAGAAGGCTCAGCTCTGCTGCTGTGTCTGTCCCCATGCCTTTTCGGGGCAGTGTCTGGTGAGACTGAGAACTTAATGGTCATTTTGGCATTTTGTTTGCAAAGGACAACAGCCCTGAGGGAGAAGTGGGCTAAAGCCCTTGCTGTCACTGCACAGTCATTGCTGTTCTTCACTTTTTTCATTATTGATGGTTTTCTTCCCCTTTAGATTCATGCTGGGAAGCAGAAGGACTGGCCACCTCTACCCTTCTACTTGTAGTGCACTACTTTCAGATGTGGTTTCTTGCCCCACTGTTTGTTGGTTTGGATTTTTTTGCAGTTCTTAAGCCAAATGTGCAATGATAGATCTGGCAGCCACGCTCTTGCGTGGGGATCTGCAGCCACCCCCAGTCAGCTGAGCAGCAGCGTCTCGGCCGTGGGGGGATGCAAAGGCTGCTCTCTCCCTGCTCTGCGCTGTGAGGCAGTTTCTCTGTCACAAACACTGAGGTGAAACAATGGGCAAGGGTCTGAGAGAGCAAGTTCATCTGTTTTTGTGAAATTCACAACTACACGATTTGCCACTGGTGGCAGCAATCTGCACGCACAGAAGACTCTGCCTTGCCATCATTAACATCTTAAACACCTGGCACTGCAATATTTCCTGCTGAGCTACCTTCTCAGTATTAAACTGTGGATCAAAAGCATCCAAAGTAAAAAAAAAAAAACTTTTCCTTGCATTTTTTTGAAACCTCGGTACAACTTTACTGGCATCATCTAATTACAGACCAGCACTGGGCAGCAGCCAAACCTGCACCCCGTGATTAACCTGCCTCACGGTGTCTGATGGACATTTGAGTTAAACACCCAAGAATTTCATTGCTCAAACAATTTATGAGATCCCTAAGCCTAAAAGAGATTTTCAATAATATGTGTGCTTCTTCATAGCCTAAGAAAATCTACTCTGGGAGCCAGGAAACATTTCCTAGGAGGCAAAAATGGGATCAAAAACATATTTGATAAAAAGGAGAAGGAGTAATGATGGTTTTTAACTACAGTGCTATTTTATTTCATCTCAGAAGCATGCTGTCAGTTTAAGAGAAGGGAACATCTATTGGATTTTGTTTTGCATCTCTTTTAAAACAAAATTATTCTCACCTAGGGCTGCAGGGCTTTTTCCCCCTAAGCCAAATAAACTATATCTTGGAATGACCTTGTGACGGGTTTCTGTGGCTCTTTAATCACCAGTGGCTGCTAAATGAAGCATATCTATTTTCTCTGTTACATTACTATTGGCAACCAGGTCTTCAGTAAGTGCCCAGAAATATTTCCATGGCAACAAAAAGCATTCAGCATTGCTACTGTTTTGTGCCAATTTAGCTTTAAAATATTCTATTGTGGAGAGAAATATGGTACATTAAGTGAAATAAAGTCAAGATGCAATGTTCTGAAAAGAATACAAGGATAAACAGGAAACATGTATTTTGCAGAAATGGGGGGGGGAGGGGAACTGCCAAATGGAAGGAAAAATGTTCAAAGCTCATTTGGATGCTACTGAACAGCTTTGCTGAATGTCAGCAAGTCCATGTGTCACTTACATTGTCACTTAGGGTTAGGTAAAAAGCTAGCAGAAATAAGGATACCTCGAACATCTTCTCTTGATCATTCTAATCCATGACTGAAATTTTAAGTTGCCAGGGTATTACAGTCTCTCTGCATGTCTAGGTTACCATCAGAAGAGTTCACACTCTTGATGTTAGAGAATGAATCTAAAGGAAAAAGAGGAAATAAAGAGTTGAAAAATAAAATACAAAGAGCATGTGTGTTTTGGAAGTGAAAGTTCACTTAGAAGAGCAAAATGAGTTCTTCTACATCAAGGAGTCTGTGGAAGACATTTTCAAATCACAGTTCAGCACTTTCTCTCCCATTATACAACTTAGTTCTGAGAGAAAAGGCATCAGTTCCCAGCCCTCTAGCCCTCAAACAGCCAGCTTTTATGACTATGAAGTCTTGAGACCATTGGACGGCCCTTTGTGCAGCGCATTGCAGGGATAAAAAGATTGAAGTCTACCTGAGACCATTTGGAATGACATTCCCTAAGGTGCCAAAAGCTATGCAATGCTCCCCGAGGTGCTTGGTGTGGAAGCAGAGAGCTCCAGGAAGCAGCACTGCAGGTGCTGGGGAGCTCTGTGGGACCAGCCTTCCAGTCCGCAATGGCTCCAGGCAGGTTAGGGAGAGGGAAAGCCAAAAGGTATGGAGAGAGTCGAACAGCAACTTGACCAGTACCTGCTCCCAGCTGGGAGAGAGGTCCAGAGGGACCCTCCCCTGAGCTGCAGGGATGGGTCACTCTGGCATCTGTCTGTCACTAAGTCTCTCTCACCAGGAAGCTCCATCTGGTCCATCACCAGCTCCTAAGAACCGTCTTTCTCAGATGTCCCTGCAGACAAGCCTGCAGGGGACAAACAGTTCTGACGGGGACAGCAGCTCATTCCTGGGCCCCATTTCCCTGAGAGCTCAGCACCTTTCCTCCAACCCTCTGTGTGGCCCAGAGACAGGTGGATGCCCCTGGAATGATGCATTTGACACCTGGCTGAGCCCCAGGATTTGCTGTGAATTGCTCCAACAGCCCCTCCTGAGGTACAGGGGTGCAGGCTCTGCAGGAAACAAGGGTCTGCCCTGGACAGCACTTATCCAAGAGCAGGTAGGGGTTGGGCTCCAAAAGATACAACTCCGAGATCTTTAACCTGAGACCTGGAAATCTTTCATTTGGAATACGAAACAAGCAGTCCCAGTTTGGGAGGCAGAACAGCTAGACAAAAAGTGCTTTTTAATTATTTGCTCCCTGGACATAACAGAGTGAGAAACAGCAATGAAGAAAAGAGCTAATCTTACAGTCATTAAAGAACACCATCAAGGTTTATACCCTCTCAGTCTGATATTCCTGTTAAATACGAAAACAAACAGGCTGATCTTCCACAGTCTGCACAGAAAAGGCTAAATATGTAAGACTTGCCCAGAAGCCAAGAGTGAAGAAAAGCTCCTGGTCATAATAAAACACACATTTTCAAGAGCATCTACCACCTGCTTAAAAAAAAAAAAGTAGATATTTGAAGCCAAATTCTCTAGATCCTCAGTGAACCTCAAGTTCTTCATCAGCTCCCTACTGTAGAACCCAGTCCCCCCCATCCTCTTCCCACCCTATCCCCATTCCTAGGATGTTTGTCAAGAGCAGCTTCATGCCAGCAAGGCCTAAGCAGGGTGTCGGCAGGACTGCAGCTTTCCTGGGCACAGTCAGGACCTTCGTCTCCATCAGACCTCTGTGACCCAGGAAACCTCCAGCCACACTTGTGGTGACAACTGAGTGAGCACAAGTCACGTGGCTGAAACTCAGTCCTGGGCACAATTGCCTGAAAATACTCTTGCTGTGATTTAAAGATCAGAAGTCATAGTTAGGCCTATTTAAAACTGAAAATATCAAACTCAGTTCTCCTTCCCATAATCTCCTGCCTGCTGTCTCTTCAGTCTTGTTTGAAAAGCCTGTGGGGGTGGTGGGAGGGGAGGAAAGCGATTTGGGAGCCTTTCATCCATAAAATCATGAGATATGGCTGGCTTTTTAGTACAGCATTTCACAGCACATGGCACAGTAACATCTTGAGATTCCTGGCACAAAGAAACAAGGTTTGAGATTATATATATATATATATATGTATATATCTTTAATAGCAATGACGCAAAGGCAGATGGTTCTCAAAGCAAAGGCTTAAGGCTAAACATTCCCTTTGAAGTGTCCTGCTACCAGAAACTAAACAGAGGGGGAAGCAAAACACTCCTTGCTACAGCAACAGAGTCTGATTGCCTTCTAATACACAGCATTTCACCCTGGAGATCTCCACTTCTTTCAATGAGATTAGTCTCACAAACGAGGGAAGAATTGGAAAGGTTAGATTTTTCTTTGGGATTTGGGGAGTTTTATTTTAGCTGTGGGAAACAGAGACAATACAGAACATAATGAGCAGATTAGCAACTAAATGAAATCAACAGCAGAAAAGAAAGGTCTGGATAATGCAGTCAGGGCGCGTGCCAGCTGCTTACCTGCACAGTGTGCCTTGCCATTGGCACTGTTTAAGGAGCCACCCAAGCCGAGGCTGTGCTCATGACCTCCCATCCTCAAAGAGGGCTCACCTTCTTCCTCAGCGATGGGAGGAAGCCGATCAAGAGGCTGGAGATCTTCGCTCGTCCAGTAGGATCCATTGGTTGTCAAGGACCTGCTGCTTTCAACGCACTGCTCTGGCAAGGTGCTGGTGTTTTTAACCCGTTTTTGCCTCTGTGGACCCATGTCAGAGCCATGAGGGAGGTTTTGTGAAGCAAGATCAGGGCCTCCAACGTAACCGTCTTCTCTAGGATAGAAATAGTCCTCATCCCAAAGGTCCAGGTCTCGTTCATCATCTGACTCCTCAGAATAATCCTCATAAACACCTCCATTATTCTCCAAGTCCTGGGTCCTCTCTTCTTCTGGCTTACGGCCCACTCCACTCAAATTCAGCAGTGAGGCAGATATGGAGTCTCCTGCTTGTTGGATCGCTTCATAGATTTGAGACATCCAAGAAGACAGTGGCTGGAGGAAATTCTGAGCAGCCTCAGAAGCCATGTTTAACACTATGCCAGTGTCTGGTGATCAGTTGTTCAGCTTTGCCAGCATGTCACTTATAATTCAGGGAGCTACAGAATAAGAAATTACTGTAAATTGCTTGTCCATCAACACCTGTCGACACACTATCTATGTAAGACGTCTAGAACTGAGAGGGGGAAATGGAAAAGGCACTTCTACCCATTGAGAATACCACTAGAAATCCAGAAATGATGGACAAATTGCACATATTCCTGCAGAGATCTGGAAAGCTTTTATTCAGTTGCTAAACCTTAGATAAAAATAAGAACACAGAACCTCGGAACACAAGTACCTTTTTGAAGTGCACACACTCCAGTTACAGCTGTCAACAGACCTGGGAAAAAAAGGTACAAAACAACCTGCAATCAAAAATCTCAAATAACCTCCTGGCCCCAATTTCTCTCACATTCTTAGCATTAGTATGACCAGGTGGGAAAATTGAAGGGAGGAGAATTTGGGGAAAATTGTGTTCTGAATTATGAAAATGACAGGCCTAAAGCTTGCAGTACCAGCCCATGGCAGACAACCATCTCAAATGCTTTGCTCCAGAAAGGCTATGAAGAAGTTCTCTCTGCCCACAACCCAGAGTTGTTTTGCCATTCATAGAAATGAAAAAAAAAAAAAAAGCCAAACAGAGGAGGTGGAATATTATAGGTATGAAATTACTGGGAACAGAAGCAAGTTAACAAAAGCACTGGTGTCATCTCGGTGTGATGATTTCTCAAAATTAATCTAAACTCTAAATAAAAACATAACTTGCAGAAAGTTAGCATGCCTTTTTGCCCGATATACATCTTCCCACATTATCACAAGACAGATATTCTTTTAGGAACTCTGAGAAGGAGAAACCTACAAATAGGATGGTGGCTTTAGGAAGAAAGAATTAAATACGTGCAGATTTTAGACTAAAAGACAACTAAAAAGCTTCAAAAATTAATACCAGTGTCTTGCTGAATTGAGAGGTCTAAAAGCAATCGAAGTATAAAAGGGTAAATACAGTGTAAGAGCAAGAAAATAAGCTCAGCAGCAGTGTGTATCACCTTGTGAAATGATCTCCAGAGAAATGTAGTAGGGAACTCAGTGTTGTGGATCTTTAAATGGAACATGGACTAAGGAGATCCCACTTTGCTTGGTGAGCAGCTCTTTTAGACATGAGATCAGTGACTTAAGAGGACTTTACCTTTTAAAACACCTGTGCCAAATAATTTTGTTCAGTGATGCTGATTTACGCTGCAGACACTTCCAACAGGTTTATTATCAGCTTCAGCGTGGGCTAAGAATTGCAGCCCTAACAAGGGCAGTAAATGAATGTGGGTTACTAAAGGCATTTTAAAAGCTGTGGCTGTCACAAACTCCCTGGGCTCAGGGCACACACTGTACCAGCATCCGTCTGGCAGCCTCCAGCCCTCAGATCAGCCCCTGGGACCCAGGTAAAGCTCCCTGCCACGCATGAAATCTTTGGCAAGGAACAGACAGTGCCCTCACCTCCCAGGTGAGCTGTTCCCTTCACTGACTCTCCTCTTTCCAACCCTGCCCTTGGCAAAGCCTCTCTGCTTTGTGCAACTGATTTTCTCATAGACCAAAAGGGATTACAGGCTCCAAACAACCTATTTTCAGCATAATGTGGATTGGCTGCTGGTAAATCACAGCACCAGAGAAGTCACTGGGAAGAGATGGTACTTGTGAGAGTGAGATTCTCCCAGGCATGGAAGGAGATAAACTCTGGTGGGTAAGTGCTAGATACTGCATGTGTTTTTAACCTGTCATTTATTTGCAGGCAAGAGCAAATGAATCTCTGGTTTCTGATGAAAGGAGAACTTCACAGTGCTCTCCCTCTGTCTCAGCAGCAAGATCCATGACAGTAGCAGCCCTCAGAGGGATGCAGGCATCCGGGAGTGATAGCTAACCAATGGAGATAAAACGTATGGGTGCTGAAATGAAGTGCTGCTCTGTTCTAAAAATCAACAGAACATAGCCTTGTGATATTTGCATAAGGAATAATTAGCTCCTCTTGTTATTAGATTTTGGAGCTAACACCTGATTGGTCCAGCAGGGCTATCCCACTTCTGGATGCTGTGGCTGGCTACACCACACTCAGGCAAACATCACAGACTCTGACACAGGGAGGTTGGTACCACAACCACAAAGACGGAGGGAGTTTTCAAGGTGGGATTTTGCTTCAGTAAGGGAAGTAAAGCAGTGATCTACAGCCACCTGCAGAGCTTGGACGTGGTCACTCAGCCATTTGAAGCAGCAGATAAAACTTGAAGATGAACTTTCATATGCCGAGCTGTTACCTGTAGGCTGGGGGGAAACATGACACATCCACACATATATACACATCCACAACTCTACCCAAGACTGGGACATTTGTCTGGACTGAATCCTAGGAACCCCAACAAGTGGTTTGATTTCAGTTTATAGACAATAGACAGACACTGATGTGTATTTCACCAAAAAATCAGAACCACTTTGCAGTAACACCTGCAACTCACACATTCAACTTGCAACCCAGTGCCTACATAACCTCCACATGCAAAAGCAATGCCTTTTCCAGGGTGCCTGAGTCTGTTGCACCTTTGCTTTGCTTGTCCTACCCTCCTCTTACTAAAGACTCCACAGTCAGTGATATGCTGAACAACTGGAGTTCAGCTGAATTATAAATGGTTTATTTTTGTTCTTGCAGCAGATGGATAAAATGTGTAACAAGCTGCAGACGAGTTTAGGCGGGCAACAATTTTACAAACTCACCAGAGGATCAAAGGGGGCTGAGCTGTGTTACAGGCTTGCTGTTTCCCAGGAGCTCTCTCCATTAATTAGGAGACACTGCTCTAACAGCATGTTTATGATATATTTCACAACATGGCCTTTTCAACATAACAGATTTTTACTTTTGATTTCTCTAACAGTATTGACTTGCATTAGAAGAAAAAAAAAAACTAAAAGAACTGAGAAAAGCATAAAATGTGTGGGAAATAAAAAAAAATCCATTTCTTTTTAAAAGTATTCATCAAACAAGAGCGAGGAAAAAGCAGTTTAGCAAATTCACTTCAATTTCCATCTTCTAAAACCACCCATAAGAATTTTCACACCAAATCACATGCTAAACTCAGAGTGGTTAGGGTTTTTTTTTCCTCTCCTGGAAAATCAGATAGCTGGAAGGATCAATGTTAAGCCTCTCACAGAAACCATCATAACCTTTACTACAATCTATATTCCCTTGTCTTGATAGGATCATTATTCCTGAGTAGCATTCCCATTGAGAGGTGCAATTACTGTATTGCTAAAAAAGTAGACTATTACCAGAATTTCAAACACTACCACAATACAGAGGTTTGTAATATTACCAAGGTGTCTTTCAATCTTCCTGATACGTAGGTTCCTAAAAAAGTGCCATCAGATGTGCATTTCTTAATGTTTCCCTTATTCAAGCTGCTGCAGAGTGTAGGCACAAACTCACTTTTCTTCAGTCGCTTTTTATGTGGCCCTTGGAAAAGTTTTCTACCAAACTCCTCCCTTACAGGCAGGACACAGGATGAAAATGGATCATGCCCATGAACAGGAGCTTTATTTGTGTGGACGTCGAAGAAGAGCAGTGTGACTGACCCAGCATGAAGTTCTGCTCCAAGTTTAGGGGGAAAAACCTAAAACGAGGTGTGAATCTAAGCTGCTGCCCAGAACACCAAGGATCTGTGCAAAAGGTAAGGCCATTTTGCTGTTCATGGAAGGGGGAAATAAGGAAGGCTTGGAGGGGTAAGATTTTTTGAGCTGCTGAAAACTGTGATGAGCCTGATCCTCCTTTCAGACTAGACCCCGGTTAGCACACATTTAAAATAGCAGAGGGGAGGTTAGAAATGTACTCAGATGAAGGCAGGCAGCAGCAGCACTGGGCCAAGAAATCCTCTATCCTAGTTCTGGGAACAATCTGGACTCTTTGCTCTTCTTGCAGTTGCCAGAATTGTATCTAACAAGATGCTAGCAAAGCCCTTGCACTCTCACCAAACATTACTATGATGAAAATGTATTTCCAGCTGAAACTGTCACAGTGCCAAACCCAGCCTGTGCACTTGAAGCTGTTCAGAGGACTGGAGCCTCTTGCAGAAGTGTTACAAGGTAAGTTCATAGACAGTGCCCAAGGTTCACATCAGCTGTGATTTCCTACTGACCAAACTTCCCCAAGGCAAAAACAGAACGGAAATACAGAACATCTGGTACCTTCTTGGCCTATGTGCTATAAAAATGCCATTTATGTGGTTGAATTTAACACACACACACACAAAAAGAGAAGACAGAGGCACTTTCCAAGTGATTATGTGCTCTGTGATAATAGTTTTCAGCTGGTGAATCAGAAACTCCAGGGCATTCAAGGACAATCTAATGGTTTATGCCAATAAATTAGACACATCTCATTGGAAACATTCACGGGTTACAAACCAACACGGCAATAAACCCACTGCTGCAGAGCATTGGTCCTGCAAGCCCCAAAATGGTGAAGAAAAAACAAAGATGAGCTCAGGCAGACAGCAATGTACCTGGCTGCACGGGGCTCAGCCCACGCACAGGAAGCCTGCAGACTTATTTCTCACTCCCAAATCATCTCATGTCTTTGCAGGCAGCTCGCTAGTGATGCTGTGCCAAATTAGTTGTAAAAATTGATACCCAAATGACGAAAGTGGTTTTGATCAGGATATTTAGCCCCATGTTGTCTCCTACTTTCTTTTCATTCTTTTGTTCGTGCTCTCCTTTTGTCAATAACAATGGAAACAATTACTGATCCTCACGGCTTCAGTGGGATGGGGAGAAGAGGAAAGAGGTAGAAGAAAAAAAAGGAATTATGCAAATGTGACATTTATCGTTCAAAATTGTGGAGCCTTTTTCGAAAAACCCAGGTCTCTCCCTCATACAGAGTATGTGATGACAAGTTCAAGCAAAAAAAATGTCCCTGGAAGAACAGCATTCAAATATTGTGCTCAGAAACCCCAACAGCAATGGGGCTGAGGAGCTGATGGTGATTTCCTATGCTGACCTCTTCACACCAAGAGTGCCTAGAGTGTAAGAACTACTGATATCAGAGGTGTGTTCGTCTCATGTGAGTCCAGGGCACCCAAAAAGCAGGGGATCTGTGAATGCACAAATAGATATTATTGCCACCAAAATCTTAATACAAAACCTGGGGGAATTTTCAGGAGAGAGAAAATGGCAACACCTCCTTGGTCTTAATATTTGGTTTGGATATTCAGGTGAGCCAGATTATGACTTGGCACTGGTGTTAAATCCAGAGTCACTCCACTGAAGGCAGTCCCATCCTCCAAATCAAAATAAAGCCCTTTGCATTTAAAGAGCCACTTGTCACCAAGGGCACAAAAAAGCCCCTAACTGTTCTGTGCCAAATGGTTGTACAAAAAGCAGCAATGAATAACTTCATTTATAGTTCTCCAGCAGAGGGTTACATAAAGGGCATAAAGAAATTCACGAATCGTTGGAGTATTAGAAAAGTGGTGTTAGTAGTGGCAACTGTGCTCTTTCAGGCTGAAAGAGTGTGAAACATCTGTAATTACTGGATTAGGGGAATGAAAGAAGAAACCTGCAGTTAGAAATTACAGCACGTTCTGTAATTGAGCTGCTGCCATTCGCCGGCTTGCATGAAGACAGAAGAGGCAAAAGGAAATCACAAGTTCAAAAGGCTGGAGAAACACCAGTTTACACCACCACTCGAACCCACCCACCTGTGCTGTCAAGCTGTTCCCTAGAGCAGATCCCATAGACTCCACCCCGCCTGCAATTGTGCTACCCAGTCTGCAGCAAGTGAACAAACCAGGGTCAATCAGAGCAATTACTTGCATGGAAATTAGCAGTGGGAGAGGATGCCTAGCTGTTTAACAAAATGAAGATATTTTAGAAACATTTAGAGAAATCACCCAGTTCCTGTTACTCCTTCCCCCACGCACACACTCCATCCTCACGGAGCCTGTGGGAATTGCTCTGTGCGGACCACCACGGAGCAGTGCAGACAGTGCTGTTCGGGAGACAGAAACGCGGTGGGTGATTCCTGCTGATCCATCTTTGTGTGCACACATGGCTGAGTCTGTAGCTCCCATCTCCTCTCGCTTCTAAGTCAACCACCAGTCCAGCTGGACATGCTGGGTGGCTGAGGGGGTCACTGGGAAAACTAGACCTAGACTCAAAGGATTTCAAGGAATTTGGAGATCTAGATCTGAGTAGGCAGCTGTCCCTACTGGTTTGGGGACTGCTCCCTCGGCTACTCTAATCCTTCATTTAATTCAGCTTGTTGCAAACCAGGCTCTCCAAAATCTAGGGCAGGCATCAGTGGCAGCAATCACACTGTCCCAGAGCCAGTCACTCTTCCTACTGTCTCTATTGAAGCAGTTGAGAGAAAAAGCAATTTAGAAGAGCAGCTTCATTTGGGCGCTGAGAAACTTCCCTTTCACAAGCTTCTCTCCTTCCTGCCACTGGTTGGTCAAGGAATCTGAGCTAGATACCTCAGCTAGGTGGCAGGAATAACCTCAGGCTCACTCTCAATCTGCCCTGGCCAAGGACAGTGGAGCTACTAGGTACTCAGTATCAGAGTAAAAAGGACCAACCACAACTGTATTTCTTTGGAGAAGTACACCCCTGGCTTTTCCACAACTTTGGAGGAAGCCAGACTGGTGCTGTCACGCCCACCCACGTTTCTTGTTTCTGAACACGGATCTCTGCCTCTGCTGCATATGACAGTCCCACTCACTGCATGTGACGGTCCCCAGGGCTGCCTGGGCCCAGGGCAGCACTGACAATGAAAGGCAGCACCCAGGCAGCACTGCTAACATTCCAGCCCTTGGTGAGTGTTATAGGTGTTGATGCTCTCCTTAAAGCCTCAGCTGTGGGAGATGAGTGGTTTATATAAGAACTGCATCTCCGTTTATTTATTTTAAGTGTGCAGCTAGCCCCAGAGGCTGGAACAGTGGCTGTGCAGAGCAGCTTGAGAACATGAACTGAAAGCGCTCTTGAGGCTGATAAAACAGAAGGAAAAATGGGAGAAAAAGAAAATCTTCCTTCAAACTTCATCATATTTATGCTGTTTTCACACATCAAGGGTACATCTTTAACAAGTGTTCAAGGCAAGGCACAACTGAATTAGTTTCGCATAAAGCACAGTGTACTAAGCTACAATTTCTTTCCCAGTCTCAGGTCACATCTTTATAAAAAGATTACAGTGTAGAACAAAGAGGACCCTTCACTTTTTTGAGCCACAGCGCTGGAGCATATGGTTGGTTACAGCTCTTCACACAAAGGTTTGCCCAGCATTGTCACATGTACCTGTGAAATTCACTTCATCCATGAACTTTTGAAGTAAAGGGCTCCCCAACACTATAAACACCGTGGGTAGGAACATCACCACCTCCTCTTGGTCCCAAAAGCCACTCTACAGACAGGGACACCAAACCATCACAGCATCAAATGGTCTCTCGTGAGACCTCATTGACATCTCTCAAGCCTCTGCTCAAGGGAAGGTCCTCCTTCCTTGTGTGGAGAGATGATTCGAGGGGAAATTTACACACTCTCCCAGTGCCTGAAATATCACCAATGCTGTGAGGAACCACTCCAGCTGACTCTAAAGGGGTGGCAGTTAATCTTTCCCTCACTAAGGAATTCTGTACCTGACCCATATCGAGGCTCTACATCACTCCAGAAAGACCAGGACTGCTTCATGCCACCACCTCTTCCTTCTGCACGTGCTTGGGCATAGCCAAGCAAGCTTGATATGCTCTGTGCTACCTTCCTACCAGGTATGTGGTTACCAGCTTCCCTACCTTTGCAGCCTGCTCTGAGCTCTCCCCTGCAGTGCCAAGTGCATCCTAAACACAGGCTGGCTGCATCCAGATGAGCTCCAGCACTCCCAGTGAAGGGACTCCTGCAGCCGAGTGAGACTCAACCAGGGCGGCACATCCCTGCTCAAGAGATGGACTCATCATTAAAGTCAGCAAACCAGTCAAGAACAGGATCCACAGAAGTCTAAAGTACCAAAAATCCGCAATCCATTTTGTCCCAGTAATTAAGAGTCTTTGTCCTGAAGTCTCCTAAAAGATTTTCAATGAAATCTTCATTTTCAAATGATCTTTTCCTTATCATTGTCCCTTCATAGAGACACAAACTGTGCAATTAAAATTAAATCCGTAACAAAGCAGCCAGATGTATTGCAGAGCCATGATGATGGGAACACCTATTTCATTCTGTCACTTGCCTTGTTCTGAGGTCAGGCTCTACACAGGAAAGAAAACACAACAACAAAAAGGAGGCTCTGATATTTTACAGTACATTTTCTAAATGTCAGCCTGCACACCTGCAAAGTAGACAGATTTGCTCATGTTTCTCTACCAAATCTCTTCTTCATTGGTAGCTAACGCGAAACACAACTGGACGCAAGGGCAAGAGGAGCAGCTCATGCACTGAACTCACACACCCCTTCCCAGGCCACAGCCTTCATTCACCTCTGCTATTGCACGTGGGGGTTCATCCTACTGCAGATGTTACAGTCATGCAAAATGCCTTCTCTCCTATCTAGACAGATTTGTTCTAAGCACTCTTAATTCCAGACGTGAAGAATCAAAAAGTTTTCCCCAATTTGAGAACTTAGAACTGGGAAGAGCAACCATTAGTGGGCTGCATGTTAAAGAACACCAGAGTCCTTGGAATCAGGATCTCCTTGCAACATACACAGCTCCGCAGAAAAAAAGCTGAAAAGAGGAAAAGTGAATGCTAACCAACGAACTGCATGATCCAAACACTCCCCATCCTGCTCCTTCCTACCCAGCAAAGCCAGATTCCGAATTTGAAGCAAACTCTTGCTTGTCAACACTCCTCTTGGGAGAGCTCCCTCACCGTGCTGGAAGCAGCCTTCCCTGGCTTCCCTGCCCGAGCTCAGCCTCCAGGTTTCTACATTCGCCATATGACACACTGTGTTAGCCCAGGGTTTAATATATTCCCTCATGCTGCTGTCCTTTAAAAGCATTGGCATTTCCTACACACAGATTCCATATTGACTTTACAAGTACCAAGACGCCACGGTGAAATTTAAACTAAATATAGAGGTGATATTTTTAAATAACTCTCAGCTCCAACTCGCCAAGCCGATTTTATTTGAACGGAAAAAGCAGACTCCAGCTTTAAGCTTCCATTGTAATTAATGATTACAACACATTCCTCTGCCGTATCAGATTTAGCACCTCATTAATGTATGTGGTATTTTTCTTGCATGGCACAGCTGTAGTTAAGGTTGAATTAGTGTTTCCATTATAAGCCCATGTTTTCAAAGGTTTATCACTCAGACACATGAGATTTAGTCTGAAATGAAAATTGCCATTGAGAGTGTCAGCTGGGAAAAAATTTCTTGTCCTTCAAAATCTGGAAGCAACAAACACCAAAAAAAAAAAGCAAGCCACTCTGTTTATTAATAATTCACATTTTAAAAAGCATTGCAAATACATGTTTACATGATAGCCTGTGACAGCTCCATAGAATGTCAACACCCACACGCTCCTGGGAGATGTGTCATCTTAAAAACCGAAATAAAAGCCACATTTTTACACCACTTGATGGGAGGCGAAGAGAAGGGGAAAAGGACTTAAAAATAATATCGATGAAGGAAACTTAGTAAAAAAACCCCATAGTCTTTGTTTAGAAACACTGAAGTTAGGACTTTCAGTAGAGAGGGGCGTGGGCGAGAATCGTTTCAAGTACCATTTGTACTTGTACCTTTTTGGTGCCTGTCCCTGGCTCACTAAAGAATTTAGCAAGAATTAGTCCCACTGAGTCCCTACCACAGATGGCATCCAAGCCTTCAACTGTCCATGAGTCCTAGAGTCTTAAAGTATGACCAGATCACGTCCTTTGCAACAGCTACACTGAGGCACAAGGCAAAATGAACAACAAAACAACCCTGTATGAGCTCTACATTTTGGGATTGTGTCCTTCTGCCATTAGCTTTAAGACTGAACCGCCGAGAAGCACAGCTTTCAATTGGGAGGCTTCTGAGGCCTCTTCTTGGCTGATTATCCCAGTGATTATACACGTATGACATGCAAATTTATGAACAAATACATGAAGAAATTACCAAATTCAGAGTCACCACCATTACCACAACAGATGCATTTTTGATGGCTGAGAAAAACCAAAATGTTCTTTTCCTAACATAGTAAAATTCCCAGTTGTTTTGACTACAGGACTTAATGGCTTTACCCAAGACATAACATTTCCAGAACACAACAAACACATGAAGGAGTGTGTAATAGCTACTACAAGGAAACCAGGACAAGCATATCCTTTGTGAGCAGAAAGGCACCGTTGTTACTCAGAAACACTCACATTTTGCTCCTCATCGGATAAACAAAACACTCCCACAACAGACAGAGCAGGGAGTGTGCTTCTTTCCCCAGTGTTGACTTTCATTTTTCAAGACATTACTCCAGACAACAAAGATAATGGGAACGCGGTAGTAATTGCATATCCTTCTGATCAAATTTGGGAGGTTATTACCCAAAACCCTACTGTTTTCCACACAAACAACCTGAGAAACAGCAAATGGGGCTGTGTCTGTCCTCCCAGCAATCAAAGCCTCCAGAAGACTCTGTACATCAAAGGCAGTGTAATACTGTGGCACTCACCAAGGCTCTCATGAGCTCTGGACTTTTCTTTGCAGTGTTTTCTTCGCCCTTGTTGTTCCAGACATGGGAGCCCACCTCTCTCTTCACAGCAGAGCTTCTTGTTGATGGAGTGGAAGAAGACTGCAGGGAGGATAATGAAGACTCCAACTGCAGACAAAAACCCAGCGGCGTCAGGAGTAACTAAGAACAGAAAGTCAGAAAGAAAACATCAGCACAACCAGGAAAAACTGCATGGGGAAAGATGTGGTTTAAGCACAGCTGTATCCATGGCTCTGCTCCCCTATCCTCTCCACAGAAGAAACAGAAATTAAATCTAGCAGAACTTGGATTTGTGTTAAATGGATACAACATCCATTTAACACATTGGTTCAGTCTACTAAGGATGTACATCACACAGACTTGGTTCCAATTAAGGCCTTAATTTCTGTCACATGAGGAATGCCAACACAGGAAAGACACTAACTGATTTTAATAAACTTTTGTACAAATGCAGAATTCCACCAGCTCCACGAGAGACACTCTCCACCTGTACTACAACAAGGATCCAGGAAAGAAAGAGTAGTTGGTCGTTAAGGCCCCAACGCCTCCTGTGCAATTTATGTCTCTTCTTTAAAACAATCAGATTACACATAATGGTACTCACTAACTTCATTACATCTACTAAGAACCAGGTTAATGTATAGCCTATGATCCTCATTCAACTGCTAGTTTACCCTTAAGTAAGAAGTATATTACCGTACGACATAATTACCATTATTTTCTGGGGAAAAAAAAATCAACCTCCAGCTCAGGTAATTCAGTTTAGCTCCTCGAGTGTCAGGTTTGGCCACAGGTGATGAGCACAGTGGCTTTGCACTAGCTGATGTCTCAGCCCTGTACATCAACATCCCTATGTCAAACTGTAAAGAAACAGTCTGATTTCAATTTATCATGTTCTGCCTGTACCACTGGGCTTGCAACAAACCACAGGCGCCAGCAAAAAGCTTTTAAAGCCATTTCACCTCTCTCACACATATCAAAATGCCAAAACAAGGGACAAACACTACATACATCACTTGATGTGGGTGGCAAGGGCGCACGTGTCAAAAACTTTCAGTGTCATCTGCAAAAAAAACTGGCTTGTTATTCTGGTAATTACTTCACCAGGAATGGGTGAAGTTCAGCTGTTCAATTCAAGTCAAAGACCCCATAAAAATGAAACATCAGCAGCATCAGTGGCACACCAGGGATGCCTGTGATTACAAAGCTGCAGCTCACAGATGAGATGAGCAGGATGAAAGAATGTAAACAGAGCCAGCCCTGCCTGTGGAACATCCAACTGGGAATTTATAAGACTTGACTCAGCAAAAGACTTGGGCTAGGAAAGCTACACTGTCCCCAGTTACAGCCCTGATAGTGCACTGTATGACTGCTACCTAGGGGATTTAAAAAACTTGAATTAATACAAGCCAACATGTCCCAACTAGAAACAAAAATCACCAATGCATAGCAGCAGCCCACATGCAAAACAAATGAGTGGTTGGGACTGAACCCAGAGGAACATGTGTTACACAAACTCTGGAGGTGGCTCTGACCTTCCTCACCCCAGCCTAAGGAAGGAACAGAAATATGCACTGAATCACAGCAGCTTAAATGACAACAAGGTGAAGTCTACACTTCCATTGCTCTAGTCTGCATGGGCACAGACAATTCACAGGATCACAGAATGGCTTGGGTTGGAAGGGACCTTAAAGGTCATCTAGTTCCAATCTTCTTGATATGGACAGGGACACCTCCCCCTAGGATGCTCAGAGCCCCATCCAGCCTGTCCTTGAGCCTGCCAGCACTGCAGTTTGGTGCCATAACTTCCCTAGATCATTTGGCAGGCACATCTCAGACCCATTTTCCCCTCACACCTCAACCCAGGGAGCAGGGCTGGGGATGTGAGAGTGGCTGAGTGAGACATCGACTCTGGCTATTTTCAGCTGCTGAAGTCACCATTAAATGGCTGCTGGAGCCAAGGATAAATCAAAGGAGATGAGTATAAATCACAGTAGCCATAACCCCAGAATATACATGAAAGCCTGGCTGCATCCCATCACTGACTCGCCCTGTTCTTGAGCATAGAATAAGCAGGAAAAAGGATAATGCTCTACCTTATGTATAAAACACGTGGGATCACCACGTCTCAGCACACAAGAGGATGTGTGCAGCAAGGACACCACTGTTACCATTTATTTTGCTTCATAAAAATCTCAGTGAGCCCAAGGAGACACTAGGGTTTCCCCTTCTCAGACAGGGCACAAGCAAGCCACCAGCATTTTTAAATATAAATTATTCACCACGTGCTCTGAAATGCTAAGCAACCCCCAGCTAGAGAAAATCCTCAAAGTGCCCCAAAAGACCTTCAAGTCCCTTGCAAAATCACAGAAGAAAAAGCAGATCTTTGCCATACCAGGCATCCTGAAGGAAAGCCTGGAGACAAATGATCACTTGCTATGTACTTGCTCTAAAGTAACTCAGACTGGCACAACAGTGTTATTGCCCACCTAATTCTTGTTTCCTGGTCAACAAAAAGCAACAAAAAAGTAGCAGCTCAGTGATGTAGGACTTTGGACAACTCTTCCGGCTTCCCCTACTCCTTGGGGCAAAAATACAAAAGGCATCACCTGCCAGAGCTCACCAAAGGTCCAGCAGCAACTTCCAGGAGGAAGTTTTCAAAGCCAACTACTGAAAACTGTCCACACAGAGGCAGAGTTTTTGGGAGCACAGGCAAGAAGGGACTGCACAGACTCTTCCTGCATGAAAAAGACCATCAGCCAGCTACCAGCAAGGGCTGAGATCCCTCACCTCCCTTCACTGTGGGCACCAAGCAACTCTCCTATCTCTCCTAAAGATGGTCTGCCCAAATGCAAGGAGGTGACTGGGACTTCTGTAGCACAAGGCAACAGAGCTCATACATCCTGTCCTGTGGCTTTATGAACAAGATTCCTCTTTAATCAATCACAATATTCGTGGCAGATACCAGAAGTTTGTGTCACAGCATCTTTGAGGGAGGGCTGAGTTTGCACCTGAGCACTGTCTCACACACTGCACCTGGCTCCAGCTGGAAGCTCAAATCCCTCTGGATGAGAGGCATGCTGGCAATTTGCTTCTCCATCATCAAGAGGAAAACATGCTGCTCCTGCATACAGTCCTGAGCACACCTCTTAGCTCTCCTCCCAACCCTCAGCTGAAGGGCTTTCTCTGCAGATTTGAAACTCTGGGCTGAGGCTGTGCCTAGGAAATGACTGTAAAACTGATTTGGAGCAGAGCTCTGTTCTGGCTTGTGGTGGATGTCTGGGCCTGAGAGGTGTTGAGGAGGAAAAGTAGCAGAAATGCACACACAGCCCTTGTGCTGCAGCATTGCTGGAATGCATCCGTTTTCACACAGGTAAAATGTCCATCCTTACACCAATGGGTGACAGACTGTGCCTGGAGCAAGAAAACGTGACATAATAAGGCATTCAACCCCTAGTCCAAACCCTGGGAGCTGCTGACCACCACATGCTTTGGGACATAAACATTCAGCCAGGATCCTCCCCCATTTACCCATTTTTAAGCCGGGAAGTTAATGCCATAGACACCTTTGTGCAGTGCCACAGACACCTTTGTGCAGTGCCACAGTGGGTCCACTCATTCTGCTGCTCTGGGTGAGAGCACGAGGCAAGAAATGGTGTTTGTGCTCCTGGCAGGCTGAGGCCACACAACTGCACACACTCCTTGTCCACTGCTCAAGAACAAACTAGAGGTGCAGTGTGAAGGGCCACAAGGTAGAAAGAAGGTCAGAAAAGAAGTGAGGTCAACAGAAGAAGTCTGAGAGGACACAAGGAAGCACAAGACATCACAATGCTGCTCCTGCTCCAACCTCTCCTCAAGTCCACACTCACACTACAAGATGACTTCAGGGAGAGTCTATCCAGAAGAACAAGAGACGTGTGTTGGCCACACTGTTACCTGCATTGAATCCAGCTGGGTTTTGGGCTTGTATCTGGTTTCACAGCAATTCTGCTACCAGACCTGGCCTCTCCTGATGGACCAGGGCCAGAGGAATGAACGCAAGAAGCTCCACAGTAGATTCACTAGGAGACTCTGCAGCCAGCAAGACCTTAATCTATTCTGCTGTGCAAGGGTTAATTTCTGCATAAAATACTATTCCAGACAATAGTTCTTTAATTTCATTTGATACCAAACTTCCTGAAAAAGGAATGTTTACTTGTACTTTTTAATTATGAAAAAAAGAGAAACCATAAATTGTCTGTTTTGCTGTCTGTGCTAATTACATTTCATTATATATTTGGAGTAAGCTATGATTTTCCTGCTGGTTCCCATGACATTTTTCATTATCAGCCACTAATTGTCTAGCATGCACACTGCATTGTGAACCAAGTAGGCTGGCGCGTGGGCAGAAGTTCTAGGGGAAAGCTGCAAGGCAGTACAAGTGTACATTATTATTATTACTATTATGATGTATTAGAGAGTTTCCACCTACTTGCATATCTGCATATCCTCATCCCCATCAGCAGTGTCACAGCGCAGCAAAGCCCAGGAGCCCACCCTTGTGCTTGGCAAGGCTCAGCAACTACTGAGGGGAACTTGTGTGGGATGGAACGGTGGCAGCAGCCCCACTGCAAGGACAAGTTCACTGCTGGGTGCAATGGAAACACCAAGCAGCTTTCTCAGTCACTTCCTCTACTCGGTGCCCAAAGCACGTGAGTACCAGAATCTTGTCGCTTTGCCCGCTCACAGGCTGAGGCCAAGGTTGTAGAGGAAAGCAGTGCCATATGTGGATTCCTAAAGGAACAGGATAACTAATGGGATCTTTCTGAGACAGCGAGACAGAAAAATAAAGGTAAAGGGTTTTCGGAAGCCACGGCTAAGACTGTATCCATAAATCTCCAACAAATCCACATCTTTGCAAACTCAGAAAGTGCCACAAATGGTGAAGCAACTCCTTGCATGCAGCGTTTCATAAACTCAGACTGAAGGGAGCTGTAGGTGCCAGTTCTTCACACAGCAAACTGCAAGAACATGACCAATGCTCGTCCTTATCAGCCTTGGACAGGTGGCAATTCTATTCATGTGCACCACACACACAATACACAAACACTTCAGAAATAAATGTGTGTTTTCGCAGGATTGCAGCTCTCTCCTGATATCTATTTCAAAGGAGACAAAGCCCGACCCTTTCCAACAGCACTGTGAGGGAACAGTTGTATAACTCCCCCTCTTCTCCTCAAGGTGATCCACAAATACATTATCAGAAATGCAATCAGACCACATTCGGTGCTGTAGCAGGAGTGAAATTCCCATCCAAGGCAGGAGGACTTGCCCTGCATAGAGGCTGAGTTTCACACACTTTATTTTTGTGTGCTGATTTACAGATAGCAAGAATGTGGAGGTTCTCCAGTGCTTTTATATAAGGAATATGAAGAACTGAAAGGCACTTATGGCCTGACTATACCTCTATTTACTTTGACTGCCAATTTTGTCTGATGAAAGGGTGGACAAATGGGCCCACTTGTAGCTGCTGCTGATGTATTTGCAGGTCATCTTCAAAGCTTTAAGCTGCCCTTATGGCCTCTGACATAGGCATGCAGTTTCAAAGGTCTCAAAGACAGTAAAGCAAATTCATCTCCCTCTCTTCTACCACCCACAGAGCCAGCCAAACACCTTGCAGGCTTCAATGCATTTATCCCCTCAGCAGGTCTCTGAAGCAGGGAAACACTAACACAACTGCCCCACAGAACGGGAGCCATGGCACAGGCACAACCCAAAAGGGTGGAAGTTAGATCCAAAAGAGCAATCAAGAAATGTTACATCCATCTATACAGGCATTTCAGTGCTTGGAATTACCTCACATTTCACCCCAAAGCTGAGGCTACCACACAGAACATCAGCAGCACCTTTCTAGAGGTGACATCATGGTGACAGTCACAGGACTTCAGGCATCTCTCCTCGGTCACGTTGGGTCACACAAAAGCCACAGAACTGGCATCTTTTCCCCAAAATTGGGGAACTGCATGCTCTGATTCTCTTAGGGATGCAATCCAGTAGAGGTGCTCAAAACCTTCAGGCCACACTGAATTGAAGGCACATCAGGCACAACAGGAAACACAGAGGCAGTGGCATTTAGCAAGTGCACTCCCCTTAGAAATGGAAGGCCTGAGATAAATTCTCCCTTAAACCCACATTTTCCTTTTCCCAGTCCCATGTCCAAGGTGCACAATTAGATGAGGGCACCCTCTACCCTTCAGGCTCAGCTTGGCTCGCTGTGCAGCCTGTACTGGGGCCAGCAGTAGTAGCAGATTCGATTTTTCTCAGCCTGCTCAAAAAAGCCAGACTCAGATTGAATTCTCAGGATGCAGTCTGGATTTCACTTAGAACCTGCTATAGATAAACGACCAAGACATAAAAACTGGGAGGGCAAACCTCAAAGCACCCAGCAGCCAACCTGTGAGAGCCACAGGCCCAATTTCAAAAAGGCTTTCCCTGAGGCCAGATTTTCCACCTCACAAAGGCTGTTCTGTATTTTGCTGTGTATGACCCTGTGGCAGCACTCTTTTCCCAGCAGCAAAAATCCCATCCTGGCCTTGTGCAGTGCTCTTGATGACACTTGTAACTGAGCACGCACGGTTCCATGAAATATTCTGCCTTCAACAAAAGGCATTTTTTAACTAGAAAAGACGTATTCGTTTTGCTGGATTTGTTTCAAACTAGTGTGGAGCACCAGTTCAAGTCTACAGCAAGTACCCAGCCTCTGCAAACAGTGACACCTGAAGTTCTGCATCCAGAAGAGTCCTGGCCCTCTCTCCATTCCTTTACCTGTAAGCAAACACACCACAAATGCAGATGGAACAAGGGAACAGAAATTTGTCCTGATGGACAGGGAGAATTCACGCTGTCTGGTGAGGTTCATCATCAGTTTTAGTAATAACCATAAAAATGGCTCCAGTTCAGCACGGAATTCAAAATTCTTTGAAGTTAACAGGGCCAGGGAGACTGAGAATTTGAGCAGCAGAGAACTTGAATTGTCATTCATGAACTGAAAGCTGGTCCCCTCCATGTCAGGGCTGAACAGATTTCATGGGGACAGCACGAGGAACCTCCCATCCATCCAGGCCTTGGTCCTCCTGGCCCAAAGTCCCTGCCAGGATTGTTCCCAGAGCTGGGCCCACAGCTGAGGTAATCAAAGTGAAACCTGCAGCCTCACAACTGTTCATCTCAGTTCTTCTCCAGACCAGTGAAGAAAAATGAGAACCAGGTAGAAAATTACTTTCCTAGCCCACAGTCTATGAGGTACCCTCACACTCAAGGGTTTGCTCTGCCATTTCTTCTCCATCTCAATATTCACTCTAATCTCTGAGCTATGCCAAAATTCTCAGTTTTGCACTCTGGAACTATTTTCTATTGTAAAATCAGCTGTCAAACAAAGCAGTGAGCTACCTTGGAGGTCAAAGCTTTCACTTAAGACACAGGAAAGCAAGAAAATGCTGTAGTGATAATGATAAATACAACTTGAATTAGAGCAAATGAAAGAATCTAGTCCTAAAAGTCAATCTCCTGCTGCTTAAGGCTCTCATGTTAGAGATGAGAACTGTACTCAAATGCAAATAAATAAACAGGACAGAGACTTGAACTTGCCACTTCCAGATATCCTTTGACTTTCCAGCCTCTGGAAAAACTACCACAGTAGAAAGGAACAGCTGTTTTTTTCTCACAGACTGCTCAGAGAAGAATTCCATCCTGAAAGAGGACACAACTTGGGTCTAGAAAAGTTTTTTCCAAGATGATGCATTTCTTAGAAAAATTATCATTTAAAACAGAATTTAATTGTCCAACAAGAGCATGTTTTCTCAGAAGGTTTACAGCCTGCTCTCCCTGTAGTACGTTTGTCTTTGATCGTGTCCCAGGTTTGTTTTCAGTCACGGTACAACACAGAGATCATAATCTGATACCTTTTGTCATAGCTGACACCAACACTGCCTTACTGGTAGAAAGGGAAGACTA
The DNA here is from genome assembly GCA_013397755.1 of Cnemophilus loriae. NCBI lineage: Eukaryota > Metazoa > Chordata > Aves > Passeriformes > Corvidae > Cnemophilus > Cnemophilus loriae. Next base: position 342,306 of record VZTF01009426.1, read on the forward strand.
GGGCTGTCAGTCTGCCACCTTTCTTGAACACTGAAATCACGCTTTTTTTTTTTTTTTTCCTTTTCTTGAAGACAACTTCTTTGTTGCCATGGTACCACTAATGCAGTATTTTGAGATAGGGAAAGAAGATAACTGTGCAGCATCGCAATGACACATCTATCAGCTGCCATCCTCTCGAAAAGGATAAATAAATAAGGATGCCAATGCAGACTTTTAAAGGCTCCTCCACCCTTTAAAATTTTTCCCTCTCACATACAAGTCACTGTCTATAAAGTTCATGCCTCGGTTTTATTATAGAGAAGGTCAGAATTTCTCTCACAGCAAGTAGTGTCTATAGTTATTTTTCAATTCCTTCTCTTCTCCCTGTGCTACATGACACCAGCTGAGGTGCACACTCACAAGAGAACAGCACCTGCATGTTCAGAAAATGCCAGCCTGGCTCCCCATGTTAAACCATGCAGCCACTCTTTGCAAGTCTTGCTCATACAGTGATTTCTCCCTGAACTAACAGGGTATCCACTGCTGAGAACAACTCACATTCATCTGAACAGTGAGAGAAACAAAAAGGGGCACTCTGATGGTGTCTCCCGTATAACACCTTCAGCTCCCTGTGATCCTGTTATCCTTGTAGCCTTGGAGCCTTTCCTATCACTGCCAGAATTACTTTAAAACACAAATCTTTACTAACTTAGCAAATCAAGGCCTGGCACTCAGCACAATGGCATTTCCCTCCTTGGTTTGTGAGAACTTCGAATCAGGTCCCTTCCAAAATTTCAGAGATGGCTGTGCCCACCACTGGCACAATTCTGCTACGTCAGTAAATCCAGGGAACAGTCACAGTGAGAGATGCTCCTGTCCCCTTGCACTCCCTGACTTGGGGTCCAGATCAATGAAGGGGCATCGACAGTCACAGTGACTTTCAGCACATGCCACAGCCACAGTGGTGACATGATGAGATTTTCATCTCCCAGGTGATACAAAAGGAGGAATAATGTAAGCGAATGGAGACTTTTATAAGCTGGATTTACCAGGGCTTCTGTAGCAGAGAAGGGAGCAGAGAGCAACAAGCAAAGCAGTGACAAAAGGTCAAACTGGAAAGACCTCTGACATGAGTCAAGAATTAAACAGTGAGCACAGAGTCCTCTAGAGAATAAAAATAAGTATTTTACATTTGGGAGAGAGAGGAAATGGGAGGAGAGGGGGGGAAAAGGAGAATCTCAGTTGCTGTTTCACTTATTTGGGGGAGATAAAAAGAATAAGTTGTCTCCACTCAGAACTGAAGTGCTCTCACCTCTTCGAAGAGGACTCTAATTGGGATCTTTATGCTCTCATGTGCTTATTTTTCTCATCCACAAAACCTTGCTCTTAGTTTCACCAATTTGACCCAAGGCACAATGACTCATCACAGCAAAAGGCTGGACAGAAGCTTTGGGCTTTTTTCAAAGACCTAAATAAACCCTACTCCATCAATTGACCAAGGACAACGCAACAGTGAACCTCTCACTGAAGGCTGCGCGTTGCCTTGGCAACCTGTCTGATCTCCATTGCTCCAGGGACTGGAAATGTGCTGCCAACAGGAGATTTTAGCTAATCAAACCAGATCTCTTAATACTTAGACGATTTCCCATCTGTGGAGAGCGGGCCACGTGCCAATGGAAAGCAGGGCACCCTCTGAACACAGCCCTGGCTCCTCCTTGACCTGTTATTTGTTGGATCCTTGTAGGCCACAGACGTCTCCCGGCAGGTACCAAAGGAGAAGAAGGGTGGCAAGGGACCACAGCCTCGCACCTGCACTCGGCATATCCTGGCAGAATGGAGAGGGCACAGGCAGCAAGACCCTCACAACATCCATGCCTGACTTTTGGAAGAAAAATAAAGTTTCCAGTTGGCATCACACACTCTGCTGGTGCTACTTGTTTTGAGCCTTCTGAAGCTGCTCTGTCCCTTTTTCAGCTCCCATTAAATACATCCAGGTACCAGCAGTGGCAAACTGATGACCAAAAAGAAAAAGTGGGACAAGCACGTACCTCTCGACCTTCCTCAATCAGGGACTGCTGTCAAACTGCAGCACAGAACACCTGCTTTTTTCAAAAACTTCCAATTGGCAGTGCTGAAAGGGCAGCTTTGGTGGCTGATTTTGCCTTGAAAGCACAACCAGTCACTGACTTTTATTTTTTTTTAAAGGAGTAGATGGACCAACCTTTATGAAGTTCCACTAAAGGTTTCTGGCCTCTGCATTTAAGCCCAGACACAAATCCAGACGATCAGTCTGGCATTTAGCAAACCAAGGGGCCACAAAAAGAGCCATGAGCAGCAGGGGGAGAGAGAGAAATGTTCTACAGTTGTGCTGCTGCTGAGGGAAGAAACTCTGTGTGGTGGTGATGAGATTCACATCCATGAACAACCACCAGTTTCCATCTAACAACCACCAGAGCTACATCACCAAAGATGGCCCTGACTGTGGCCTTCCCATGCAATTGCCAAAAGAAATCAGAGTGTTTGAGCAGCAGATTCAGCTTTGGCGTTCAGGTTCTCCTTTCCTTCCTGGATCATTCTTTACAGCATCTCAGAGGACATTAATCCACAACTCTCCGAACCAAAAAGCCACAGGTCTTACAGTGAGTTTCATTCCACACAGGTTGTTTGCTGCCAGATTAACTTCTGATATTGCCACAATTGCCATGAAGGATCCCCAGATGGTTTTTGACCTGCTACAGAGGCTGTCTGCACAGGAGAAGCTGCCCCACCGCAGCTTCCTGGGATCTGGGTTAGCCACCAGCCTCAGGCTCCAGCTCTTGAGGAACAGGATGGAGGAATTGTTGGCATTTAACAGGGAGGCCTGAAGCAGAAGGCTGCTGCTCATTAAGCAGGGTGTGGTTTCAAAGAAAGATGGTATTGTGGAAGACTCCTAGGCCTCTGGTATCGACCAAGTGACCTACGCCCTGGGAAAATATGTTCTAACAATAACAAAAGCCATTAAAACAAATGCTTGAGGGGGGGAAAAATGTCAGCAGTTTCTAGAGTCATGTATTTAATCGAGTGAAGAGCTGAGCAATTACTGCCACCTTCTACCATGGCCCTGGGAACATTTCTCTCTCCACATAGGTATAAACCAGTTAACCAGTTACTAGGGCTGCATGGAGAAAGGAAGGAACTGAAGTCATTGCTCAGCTAAACCAGGGCTCTGTGGCAGAGGAGAGGCCTAGAAGTCTTCCATGAGGAAGAGGGAAACAGAGCTCATTTTAAATGGCCAGGAGAACAGCTCACTCCCTATGTGTGCCTTCCCAGTTTATTCTTTCCTACATCACGCCTTCTTCTCATCTAGGCACTCCTCAGTTTTACTTAATCTCAGTTCAGCCAAAAACTGAAAAGTTCATCCAACCTGAATCAGAGACGAACCCTGGTGCTTATGCCCAAAATATCTGTCTCTACAGGCCATGGGAAATCAAAAGAAAAGTGCTCACTGATTTAATGGGGAGCAGGAATGATCCCAAAGAAAACAACTGTTGATGCTGTAAGTCGCTCTCCATAATTGTAAAAACAACATGCAGGGCAAGACCCCAGCACTACAAAACCTGGGAGAAGGGCCTTCTCCAGATGCAAGCAGCCACAAAGCTGTTTCAGAGGATTCATTTGCATTCCCAGGTTTCAAAGCATCTACCCAGAGTTTCCTTCAAGCAAAAGCTGTGACGTCCGACTGTTCTCATGGATAAGTGGAGAGCTGTGCCACTTCAGAGCCCAGGAGAAGGGAAGGCGGGAGGCAGCTAGGGGTGACTGCTAGCCAGAACAGATGCAATGCAGATGGACTAAAATAGATTCCACGCACTTCAAGGGCTTCTGCAGCACCGATGCTCCAGCCCAGCCCACGTGAGCAAACATCCACACACACACTCTGCAAAACACTTGACATAAAGGACCACAAGAATAAAGTGCAGCCTGTTCCTGGGGTGTTTTCAGACACACTGAGCCAAGCTATGGAATCTATTTACTGTTTTATTGAGATCCTTTCAGCTGTTTTCTCCCACAGCCGTAATGCTACATTAAGTTCTTTTTTTCTTTGAACCTGTCTCAGTCACAAACACCTGCAAGCACCCATGGCTTCCCTTGCACGGTGATCAGATGTGCCCTCTGCTTAACAGGAATGCAAATACTTTGCACTTTTGTTACTCATTATGGATCTAGAATTATGGTCTACTACTGCCTTACAATAAAATCTGGAATGACAGCAGGAAACAGAACAATGCCAGAGCAGAAAACAGAAGAAAAGACTCCTATTTCATTCCTTGCCATTTCCAAGATCTTTGTATTTCAAGAAAACCAAAGCAGCATGCAAATCCAAAGTTAGAAGTGAGGGTAACATAGGATTTTCTCTTCAAACTGTAACTGTCACCCAAGTAACAAACTAGGAGAGCTATCTTCTCACCAAGAAATAGCCCCAAAGCATTCCAAACACGAGACTTACCTAATCACACTTACATAAAGCAGCAAAATGAGTCAAACAAGAAATGGAATTTCTCAAGAAAGCTTTGAAATGTGTTATTCATGAGGAAAGTGTTCTTCCTGGAACAGTCTGCTAAATCCTTAGAATCTGTAGTACTCACACGAGCTGGGCAAAGCTGAAGAGAGGCACAGTCCTGAGTTTGAGAAACAGGAGTGGTGCTGGTGTTCTTGCCCTTTTCTCTGCATGTGCTTGTTGATTTAACATCCCAAGGAAGAAGGAACGCTGCTGGTTGGTAAACATGTGACAGCCACCAAAGGAATGTGAGCCAGGGAAACGAGATAAAGCAGCCTATGCCGCTTCCTACAGGGGTTATTTAAATACTACTGCCTCACCTTTCCAACTGCTCTCACCTTATGAGTGCTAGGTCTTTATTCAAACGATTATCTTGCTGACAAATTTGCCTAAAAGAAAAAAAAAAAAGAATGTCATTCATGTATCAGGAAATTGGAAATTGTAAGTGATTTTCTCTCCTGTGCAGAGATATCATTTATTACTTGGCTTAAATTCACAATCTGGCAATAAGTATTTTGGATCCAGTTTAGATGTGTGCCTTTTCCATCCTAGATTCCCGCAGATTTGCAGTGAAAGGGTAAAGTAAGGATAATTCAGTCTAAAACAAAGGGAGCAGCCTGCCCCTTGCAGCTGCCGTGCTCAGGCTGTCATTACTTCCCTGAACTCTGCTCACCCTGGGGCCAGGCCCTGCTCCATCTCTGGGGGATCCCGGGCTGGAAGGGCAGAGCTGTGCCAGCAGCTCTGTGCTTCCGATGGGTTTTCACACAGAGGAAAAAGCTGTTCTTAGAGCAAAAGGTGTAAGCACAGCACTGATCCTAATGCATCCCATGTTAACCTTAGCTTTAAGGAAGGTTCTGTGTAAGCCTCACTTACCATGAGTGCACATTCTCTCTTCACTCTCCACATGACTGCTACTTTGAATGTGCATTTTTGATGCAGCTCTGAATCCCAGTACGAGAAAGGTCATTTTTCCCCAACATTTAGGGCAAATCCTTCCTCAGTCTCTGCCTGCAAAAGGTCTCTTTGCAGCGAAACTGAAGCTCTTCCCAACAATTTATTTATTGGTGCAAAAAAATTGTTTCCAGCTTCGAGAATACCTGACGTTCCTCAAAAACAGCATGGAAAAGCTGTAAAATAAAACCACACATCTGAACCCAGCTACTCACAATGCTCAAAACATGAGAGAGGGTGGGGAAGGTGGACAGAAAATGGGAGGAAGGAAGGGAGTACACGGACCTGGCTGCTCACAGCCAAAAGGGCTTCTGGCCCCACTGCCTGCAGCAATTTGTAAGTTGGCTCTCATCTGCTCTTAGCAGTATCTTGCCTCTCTAAGGCAAACTGCTCCCTGAGGCAATTTTCTGCAGGTGTTCCTAATGCAACTCTTTTTTTAAAAAAAAAAAAAAAAAGAAAAAGAGAGAGAGAGAAAAGATGTTCTGATGATCTTGTTTATAAAAGCTGCTGCCTGGCAGATCCCCCAAGAGTAGTCCAGACTGGCATCTTCAAAATAAAAGCTACTTAGAAAGAGCTCAAGAAGAGGAAGAAAAGTCCTTATTGGGCAGACCTCAATCCCCTGGACCTACGAGTCTGGCCGTGGCAGAATCCCAATGGATCCCAGCTGGAGAGGGTGTCTGGCTCCCTGGGCTGCAGGACGGGCAGAGCTCTGGTGAAGAGCCACTGCTGGGGACATGTGCCTTCCAGCAGGGCCGTTCCCAGACTCACAGCCTGTGCCCTGTCCCTGTGGTGCCCACATCAGGCATGGCTGAGCGGCCGTGCTGATGAGCCACGCGAGGTCCCAGACCAGGAGGCGGCCATGGAGTTGTGGCTAAAAATAAAAATACGCGGGAGAGCAGCAGAGCCACGAGGGAAACACCAAGTCTGGTTATGTCAGACTCGTCACTGGAGCCGACTGAGTGAGCTACTTCCATCCATCCATCCATCCATCCATCCATCCATCCATCCATCCATCCATCCATCCATCCATCCATCCATCCATCGCCCAGGAGACGTGCCTCATCTGCTAAGCCAGGGGGAAATTTCCCTGTTAATTTAGAATGAGGATTTGCAGAGCCAAGCTGCCAGGAAGGGGCCGGGGCAGTTGGGCACGCGGGCCCGTGGGTGCCTCATTCCCTGTACGTGCACTTAGTTCCAGTGCTGCATGATGGAAAATAAGGGTCCAAGTAGCAGCTCCAGAAGGGACGCTGCGAAATGAGTTGCCAAAGAGAAAATAAGGTCTCAGGTTCTATAACGTTTACCCAGGTTTACTGCACCCGAGAAGTTGCTTGCTCAAACTTCTTCCCAATGATTGTTCTGTTATTCCCTTACTATTGAACTCTTCCCTTTGTAACTTTCTCTGTAGCCCCTAACATGTTTTCTGTGGAAATAGGATGTTTATCCACTTTCATTCAAATTTCTCCAGAATTCATCAGGGCTGTCACTTTTATGGAAGGAAATGGGAGACCATACAAGACCATACTCTGATTCCCATGAGCTCAGCTGCCTTCCTTCATCTCTCACATTAAGTTCTTACTCTGCTTTATTCTTGAAACCTTCATTTACAAAGTTGCAACGGGAAAAAAAAGTAATCCAGATATAATAGCACAATGATGTTAAGAGAATAAACTCTCATCCTTGTCAACTCGACGCTGCCCTTTCCATGGTTGTTTTTTTCCAGAACCGTTGTGCTAAAAGGGCTAGAGCACAATTGGCAGGAATTCAAATACATTTTCAGATGTAGTCAGTTTTTATTATTATTTGTCAACCACCAGCTAACCTGTAGATATATTCCCTTTATGTCCCACTAAATGTCAAGCTGGTATTTTTAAACCCCAGACAATGTATTTCACATAAACCATTACACCATTATTCTAAAGATCAAGCATCCTTTCCCCTGGGAGCCACTGCAATGGCTGTTCTCCCAGCAACACGATGTGCTTCCAGCATGGCCAAGCAGTGAGATCCCTTTCAGGCATCTCCTGCCCCAGGCCTGGATGAGAGATCAACCCTGACACGGCCCAGTTATACCAAAAAAAAGAGGCTGTATGCTGGTGTGGCTGATTTAATTCCCTTGCAGAGCAGCAGCCATGAGGTACCTGCCACCTCCCTGATATTTAGCAGGCACCACTCTCACTGTAGTTCTTTACAAAACAATTATTGCTGCAGCATTTGCTGGAGGTAAACTTGGCTGAACAAAGCGTGAATGTGCAGGGAAGGCAGAGTGGCAATAAAACTGCACACAAGCAGCAACAACTCACACTTTCACTTTGTTCAGTACATTAAGCCTTCCTCAACATTCTCTAGACTTGCAAAACACAAATAGGTCTCCCAGTGCTTGAACCTGAAGTCCAATTATTCTCCCTTCTCTGCACCTAGTCTTATTCAAAAGAAATATAAGACTAAAGAGCAAAGTGTATGCAACAGAGTCAGGTCTCTGAGTAAAGAGCCCCAAAACCTGAAAAGCTTATGAAACAGAGCTCAGGGCAGTGCAGTCCTCTTGCCAAGGCAAGAATATCTGAGTGAAACATCTCTGGCACATCTTGCTGAGGTCAGACAGTGTCTCCCAGTACTCCACTCCTCTGGGCTAACTGGAAGGAATGTGCCTGTGCTAGATAGACGTGAAGGCAGAAATATTTGCACAACACATTTCTGCCCAAGTCATATTCACCTGCTGTCTGCTGACAAGGTCCTGAACTCCAGAGGAGGAGGAAACTGTCTTAGCAGAAGCAGTGATTCAATTAAACACGCGTCTGGACACCACAGTGTTTCCTCACTAAAATGTCTATGAAGCAGCACAGACCAAGTGCCTGAAACCACACTTGAAAACCGACTGAAAGGAGGCTGTGAGCCATTAGCCACAAACAAAAGGGTAAGCTTCACCTAGAGACCAAAATATCAACAAAATCCACATGCCCACTAAGCCTGTAGTAGAGAAATCTGACCCGGCTTGCTGAAGTTTGCAAATCAAGAAGTTGTAGATTATCAAGCAGCAATTTGATCAAACCATTTCCCTGTGGTTATTCCAGCAGGTGCTGCCTGATGGCCAGGCAGTCACAGTCTTGTGTTCCTGCACACTTCACAAAAGGGTTTTTGGATCCAATTCTGACTTTCACCCCAGGCTTGGACCCTGGGACTCATTTATTCCAGTCAAACAGTTTCCCACTAGTTTAATAAGGTCTGAAATGGATCTGAGAGGTCCAGTTCACAGGAATTTGCAGAAGTTTCAGGAGGACCCCAGGCTCTCTGTTGCAACCTATATTTATTCTGCTGGTGGGAAGAAGGAAAGCCTGGAGCAGCACTCAGTTTAGTGGGATGCCCAGGAATTACAACTGAGCAGGCAAATCAATCCCTAACAACAAAGGAAGCAGACAGGCCGACTCAAACTCCACGTGAGGTGGATTTCCAAAGGAAAAGTCTATGTACACAAGAAGCGTGGTTCAAGTCTACTTAGAGACCTGAAAATCAGTGGCAAGGATTTTGACTTTCTAATTAAAGCTGTGACTTGGTTTTTTTTACATATGAAAGAAAAATCCAGCATTGAAAGAGATTGTCGACAGAAATGGCACCAAAACCATTTACAGTTGCAAAGGAGATGAAGGAATTCTGGAATTCCCCAGAAAAATGGGAGTTTTTGATCAGAAATCAAGAAACAAATGATCAGTGTTCTTCACCTTGCAACTGAGTCCACAAACTACTTTGTCAACATCAAGCTAAACAGAGACATTGTGGGTTACATGAGACCAGCTTGCAAGCAAGAATATGGACAAAAGCAGACCTAAATCTCCAAAAATGCAAGCAGAGTCACTGGCAATGGCTCTGTCCAGAGAAGGAACCCAACAGGAACACAAATACTGAGTCAGCACATGGGTTAAAGCAATGTAGGGGGACAGATGTGACAAACAGACCTGGAATACAGGCAAAAGCCACCACTCCACCATGGAAAGCAATACGAGAGGCAGAGAGGGAAATACCCACCTAACAGCTGTCTTGACAGAGATGAGGGAGACAGAACCAAATACCCCAGGAATTAAAAAAAAAAAAAAAGAGGAACCAGCAACCAGCAACATGTGCACCAGTTGGGAACATTACCAAATAAGAGGAAAATGCCTCCAGAGTGACTTTAGCTAAGTAGAACACTTGCCATGTACAAGCACTACAGCCTAATCCCAAGCACACTGATAAGCAGCAGTATCAGGCTGCAGGAAAAGGACCAGCTGCTCACCATACACAGTGAAACCATTTGGAGATGCATGAGCAAGCGCAGGTGGCCAAGAAGGAGCTCAAAGTACCAGGAATGTTATTGTAAAACCTTGACATGGCAGAAGCACTGTCATCTGTCCACGCTCAGCGCTCGTGGATGGCAGCCAGGGATCTGCCTGGAGCACACCCTGGAGTGCTGGGGAAAGGAGGATGCCAACGCAGCCCAGCTCCAGCCTGCTCTGAAACAAGACAGGAAGGAGGGTGGGAGATGAATACCTTAACAATGAATTTTGGAAGAATGATCCTCGAAAACTTTCAAGAACTCTGAAGGGAAACTCAGTTGCATTGGGGAATGCTCATGCCCCAGAAAACACCGGGAGTCCTCACTTTAAAGAGATCAACTCTGCTTCCAGAGCTGGTGCAACTCCACTTATACTGACCTGGTACAATATAATTATCTAACAGCACTGCAAAGAAAATAAAACAGTGAAAAGATAGCCACAAGACTAACAGTGCAGGAAAATGTACAGGGAGGCTTCACCACCAGTTGCATGGGTAGTTCAGTTCAGGATTTGACTGGAGGGCAAAAAAAGGTTGTGTTTTCAGTGTTAGCAACATGCTTTAGGTCACTGAAGTGACAAAAAGGCAAAAGTGTTTTAGAGAAAGCCAAGCAAAGCAGGCAGCTTCAACAATACAGGCACCAAGGACCATAAACAACAAACAGAAGAGGTGAATGCATCTGAGCTCTACATATCAACCATCTGCAGGAAGCAATGGAAAAAATCAGCAGAGGATCTCCAGGGTGGTAAGAAAAGGAACTAAAAGAAAGTTGGGGTACATTAAGAGACAGCCTGCATTGCCCACATCAATTTAGTTTATTTAATGAAGTGTATTAACATTGGTAAGTAAGAGATTTGAACATTTATTACAGGAAAGGGAACAGATGTGATTTTCTGGAGCACCAGAAAAACAGCATCAACCAAACAAGAAAAGTACAGTTTGCTTACCCCCTTCCTGCAGAAAAATGAAGTCAAAATGGGGCTCAGAGGACCAGCAGAGAGCTCATAAATAGGCCTGGCTGGAGAAAAAGAAAAAAAAAAAAATCACTCCTCATGTCATTCCTGACGAGGATGTCAGCAGTGGCTTTGCTGTGCTTGGGACAGTGCCACAGCCTCCAACTGCACCCCTGCACTGCCCTTTGCTTCAAAACACCCCAGCACAAAATGCACAAACTTCAATGAGTTTGGCTATGCAGGAGGAGCAAGTGTTTGCAGGTGTTTATGCTGCTTTAATTTTATCTTATTTCACAGCGCATCTTCAGTTTAAAGCTCTTCATAGGTGTCAGTCAGCATCTCTGAATGGCTATTAACTACTGCAGCTTGGCAAATGAGAACCTCAGCTCAAACGTCAGGTTCTGCATTTCAACAGTGTCAAACTTCAGAAGTTATCTAGATCAAAATTAAGAGCTTTGAAAAGAAAATACTTCTAAACAATAAAATATAATTTTAAACTCTATTGCTTAGCCAATCAGTTTTCAAGGTATTTAAATCCAAGGAAAGTTGACAGATTTCAGCTAAATTTTAATACTATGGTCAAACTACCAAGTGTAATCATTTAAAGCAGCTACAGAACTTAGTTTTTAAATTACCACTTAAGGTAGCTAAGTAAAGGAATTTTTATTATGTTTCAGAGCTTATAATAATTGAAGTTTACAGTAAATCCACAGAGTTCAATAGAATTAACTGGCTGTAAATCTCAGGGCATGAAACTGGTTTGCAGAGTAGCATGTAAGTGATTCCCAGACACTCTGCAAGGTGCCAGCCATGGAGAGAGCTGATTAGTCAGCCTTTGATTAATTGCCTGTTATATTAGAGCCAGGGTCAATCTACTCAATTAGGTGAAGGTCTGGTGGAGATCAGAGATGTAAATCAAAACCTGCAGCAAAGGCTTCAGCACAAGAGGAGAATGTTCCAGCAGCTTTTCTTCCCTGCAAGGACCAGTGTCCCCCAGGCAGCTGGCTCTCCAACCACAGCTGTGGATCAGGGAATCCCAGACTGGTTTGGGTTTCAAGGGACATTAAAGATCACCCCATTCCAACCCCTTCCATGGGCAGGGACACCTTCCACTAGACCAGGCTGCTCAAAGATCCATCTAGCCTTGAACACTTCCAGGGACGGGGCATCCACAGCTTCTCTCAGCAACCTGTGCCAGGGCCTCAGCACCCTCACAGTCAAGAATTTCTCCCTAACCTCTAATCTAAACCCACCTCCTCTCAGTTTGAAGCCATTCCCCCTTGTCCTGTCAATACATCCAAGGCTGCACCCACTGTGGTGCCACCTCCAAGGCCAGAGCTGCTGTGGGATAGGAGGGACTCATGTGAGGGGAACACAGCAAGAAGAGGCTCAGTGGAAGACAAAACTCAGTGGGAAGCTGTAAATCCCTGAATATGAGAAGCAGGAGAATGTCAGGGGAAATGGTTCAATGTGTTAAAAAACCACAGATTTAGATTAGTTTAAAACCTACCAGATTGTGACACTGTCCACAGGGTGACTGGGTATGGAGACAGAAATAAAGAATGATTTGAAGCTACAGTAATACCACAGAGACTGGGAAACTGTCTTGACAGGGTGCTGAAAACACTGTATTTTTAGACATTATGAATAACGAGTTAAAAACCTGTAATAGAAGAGGAGCTTGTCCCCAGCAACACATGAGAATGGCTATTGTTCAACACCCTACAGAAGAAAAAAGAAGCCCACAGAAATCTAAGCAATAAACTTGGAGTTGAAAAAGGAGAACTACGTAAAATCAGTGTAGCACTATGAAGAAATAGCTGGAAAGGCAGAAGTACTTCAGGAGGTACTATAGGAAAGCATCAGAATACTTATTAATTCAAAGATTTTAAAAGGACCAAAAAAATCAATTTGTTGATTGGGATTGAATGATAACTTAAGGCAAATACTGGTAGTAAAGCTGAAAACAGGGAAAAAAACCATCCTTCAGAATGTGAACATCATGTTCAGAGGAGGAAAAGAAAAACAGATTGTGAACTTCTGTCAAGTTCAATGTGGAATCATAAGAGGGCAGGCCAAAAAACAACTGTGGTCAGCAACTTTCTAATGGCATAAAAATTTAATTACAGCTCCTTTTCAAGTGTTGCAGAAATAGGACACCTTTCTGAGAGCTGGTGGGGTCACCAGTGATGAAGGTGTAAAAGGAACGCTCATGATGATAAGCCTAGAGTACAAAAGCCAAATTTTGCACCAGTGTTACCTGCAGAGAAGCTGAAGGACGTAATTCAGGACTATGTTCACGCAGAAAAAGGATCTTGGTGACTGCCCAAATAGTTCCTTGAAAATAGCTCAGTGTTCAGGAACAAGACAAATAAAGAAACATTATGAAAAACAGAAAGACCACGAAAAGTATTGCCATTACAAATTCATACTGCTCCCTTTTCTTCACGACACTGTAGAAGTCTTGAAAGACTTCTTAAGAGACTTAAAAGACTTAATAAACACACCACATAATAGCACCATGCTGATACAGGCAGCTTGGGTAATGAGGAGTCTGCAAGAGCTTCTGCTCAAGGAAAAAACTTAATTTTGTGAAATACAGAGGTAATTATGGGATCAGAGCAGATGGAGGGGTAATAAAATGGGGGTAATAAGTGTTATGGAGGTGGCAAATAAGGAATGAATTGTAACTACACCTTTCTACAAAACAACTAGAGGGCACACAACAAAATGAGCGGGTATTAGGTACAAATCACAATGCGCAGAAATAATGTTTCATGCAACACAAGACTAAGGAAATCACTGCTGTAGGTTTTTCAGGGCCTGGAAGCACAAGTATTTCAGAAACCAAACAGATAAATGGGTTCATCACAGGCCATCAAACATAACCTCTGGGTTAGAAAGTCCCCAAGCTGCTGATTGTCAGAAGCTGGGAACACAAAGCCAGACTCTGCTCTTAAATATTCTCCCCAGGTACTTGCTACCAGCCAGCATCAGGGACCTTTGCTTTGACACAGCAGAACCACTCTTCTGGCACTGCACCACAGATTGCTTCCTTGTTTAACTTTTTAAATTCTTTTTAAATTTAAAAATAATCTGAACCCACAAGATTGCAAGCTGTTAACAAACTACGAAAAATGAACTGCTTGGTTTACAGCTTTCACTCAGTAAATCAAAGAAAATAACTTTCTTCAGTAGCTTTACCTATCAAATAAACCTTTCTGATCATTTGCTTTAGGTTCAGGGGCAGCAGTCCCAGCAGGAATGGTATCTGAAAGCTAATTCCCTCTGCTAATCACCCAGCAACTAAGAGTACCACACCACCAAACTGGTGTGCTATGCACACAGCAGTCAGTACCAGCCCCCTGGTCCTGCAACTCAGTTGTACAAGATTTTCACAGACATTGCATAACCCCAGATCAACCCTAAACTAGGGTGAGGCCTTAATCTGGAACGTTATCTTTATTTATGCTGGTTTTCCTGAGGTGCTGTCAGTTTATGCCAGGCAGCATGGGGACAGGTCACCCCTCTGGTAATGGATCCTCTGCCAGGAGGGTGGAACCAGTTCTGGGCTCCTCAGTCCAGGGGAGACAAGGAGCTCCTGGGGTTGTTCAAGCAGAGGCTGCAAGGACGTTAAGGGACTGGAGCTTCTGTCTTATGAGGAAACGCTGAGGGAGCTGGGCCTGTTCAGCCTCAAGAAGAGATGACTGAGAGGAGACCTCATCATTGTATTCAAATATCTTTAGGGTGGGTGTCAAGAGCATGGGCCAGGCTCTTCTCAGTGCCAAGCAACAGGACAAGAGGCAACAGGCAGAAAGTGATGCACTGCAGTTCCACCCGGACATGAGGAAGAACTTCATTTCCTGTGCAGTGACTGAGCACTGGAACAGGTTGTCCAGAGAGGGTGTGGAGCCTTCATCACTGGAGATATTCCAGAACCATCTGCACACAATCCTGTGCCATGCTACGGGATGGCCCTGCTGGAGCAGGAAGGTGGGACCAGATGATCCACTGAGGTCCCTTCCAACCTGACGCATTCTGTGCTTCCATCTACCAGGACACCAGAATCCTCTCCTTCAGCCTGGAGTCTCCTCTATCCCAAGGATAAACACTTACAAGTGGTTGTTTTCCTGGCCAGGTAATGCCACTCCAGCACTGGCAAAACAATATCCTTCTTTCAGCCCCCACCATGTGCATGTAAGCAGTGGGACACTCTGGAGACACACAGGCTTTCATGGATGAAAGGCTTTGCTGCCCGATGGAGAGGTCTGGGAGCCAGTGCACAGAGCACCAGCCCCACTGGCTGCTACTTGCCCTCGTGGGCATGGAAACCACAGATGCCATAGTCCATCTTCGATAATCTTTGTGGGTCTCTTCCAACTCGTGTCATTCTATGATTCCATCTGAGGCAGAAACCAGCCCAAGAATAACCATTACATTTGGGGGGAATGGAGGTTGAAAAACATCTGATTACTTTTTGAATGAAAAAAACTCAACTTGGGGAGAAAGTCTTCATATCAGCCTAGACTGCCCTGACCTTTCTGGCACAAGTAGGGAAACACAGCCAAGTAGGGAAAAAAGAGATGGGGAGAGGGAATGGGGATGGAAAGAAAAAGGGTGAGAAGGTAAACTAGAAAAGGAAAAAGCAATTGGCAATGCATTCCCCCTCAACTGGGTGACAACAGTTCAGCTTCCAACTTTTAAATGAGAAATTCTCCCAGAAAAATGACAGTATCCTTTTATTTATCTTTTTCTTTGATGCTGCCAAGCTTGGCTGCCAGCAAAATAAGTTTTGAATAAAAATGTTTTGACCAGCTTTGCCTGAAACACTCAATTAGTGGTGAAGGGCAGAGCAGGAATGAGGGAGGGGGGGGAAGAAAAGAGGCCAGCAGCTGGGCAGCAAACAAAGCCAGGCTGAGAGAGAAGATGGCAGCACTCCAGCCACCAGGCACCTGACAAATCTGTGTTCAAACTAGAAAATCCAGCGCTTTATCTCAAGCAAGGCTTATCCTTTGAAGGATGTCCTGTGCCATCTTCTCCAGGGAACTCCCCCAGGGTGCCAAGGTCCCTCGGACCCTGCTGGGTGCCCCAGTGAGGTCTGCAGGGCCTGGATTTAGCAGCAGGGATGGACAGCACTGAAAATAAATCAGGAGGCTCCTTAGGAACCAGTCATCACAACGACAGTCACCAGGCTGGCTCAATATGACTCCAACCACGCTTCATGCACTGAAGTAACAGCTCAAATATAGCAGTAGGTCAGTCTCTTTTCAGTCCTCAGATTCACCCTCTTCCTTTTTCTAATTCTCTCTCTTATTGTATAGTACATCTCTCAGGCATCTCTAACTCAATGCTCCGTTTGTTGGCTGCCTGACAGGTCTCAAAAAAAGCACATCTTTCCACTTCCAGAGCAATTCTGTTTAATCTTGTATGAAGAAGGTGTATCGCCTAAGTAACTTTTTCCACCCCTCCTTTTCTGCAGGAAAAAGGGAAGAAGTTGGAAAGAAGAATGACAGAAATGTTTCAACCTAAACGCGAGCAATTTGCATGCAAATCAGGTTTTTCAGGTGCCGCAAAAGATGTGGGTGCCCTGACAATCTGAAGGGAAGGAATAAAAGGAAGGGTGAATTTGACACAAACACTGTCAAGTGATGAACCCGAAACTTTTATTTTCCTCACTGGGGCAAAGTGTCCTGAAGAGAGCGTTTCTTCCATACTACCTACGTATTTATTTTCATTCTCATTGGCACTACCATCGTAAGAAGAAAAACCTATTTCTTCTCGTATTTATTCACCTTCTCAAAGCTCCTCGCATGCAAGAGCTACAAACGTAGTCAACATGAGAGTAGGTGCAGCTGGGGGTAAACCCGAGTGGGAAGTGGTTCCATTGCAGAACTTGATGAGAAAATGAGTTATACAATCAATAAAGTAGCACCAGACTGCAGGGGAAGAGAGAGTCCTGTGATGTACTAAACAGCACCCAGGCATTATCACCAATAAATCACAAAACTGTGTGGGCTAGCAGGGGCACAACAGGGGTGCTGGAGCTGCTGAGCACAGAGGAGCTGCAGGAAAGAGAGCCACCAGCACTTCATCTCAACCAGCTCCTCCCAAAGGCGTTTCTCCCAATAGGCAGCATTTGTTATCCATATGGAAAAATCTTTACGCTCCAGAGCTGGCACTCCTTGCTCTAAGTATTGTTATTTGTACTTTGCAGAGAGAAACCTTTCAGAGACTGATTCCCATGGACACTTATATTTTTCTGGCAGCACTGAAGTAATCTTTTGGGGAACCTGAAGGCACCAAGCCCTGTGGCAAGGGATACCACATCACTCCACATTTGGGACCACTGCACCACAGTGCAAAGCAGCAATGTAATCATCCCATCATAGATTGGGTTAGGTTGGAAGGGAACTTAGAGATCATCTTGTTCAAACCCCCCCGCCATGGGCAAGGAATCTTTCACTAGACCAGGTTACTCAGAGCCCCACCCAGCCTGGTCTTGAACATTTCCAGGGACGGGGAGTCCACCACTGCTCCGGGAAACCTGTGTCAGTGCCTCACCACACACAGAGTAAAAACTTCCTAATTACATCTATTCTAAACCTACCCTCCTTCTCTTAAAATCCATCCCCCTTGTCCTGACACCCATGCCCTTGTGAAAATTCCCTCTCCAGCTCACTTGGAGCCTCTTTAGGCACTGAAAGGGCCTCAAAGACCTCCCTGGAGCCTTCTGTTCTCCAAACTGAACAGCCCCAACTGTCTCAGCCTGTCTTCATAGAAGAGGTGCTCAAGCCCTGTGATCAACTTTGTGGCTTCCTCTGGGCTTCTTCCAGCAGTTCAATGCCTTTCTTGTGTTGGGATCATTCAAAACATATCCGTAGCACCACCATACACAGGCAGACAACATTTTCACTAAAGCCTCAACATCACATTGGACAGTTTTAACTTCTACCTGAAAATACAGAGAGAGCAACAGAAGAAAACTCCCTGGCTTTGCCTTCCCATGGATTCTGCACAAAAGACCAGGAGACCAGCAATCAGGTTAGCAAACATGCCACAGCCACCCTTCACTAGCACAGACACACATCTGGTCTTGGAAAACTTTTACTGAGCACATGTTTTGCAAGTTTTCATTTTTCCAGGCTGTACTTCCATGTTCCTGGTATTCTAATGCAATTTCCCATCACAGCTCTTACAAAAGAATTACACCCTTTCTAAAATAAACCGGGGCTATGTGACAGAGCTAAACCAGCAAAATGCATCAGAGCAATTAGCGGTTCTGCTGCCTTTATGGCTCTGATTGGAATTCTGATCTCCAGTGAGGAAATACAGTGGCTCTGCATACGGGCTCCATCTGCCGGCACGCCGCTCTCCTGGCTCTGCTCAGAGCATAGTAAACTGAAACAAAACCTACACAGCCATCAATTACATTTTCTTCCCTCAGCCTATGAATTTCAATAAATACACCATCTGTTCATCTTCTGTGTGGGAGTTCAGTCATCTTCTTGGCAGCAATATTATTCTAGAGCAATTACCTGTGTCTTTATCACCTATCATTGTGCTTCATCATCTTTTCATCATGTGTAAAAACCAACCACTTTATTACTACAATTTCTGTAGGCAGCCCGGGCCTGTTAGTTACCATGGAGATGATCTGTCAAAAGAAGTCTACATTTAAAGAAGTAAAAGCTGTGAAAAGGAGGAGGAGAGAAACACAAAGAGCCTGAAATGAACTTGTTTCTCTAAGTCAGAGTTTAAACACAAAAGGCACATCTCAGGCAGCAATGCTGAGATGCCACTAACAACCTAGTTAGGAATCCATCAACCTGCCAATAAAGAGGATGAGTCAATGGCTCACAAGCATTACAACATGCACAGAGGTTGGAGACTTGGCTTTAGTCCCTCAGCCCAGTCCCATGACCCGCTCTCAGGAAGGCTGATTTCTTATGACGATAAATCAAAAGATAAAGCTGGGGAAGGGAGGACAGGCTGGGACGACAGGCAGGCGGCAGTGGCAATTTCCCCCCCTCATCAGCCACCGGCACGACAGTGACTCTTATATCAGCTGCACTACTGTTTATACCCATTGCTGAAAATCTCTTGGAATGAATCTCTTTCTTCCCCAACTTCACTCTGGTTTTGCCCCACTTTCTCTCACCCCTTCCACGGATTCCTGCTTAGCTCTGCTCTTTTGCTCCTTCCCTCACAGGCTGCACATTGCTCTCCTCTTCCCATAATCCATACACACACTTGCAGCTGTTCCGCCTCTCTCTTTCCAGATTCCCACATATTTTAAAGGCAGCTGTCAGTGCCAACTATTTACAGATGCTTGCTCCCTCGCCCACCCACATACACTCCCTGCCTTCACTTCATGAAATCCCTTCGAATTTTTTCATCTCCTCCAGCCTTCCAACTCCCATCCTTCCAAGCTGTAATTGCTCTCGTGTTAGTGCAGGAAAAATATTAGCAAAGTACAAAGGACTTGCTGATGCTCTGTGTTTCTAGGATGCGTCATTAGCAGCCTTGAGCTGAGACATGCCGGGCTGCAAACTGCTTTGGCTCAATTCACCCTTGTATCCCTGGAAGAAATAAGCAATCTCAGAGCTATCCAATTTGTTTAATATCAAGTACACATGCAGTGAGTTTTAATGGTGTGGATTGTCACTCTGAATTGCAAGGGAACAAAAACTGACCACCTATATTCGCTGTGTTCACAGCTACCTCCCGTAATTGAATTTCCACAATCTTGCAAATAGCAGAAAGACAGCCGGGGGGGAGAAAACATTTTCCAGAAGTTCTCCAGACTTAAAAGCACTTTAATTTCTGTCTGTCCACCTTGACACTCAATTTTCCTAAGTTCTAAGTGGAAAGTGCCCGTAAAACCCATGGATTTCTGCCCGCAGAAAACTTTCTACATTAGATAGCTGATTCTAAAGAGCCTCAAATAAAGGTACTGCAAAATAGGAGGGGGGATTACAGTAAAACATTAAGCAGGAAAAGAGAGAAAGTGATGAAAATAAATTAAAAAAAAAAAAAACCACTAAGGCTCTATGAGGAATGCGCTGCCAGAGTTCAAAGCAGAAATCTCATGGACAAAACCAAAAATATAAAATCTGAAAAAATCAGCATGTGGTGAGAAAATATGAACTAAACAAGAAAAAAAAACACATTCTGATCTCATATCTGATCTGCCTTTAAAATTTATTACGGACCAAAAGATCTTCCCATCAGTCCCTTTAGCAGAAATGCTGTTGAAGAGAGACTGAAACCACAGACAGATCAGACACTGCAACAGCTTCAGTTGCTGAGGAAATGGCACCCACACATTCTTCTTTATCTTTAAAGATGTGGGCCTTGTGTTTCCTCTCTCTCTTCAGATACCTTTTGCAGGCAGGTTGAGCCATCAGCTTCCATATGGTGCTTTACCTTCTACAAGACAAGTCCAGGGAAAGTCACATTCCTGCTCTTTAGCGTGGCGTGTTGCTGCACAGATTGGATGGAGATGGAGAAATGCCCAGGCTAAAAAGTGGTTTCCAGCATCCTGGGCCAACTTGGGCCGTCACTTGGTAGGCAAGCTGTAGGAACTTCTGCTTCTGCTAACCTCATTTCCCCCAGCCAAGCCTTCCAGACAGGCTCAGTGGATGCTGACTCCCTGCACAGGATCTCTGTGCCCTTCCAAGGCAGATGCCCTCCACCAGCAGCATCTGTGCTGCCTCTGCCCTTGGCAGGTGCTGGCAGGAAAGCAGGACAGACGCTGGTTCCGCTTTTCTCCTCCGCTTTCCTGACAGGTCTGCAGAGAGAGCCAGGAGAGCTGTGCCCACGGGGAATGCTGCCTGCCCTGCCTGCTGCTGCTGGGGCTGCTCTGCCTGGGGCTGTGACACCCCAGAGCATCACACACAGCCACCGCTGGGACATGGAGGGCAAGGTCCTCATCTGCCAGTCCCGTTCTCCCCAACCCTCAGCAGCTTTGCAAAAAATTACTATTTCTGCTTTTTCTTTTGCTTGAGCAGATGTCCCCAGTCAGTGCTGTGTGCTTGCACAGTGATTCTCCCTCTCTAGGGCTCTTACAAGGGCATGCAGGAGAGGGAGAAGGGAAAGCACTGTGGGGCTTGTGGTTTGTCCCAGTCTGGCCACCCACAGCTTGTGAAAGGCTCAAGGAGTGAGCAGCAGATGATGACAGACAGGCAAGAATAAAAATGGAGTATCAGATAAAGAAGAATTTCTTCCACTTTTTCCATTAAATCAAATACACATAAGCCAACCCAACGTACACCTGGCTCATTAAAATGGCCAAGAGACCCACCAGGAATGAGCCTTGCAGCTCCTTGACAGGGCAGAAAAGGAGGAACCAGTATGACCCCTCTCGCTCCCCCCCAGAGAGCCAAAAGCACGTTTCCCCAGCGGCACCCAGGAGCTGCTGCAGCAGTGACAGGCCAGATCACTGGTCAGATCAGGCAGGAATTGCTCCACAGGCCAGGGTGGCACAACTCAGAGGGGCTTGCTGAGGGGAAGCAGTGGCACATACAGCAACCCCAATAACATCAGCAGGCCCTGCGCTTTCCCGGAGCAGCCTGCTACAGCCTGGAGCACTGCAGAGCCCACACCACTGCTCCTGACCAGGATCTGTGCCTGGACAGGGGGCAGAAGTTATCTGTTCACCCCTCACAGCTATGACCCCCTCTAACAGCCACTGTGACCCTCCAGCTGCATGCACAGCCATCACCTTCCCAGGCTGGGATGGGAGTAGACAGAACATGGGGTTTGGCTGCCTTCAGATGACACCTGCAGCCCACCACTGCCATGGTCCTGCAAGATCATCCCTTGGCACGATAATTAACACGTGGACTCAGCAGACGTTCGTGATCTGGGCTGGTGTTTGGCAATCCAAGTGTAAAACGAGCAGTGGCTGGACAGAGCAGGCTGGGATAACACATGGCATGCCAGATGCTCATCCAGCACAAGGTCACCATTGCCTGATTTTTCCTCCCTAGTGGCAACCACATGGTTGGACCACCTAAACTGTGCTTTGAACTGTCGTAATTTTATTCCACACGGTGATCCAGCATCACCCTTTACCAAACCACAAGGTAGGAAGAACAGTGGGAAAGGCACCAATGCTGGTGGCAGGCACAGAAACCAGGACATAATTTGCCAGTCTGAAGGATTAGGTTAATGAAGAAGTACCATTAGCACCTTTCACTCTTTCCTGTAACTCTGTATAAAACCATAGACAAAGCAATCCCTACTTCTGTGATCAAAGCAGTGTTATTTCAGTTCACGGCATGTTTCTACCCTCAGTTCAGCAACAGCATTGACTTGTTCCTTAAAAACTTAATAATAATAGTATTCCTGGCCTCACCTTAGGGCAGCAATTTCCTGGCAGTGCTGGAGAGAGTGTACAGTCAGCACTGCCCACAGCAGCCTGCCTGGCAGAGGAGCAGAGCTGGGCTGGACTGGATTCAAAGGCGGCACACGGCTGAGGAGATGGTGAGACAGAAATCATCAATTCTGACAACAGCCAGGTGGAAAAACAGGAGTTCCCACAGAGAATTGGGGGTAAAAGGGTCAGAAGATCTCAGGTTATCACATCCCCTGTCGTTCTCATGTCACTTTGGGAACGCACACGCTTTTTTAATTTTCCATATACATTGCTGATTTACTGGCTGCTCCACAGGGTTTTACAGCTTTTTCATTAAACAGCAATTAAAGCAGGCAGCCAAAGTCAAGCCAGACCTGTGCGCTGAAGAGGCAGAAAGTCCTGAGCAAACAGTTTTTCCTTCCTCATTTTAGGTTTGAGGAGGAAAGTGACACTGGATCTTGCTGATGCTTTGCCTTGTGTCTGCAGGTAGCTGCATGCAATCTTAGTGAAAATTCTTGAAAATTTCATTGTCAATTCCCTTCACGTGGCTTCCAGCCCTTGTTACATACAGATATCTCAAGAACAGAGTAAAGCTCTGTGCTGACTTTTGCTGATATTGATGCACAGTGCCAGCAGACACCTCAGGGACACCCTGATTTGTACCCCTCACATAAGTGCAAGCACACAACGTCTGACTTTCAGCTAAAAACACCAGCAATCCATTTGCATACTTCATCACACGGCCTCCTGTACCGGGCAAATCTGGAACCCTTCAGCCTTAATTTGTCATTTTTTTCCTTCTACTTTAAAGCCCAAACTCAAGTTGAGATTCTCAGATGAGGGGCTGCAAGTTCTTAGGAAGTTCAGAGCATTTATCCTCTCCAGGGAACAGCTCATCACATGAGTTGCTGCCAGCAATGAAAGACAGTTAGGATTCTCCTGATTAATACAAAAGTAGCATATAAATACTTCCATCAAAAACCACTGTGTCTTATTTTCTAGATCAGGAGCAATCAAAGTACTGTGACTGAATCTCAGGTCTGGCAGCTTACTGGGGGTAAATAAAAGGGACAATTTAAATGCCCAGTAAAAAAAAAAAAATAAATAAAGTCTGTAGAAAACACGAGACACAAGGAGATACAAAGAAAAGGGAAATTAAAAATCACTATGGATAAAAGGGAGATTATCTGACCTCTGTATCTATTAGATCCAGTGCTTAAATTGCAGCAAGAAAACCTGTCAGGAAGTGAGATTCATCTGGACGTGGGGCAAAGGGACGGATCTGTGGTCCTGCCCAGCTTTATTTTCTGTGATTATCTGCTCCTCAGCACTCGTAAGTCAAGACACCCTCCTGGTGCTTAGTGTACAAAGCCAGCCAAAACAGGACTTGTTTCCCATTTTGCTCAAGCTATAGAGTTTCCTCATGAAAATAATATTGCTTCCATTTAGCCTGGAGTCCTAAACATCCAAACAAATAAGAGTAAAAAATAACCGCAACTAAACAACAAAAAAGAGAGTAATTCTGCAAAAAGAAAGTCAGTATTAAAATCCATTAGGCAGAGAAACATGGCATCTATCAAATTTATTGCTTGGTTTCAGGACTTGGGAAGAGTCTCTTCATTTCCTGTACCTCTTGAGTATTTACTATGTCCCCTATGAGCTAAGTCTCCCAGAGTCATTTTAATGTCATGTTCTAAGCACTTCAGTGCTGTAAATCATTGATTTTTATCTTCTTCACCCAATCAATGCAAAGATATTTATGCTGAACACATAAAAGCACTTGACACTATAGAGAAACCAATTACACCCTGCGAGACGTTTGCTTTTGGTCGTTGACATCACGGAATTATCCATTACACTCTGCACATGCCTGCCATTTACAGGAAAGCAGAGTGACCTTGCCTGCCCGAAGTTTGCATCCCTGCATCCTGGCGGGGCAGCGTGGCAGGAGCCAGAAGCAGGGGTGCCCATCGCTGGCTGGGGAGTGCCTGAACTGCAGACTGTGAAAGCTGGGTGAAATCATGAGAGGAGAAGCAGCTCTCACGTCAGCCCCGCTCCTGCGCTCCTACCAGGCACTGCTTGCTGTCAGAGACGAGGTGCTGACCTGACAGATTTACTTCTGACTGCAGTCACCCTTCTCTCCGCAGCCTCGGGGACAGACTGGAAAACTTCATTATCGCTCTGTGTTTGCCAGTGCTTCAAGGATGGCTCCTACATCCACCTTCTGCCAGTGTGCCAGGCACGTCCTTCTGTCTCTTCCCACTCCCACGCACTGGGCTAGCAATGACTACAGCAAACTCCAGAGCAGGCACACACTAAAGCACCTGCAAATTGTCTAGACCACCCCAGGATCCCTTGTGGCTCCCATAGTCCATGGCACTGGCAGACAGGTTCAGGGGATGAGCCAGGAACCAGCCCTTTTATCTTGGCAAAACTGCTACAGACTTGTCAAGTCTCGGAGCGATTTGCGTTCGTGACGCCCACCAGTCCCCGTCTTGCGCTTTCTACTTGTAGCTGCAGCAGTTCACACCACCCCAGCAGAGCACTGACGAGTCTGTGCTCCCTGGAAAACGACCCAGCACCAAAGGGCCTCCCAGGAGGTGCTGCCTTCCCAGCCTCAGCACCACATTCTCTCTCGCTCTCTCCCGCGTCACCTGCTCAGCAATGGAAAGGAGCTCTCCTGCCACGCTGTGACTGACACGTGGATGTGCCCTGCTGCCACACGGCTCAGTGCTTGCTTTCTCACAAGTTAGACAGAAAAGTGTTTCTCTCAGCACTGAAACAGCCAGCATTATTTGAGGATTAAGTGTGTTGAACAAGACCATGCAGGAGAGTGCTGTACCTTCCCTAGCACTGCTGCCAACTTTGCCTTTCCATTTTCAAGTGCTTGCTCAGATTTTCTTTGAAGTTGGCACACGCCTGTGGCTCCAGCAGGTGAGGAACAGCCCTCACACTTGCTCAAGTGAACTGCATTTCATTTTAAAACCGTAGTGAGATCTTCCAGTGTAGAAAGTAAAGCCAGTGAAGTCGGGGAGCTGTGATGGTTGCATCAGACCCAGTCTGTAAGCCATGAGCACACCTTTAATGAGAATATATAAAGAGAGGGAATATTAAACTCTAAATCCTCTCTTCTTGCAAGTGAAATAACTACAAAAGCAGTGACACCAGCAGAAGCTTTAGGGCCCAGAGTCATTATGTTTTCTTCTCTAGGTTCCCAACTGACCCAGCTGAGTGAGGCAGAACTATCTCTCATTAGTAGAAGACTTAACTTTCTGTGTGCCCAGGCACTGCTTATACTGAATCTATTTTAAGTTTCTGAACTTTTCCTGAGAGCGTGTTGGAGTTTTTATCTCTTGTTGTTAAAACAGGCAGAATTCAGCCAAGTTCACTGCAGATCACCCCCATTAACAGGAGGTCAAATAACTCAGGGGGAAAAAGGCAATAAAAAGCACCACTGTGTTTAAAAGCCAACAACCATGTTTTGACTCTCAGATTTTAGGAAAAATCCCTCCTCCCTATTATTCATCCACTTCTAAACACCTGGAGCATCAGGCAGTCAAAGGAATGGTGTCAGAACACCAAGCAGAAAAGATGTCCCTTATCTTAAAGGAGTGTGCACACAAAAGAAATGCTAACGACAAGAACTTGCAGCACATCAATTCAATGGCATTAAGCCCTTTGGCTATCTCTCTTCTCCAAAAATCAAAGCAGTCTTAAATAATAATAGAATTAAATTAAGCTGATTTCATGCTCTCTAATCTAAATGAAGACAGCACACATGGCTCAGTTTTAAACCATAGAGGAAATAACAAGCTTCATTCAGAAAGAGAGTGTGTAGACAGGAATTTGGCATCATTCTGTTAATCTGCTTTACAGTCATACCTTATCTAATTAGGAAACACATCGAGAAATTAATTGGTACAAACATAAATTAGCAGTAATCTTTACTACAGTAATACCTGTGCAACATTCATCAGGCAGCAGCCAATCTGATTCACAAAGGCTGTTACCAACAGGTCTCCTACTTGACAATGCAACGTTTTGGTGTCTGAAAACCAGGGTGGTCTGACAGGCAGCTTGTTCAATTCACCTGGACAAACACCACCAGTGGCTGCTCTTCCAAAAACCATAGACAAGGTGGATAGGTACTGCTGCAAAAAGACAAATAAGTCGCGGTAGAACTGTGGCATTTGTAGGTCTCATGTACCTTCTCTTTAAAGGCAGAACTGAAGAAAATAAAGAAACCAGATAGAAGGGAGAGAGGAAACACTGGGGTTTTTTTGAAAAAAGTTGTTATTCTGGAAGTATGTATAAGCAATTTTCCTTCCCTCTGGTTGAAATGAGAGCATCTTATTTTTCACCTCAGTTATGTAAAGTCCTCTCTCCGTTGTCCACAGCCCCTCCTTTCCTCTCATCATCTCCAATTTGCAGAGATGAACAAGATGTACTCTACTTAGAAAACAAACAAATATGTACTTCAGAAGTATCAGTTACCTAACGCTGAGCCCACATACAGATCTTTTGCATTCACCCCGAGCAACTGCTTGGGATAATCTCCTCTCTCCTGCTGTGAAAGGCAGTCGATTTTAATTTGGAAGCGGTATTGCTACCGTGAAAGTTAATAGAAATCCATCGTGTGCTGCCTTACAGAGGGGTGTTGGTAGCACAGTCGTGGCCCAAGCACCTCTCTGCTGGATTTCAGCACTGGCTCCTCCGTGCCCAGCACTGAATGAACCCCTGTCCCCTTGAGCAGCACAGTCCACACAGTCTGGAGACATGAACTCTCTCACAGAGCAAAAATCCATGCCAAATGCTCATTAAATAATCAGCCAGCCAAACATGAGCTGTTTATGGGGTAGCAAGGAGCTACCAACCCCTTCTGACAGCAGGAGCAGCCTCCAGGTTGTGGCTCGACATCCTGAAGAGCAGGCTGACACCATCAGTCACCACCTTGCCATTCTGGATGCAGCCCTGGAATATTATCAGTAGGCAGGTGAGTGTGGCACATCTGAGCTCCCACCTGAAGTGAATTCAAAACCTTCCAGCACAGGGAAATTTTGCTTCAAGCTGTGCTCTGCTGACACAATGATTTATTGATTTATCTCTCTACAAGGGAAACAGGAGCACCTGCAGTCAAAGGATGTGTTGCATTATGAGGCCGTGCTGGAGAAGGGGAAAACAGTGTGAAAACAAATAGTTCTTACGTGGACTCTGCTCGAAGCACAGGAGGAATGAGCTTTGGTTTGTTTGTTTCCTTAAACTGTACACAAATATCATACTTTTTTTATTCCAAGAGATTAAAACCTTTCCAAAATTAGTACAGCCATTCTAATGTTCAAAGTTCCTCTAAAAAGAGGGCCAAGTCTTCTTGGTACAAAAAATTTTCATCAGTCAAAACTCCCTGTGAAATAACAAACTTCTGCTTAATTCTATGTTATTTTTATCCATTTTAAGCAACCATCCTGCAGAATAAGAACGAATCCTGGAGGCACTCCCATCACAGGGGTGCTGCACTGCCCTCTAGAGCCTCTCTCACTTTCTCATTCCAGCATCTAGGCAAAAATGCTTATAAAATTGGCTCTAAAGACACCACAGAGGGGAGTGCTGTCTACCAGATATGAGGCACGGCCAATAATTAAGACAAGAATTCAGATTCAAACTCTTCAAGTGGTTGTCAGTGTATTTTGGACAATATTTCAGCTGTCCCTGCCTATATTTAGGAAGGCACATCTATGAAATAAGGTATTGCCTTTTAGGAAGGACTTTCAATACAGGTATCTCTATCTCCTACAGAAATAAAGATGCTAACAAAGAGCAAAAAAAATATCGTGTTTTTAATGACTTGCTCCTTTCCCCAAAGCCACAACTATTCCTGTAACTCAGATCACAGAACGAAGAATCTACCTGGCCCTTTCAGGATGGAAAATTGCTGCACTCATCCAAAATCTGTGCAGTGCTAGAGAAAGATGGATATTGCTCCTGTGAGTGCTTTGCTTTGATTTTAAATTAGTTTTAGTTCCTTTCTCTCAGATTCATAATGAAAGATCCTCCAACACAGCTCACCACCATACCTACATACCCACCTTCAAGCAGCTGACTGCAATAATTTTTTCCATTCATAATCCAGCAAGGAGAAGGTGAAACATCCCCTAACCCTAACACATCAAACTACAGCAAATATCTCTGGCAATATCACACCCTAACAGCCACGTGGGCATATTTGCATCGCCCTTGTAGCAGGAGGTGGGCTGGTACATCTCATCCTTCTCCTCTGGGATTGGCAGAGCATCTCCTACACATCATTCCAGAGCTCCTGCTTCACTCCCACGTATTGTCCCAACAGGTGATGTCTGCCTTGACGTCCTTAAAGACACAATTTTGCCCACAAAAAGGGGATAAAGTGAGGACAGGAGCTGTTTGGTTTGGTTTGTCACTGCCCACATCAAACTGCACAAATGCTGTGGGAGATGATTCATTTCAAGCACGTGACAGGACACGTGCCTGAAGGGGCACAGACACACCAGGTACCCTTCACAGAGCACAGAGATGTGGCTGAGCCACCCTCCTGCTGTCCATTAGCAGCTGCCTGCTGACATTTGCAGCACCACAGCAGCAACACTGACATCAGCAACACTGAGGAGAAGGTCTCTGCTTCATGAGCCACATAGGGAAAAGGGAGCAGGAATAAGGAGCACTGGGGAAAAAGAAAAAAAAATCAAAGAATGGCTGTCCAGTTGCTAAAAGACATGCTGGGAATTACAAAACCAGGATTGCTGGGACCCTCTCAAAGAGTTCTGAGTTTATATTCAGACTTACACAGCCACAGGAAATGAAGCATCTCTAGAAGATGGTCCTGGACACCACTCAGACCAGCTGCTGGGTTACAGTGGGAACATCAAGGACTGCATTTTGTGCATGCCTTTTCAAGTCACGGAGGAAAGGGGCACAGGGCACAGCTCTTAAAAGTTTCTCTGCCTACATGCCAGCGTCTGAAAGAGGACTGAGGTCTCAGAGGGGCATCACAATCCCTTAGTCTCCAGCAAACATCATAAAAGAGTCAAGAAGTTGGGGATCTAGGGTTGTTCTCTGAGGTTTACCTGTTCTGCTGAACACCACATCATCTGTGCATACCCTGTCCCAACAAGCTTGAGCTTGCATGGAAATTACAGCACATTAAACTCACTCCATGGCCTAACTAAAGCACCTTGAGTGACACTGAGCCTGCTCAGGAGATCTTCTGTCTCCTTTTCTATTAAAGTCAGAAAGGATTACCCGTCAGCTAAAAGACACACCCTGCTGGATGTCACAAACACAGTTCTGAAGTCTGCAGCTTAGCAAGGCTCAGTGTACCCAAATCCCTGCTCCCTCTCATGACACACGGACTTCCCAAAGGCAAACTTACTCTACAGCTTACTCTCTCTGCCTCTCTCCTCCAGACTGGGTCTCCAGGACCAGCCTTAGCTGTCTCTTAGCTTGGGTCTGAGCTTGGCTCGGTCTGAGGCCTCTCAGGTGGAAACTGGAAGGAGATTGCTCTTGGCAAAGACCTCACTGTCAGGAACAAGATGTGAATGGACAAATGTGTCCTCATGTTTTAAATGCTTCCCAGCCCTCCTGAAAGTGTTACGTTCCTTTGGCTTATCCATCTTCACCTGCATTCCCTTCCCTGCTTCTCTGTCCTCAGAGATGTACTGCAATCTCTGTCCAAGACAAAGCTGGAAAGCTTTGAAGTTGGCCAAATGTACATCACACTGAGTCACACTCAATTAACCTAATCAAGTATTTCTCTAATCAAAACATACGTTTCTGGGCTGGCAGTTTCTGACTCAACCACAATTCATTCAATCTTAAGGAAAAATCATTAGAAAAACCATCTGTTCTCTTTAAATAGAGAAGCTATTTTTGCGTTCATAATGAGCCCAAGTAATTATAAAACAAGTGGAGTGGGTTTCAAACAGAAAAATAAAAAGAGAGGGTAAGACAGCTGCTACCTTGTGATTATCATGGTACTAACACGTTTCCAGCCGTGTGAAGGTCAGACCTTCCACTCCTCACCTTATTATGCAACATGTAACCCATTGTCATCCCATTGGCACAGTAAACGCTGCAGGGAGGCATTGGGGGCAGAGTGCAGAAGAGTGAGATTTGGTGAATGAATATTTACATACTAGAACTGAACACCAGCAGAATCCCAAAGTTAAAGTTCTCAGAAAAGGGTTGATTCTCAAAGGAAATCGGTGACAGGGTCCCACGCAACTGCTATTTTTACGTGCCAAATTCAAGACTTCATTCCTCAAAATCATCAGTCAGTTGACACCTAATCCTAGGGGATCTGACATTTTTTGCATTAAAATTCCCCAGGCACCCACCTGCTCACAGAAACCATGACAGCATGAACCAAAACAGCAGAACTCTTTCATACCTAATCCTCCCCATAACCCATAGCACAGAAACTTCTGCCTACGTTTCCTGGTGAGATCATCTATTACTAAAGATCTGAAGCACCATGTGAGATCATGTGGGCAGCACTTTTCCTTTCCAGCACGGCTACAAGATGGGCCAGCCCCTGAGGGGAAATCCTGGCTTTGCCTAGAAGGACCTGAACCCCACCATCCTCACTGCCCTGGCCTGTGGGGCCCTCCTGAAGAATTCACTCTCAGTACACCCTGCTGAAGCTGCTCCTTTTAAACGTTCAGTGGACCAAAGAGAAAGGCCAGAGGAGCACAAGCCCATTGTGAACTCTGTTGTGAGAGAGTTTCCCGACCCAGGGCAATCTCGACTTTTTGCTCATGCTTCAGTGTTTGCTGCTGCCAAGCATGGAGAACATGGGCAGCAGTTCAGGAGTCTGAAGGCTCCTCTTTCCCGTCCGAGAAAGGGTCACATTCCCACTTTATGCTGCTCTGCCTTTCACATTGACTGACTTACAGCGATCCACACAGGCTGCTGGCTGCAGGGCTTCCCATGGAGACACCTGGCAGGTTTCTGGATCTGTGTGAGTGTTCTGTTTCGGGTCTGACAAGAGCTCCTCATGGATCTCGCTGCAGCGTCTAGGAAGGAAACATTCCTTCAGGGTGTCCAGCTCTTGAGTGAGCAAGCCAAGCACAACTCCCGGTTTTCCATCGCCCTGGAAGGAGACAGGGGAAGTGAAGAGAGAGAAGAACTGAAACAAAAGAAGCAAGGAAGCAACAGGAAGGTAAATGGGGAGAAGAGCAGCCCTGGAGGTCTGTCCTTGTGCCTTCAGCAGGGCAAATAAATGACTGCATACTCTGTGTAGTTCTTGCTGAGGAAGAACTGAAAACAAATGTATTCACAAGAATCACTCCTTTCCCCCTTGAGACTGCCTGTTGGGAAATCTTTAATCCATTCCTTTTCCTCTAAAAGGGGGACCTGCAGCTCTGTTCCCAGAGTTGCTAGCACATTTAAGTTGTTTGGTGTTTTTCTTAACTCTGTAACACTTGGACCCAAGTTAGCACAAAAGAGAAGGTCAGCTTTGTTTTATACTTTTGTTTCTAGCTTGTGTTTTTGCTGGAGAAATATTTGGAAACCAGAGGTGAGCAGAGTAAATGTCCGAGTCAGTCATGGTGTATGATTTTTGAGACTTAAAACTCCTGATTTTTCAACATTAGCTTACAGGGTCGGGAGGCCTGGGCCAAGGACCAAGTGGCAACACTGTCACCTTGACATCTTCACAGAGCCTGAAGGATGTAATTCTTGATAGGACAAGGCGTAACGGCTTCAAACTGAAAGAGATCAGGTTTAGATTAGATATTGGGAGGAAATTTTCGGCTCTGAGAGTGCTGAGGCACTGGCACAGGCTGCCCAGAGAAGCTGTGGCTGCCCCACCCATGGCAGTGTTCCAGGCCAGGTTGGATGGGGCTTGGAACAACCTGGAGTAGTGGAAGGTGTCCCTGCCCATGGCAGGGGAGTTGGAATGAGATGATCTTTAATGTCCCGTCCAACCCAAACCATTCTGTGACTCAGACACTCCTAAACCAATTTTCAGAGTGGCAAAGAACAGCACATCCCCTGCCTCCTCTGCCCCACCTGACCTTCACAGCACAGACCCCAGCACGCCCCAGTGAGAAAGAGGAAATCCATGAGCAGCACCAAAGCAGGGCACATTGAGTTGTACCAGCACAGACAGTACAGTTTGAGGCCTCCTCCTTCAGGTAAAACTTTCCATTTGTGTTTACTAAATTACAGCTCTCTGATCATTTTGTCGTTTTGGACAGATCAGATCATGTGGCCTGGGTAATGAAGAGGGTGAGGTTGCCAGTATTTGGGCTAAAATGAGAATATCATCAGACACAGTCAAGACTCTGTAACTGGGCAGTGGGATCACTATTTTGCCACCCATGAAGTGTCCCTTACATGTGGGTCTTATGTAATTAGCATGTATAAATATGCAATTAATACACAATTAGGTGCACATCATATGGTTCAGTCCTTGACAACATCGGCATGCGGCTCTGGGAGCCAGGCAGGATGACCACCCTGGCACACAGCATGAACAGCACAGACAGAAAAACCTGCACGCTGGCAGATCCCTCACTGTGAACTGCCTTAAAAAAACCACGGCAGAACTTCCCAATGCAAATTATGGCAACAGAAATACACATTAATTTGTTTACAGGCTGTCTTCTGACTTCAGCACGAAATGCACTCTGCTTCCACTGAAAAGTCTGTGATACAGCAATCATATAAAATCCAAGTTAAGCTGGGGAAACAGTTATTAATGTTATACTGAAATGCAGGGAGCAAACCAAGTAACTCACACTGCAAAACAAAACCCAAAGCACTGCTGCAAAATGCTGGGAGCATTTGTACATCTCACCTGTTTCAGCTTCAGTAAAACCTCAACAAGCATTTACTCTGAAGTACAGCAACAGAACCTCCTGGACTAATTTTTCAGCAGGACTCCCAGCACAGCTGTATCCTCCACATGATGACCAATAAATATAATTGCAGTGTTGATGTTATAGAAACTCTAAAGTCATTTTTGCGTCCAGAAAATAAAATCCTTCATAACTATACACATTTCATGGAGCATGCACATTTTTTTAAGACTTTAAAGGCAACTATCACAACTTCGCCAACTAAAATCTACACCTTCATCAAACAATAATAGGTATTTTACCTAAATGTGTAGGTCTGAAGCAAATCATGAGGCACAAATATCAGCTGCTATAACAAATAACCTTCTAGTCCTTGTGGCAATGAAAAAAAACCGCCTTCTTTCCTTCTATCTGCTCCTCTGGAGAGGAACTCGGAAGATTTCAAGTGCTGCAAAACAAGAAAGAGGACAAAACCCTCCCACACATGAAGCATTTTGTGTGATTTCTATGGTGATTGTGTTGTTCTTCAGGGTTGACTCAAAGTTTTTAAGCACAAACCGTAACCAAGGCTTGTTATGCAAAACGGGTTTCAGACAACAAACCTTCTTAAGCATTTTGAACAAAAGTTATTGATGGAAAATGTTGGTTCCAAAGAGCCACTAGGAAACAAGAGAGAAGAAAAAACCTACAGTTTTTTCTGTGAACAGTGCTTCACGCCCCCCTGCCATTGTCTGATAAATACATAACAAATTCTTTTCTGTAGACAGCAACCTCAAGATCCCAATAATTGCCTTTAAACAGTGGCCCAAAGTTTATCTTCAGATTAAATTCACATTACCAGCAGGATTCAGCATTGTGTCGATGCCTTCTATTTGCAGAATCCCTCTCCCCACACTGGAAGAAATAATGCTTAGGAAAATAGAAAGTACACACCAAAGAGCAATAAATTCTTTTAGAAAGGTCTCTTCTTTCAATTGCAGTGAGGCACCACAAGGGCCTGAGTAGACCTCTGTTAAAATTATTGGGTTTTTGTTCAGCTACTAAACATTTTTGTTTCAACTGTGCAAGCACTTGTTTTCAGGATAATGTGATGGGAAACACTTGGGGGAACTTTTTTTTTAATTTATGTCCATTATCTGAATATGCTCCCTAAACACTTCTGAGATGTAAATCACATTTTGATTTTCCACATTTTTATAAGAAGTGATTAAGTGTTTGAAAACTCTGGTTTTGACCCAAAGTAAGTAGTTCTGGCATCTGCAAACCTGTATTTTTTTAAGAATGACAGCAATCTTAAAACATGCCTGCCAGCTGTAGGAGTAAGCACTATCTGCAAGTTCCCAGATGCTTTCAAACCCTATCAAAGCCACTGAAGGCTGATTAGGACTGACTTCCCACTCCTTGGAGACACTCAGAGTCTTGTGCATTTGCGTTACTAAATTAATAATAATAATAATAATAATAATAATAATAATAATAATAATAAATTCATTACAGAGCACTATAGAAACAGGCAAACAGGGAGGGGAAGCAAAACCTCCACAGTCTCAAAGTCAGCATCAGAGCAAGGTCTGGTCTAGAGGAAGGTGTCCCTGCCCATGGCAGAGGAGTTGCAATTAGATGATCTTTAAGGTCCCTTCCAACCCAAACCATTCTGGGATTCCATGGCCGATGCCCAACACAAGTCCCAGCTGTGCCTCCTGAAAGGGGCCAAGAGGGACGTGAAAGGTATTTGGGAAACAGAGGGGTCAGAATGGTGCGAGGTACCTGAAGAGAGGAAATAAACCAGCCCCATTCCATCCCTGCCCCTCCCCAGTGCCACTCAGGGACCCTGCACTGCTCTCACTGGGAGCTTTCACCAGGGAGCACCACACAGGTTATTCCAAGCCAGAAACGGGGACAGTGTTAATGAAGAGATGCCACCCAGCTGCTCCACTCAGACACAGAGCGAAGGACAAGTGTAAATTTGTGGGTTTGTATGCAGGGTGGGCTCTGCAATAACCTCCCAGTACCCTTTGTACACTTTCTTTGGCTAACGCTGTCTCTCCTCAACCTGTCATTTGCTCCTGATGCAATCAGAGACTTTGTGCTTGAGATCACATCCCCTCTTGGCACTGCTCTTCTCAGGACTTCCCAAATGGCATCTTGTCTCCCTCATACCCACTGAGAAGGCTGCCACAAGGTCACTTTTCATTGCTTGAACCAAGTCCTGCAGCTGCTGATGGATAATATTGGCAATTTTAACCAAATGCTTACCCACTCATTTAACCATCCAGCACAAAGCTAATCTATCTTAGACATAAAAAGGAAGGTATCCAAGAAGTTAATTCCAGACAGCACAGATAACATAGCATCCCTGATTGATTAAAATATGCCTAATTGGATTTGTACAGCCACTTTCATAGGCTGGGTGTATCTATATCTGCTTGATAACCACATTCTCCTCTGACTGGGA
Organism: Cnemophilus loriae; assembly: GCA_013397755.1. Classification (NCBI taxonomy): domain Eukaryota; kingdom Metazoa; phylum Chordata; class Aves; order Passeriformes; family Corvidae; genus Cnemophilus; species Cnemophilus loriae. The sequence goes on from VZTF01009426.1 coordinate 377,671, forward strand.
ATTCATCTCCCAAAACTACACAAAGAACAGTCTGTACAAAGTCAGAGTGCCTAAATAACAACCAGAGACACCAGTTTGTAGAGGTAGTGGCTTGCCAGCTCTGAGACAGCTTAGACTCAAGCCCTTCCTGAATAATTAATCAAACTTTCTCTGTGCAGGACCAGAGCCATCAACAAAGTCTCCTTAATGATTACTCAACCCCATCAGTCGTGACATCAACCTACCTAAGGCACATCAGAGGCTGCTTTTCAAAATAAAGCCGCCTGATGTTTTCAGAAATGTCCCCTGATAAGTATGACTGCTCCTGTTTACTTAAGAGTTGTCTCCACATCTGAGCAGCACCACGGAAGGACACACCCAGATGGAACTCACTTGTTTCCCACGCACACGGGAAGCGAAAGAACACTCCAAGAAGGCAAATAAACATCCCAGACACCCGCAGATGGGTCCCTCAGGAAGTGCTGGCATCATTACTTGGAGCAAAGGCAAGGCACAGTGCTGCACTTCCCAAAACCTGACACAGCTGGAAGCGCTCTCGCTGCCGCAGCGCTTCCAGCGCATCCTCAGCCACACCACGCCCGCAACACTTCCTCCGTAATTACCCCTCTGCACTGAACAGGACTCATTTCATGGTGACCTGAGCATATTAAACCAGTGCTACAGCCATCACCAGCAAGGCTCCGGGGATACATTTGTTTTGAGGTGTCCTGCAAGCTCAAAAATATTTGGTTTGGTAACTCACTTTTGTCTTCAAACCTCTAAAAATGTTATTATAAGCCTGGCTGTAGGATTCACAAGCCCAGCGGCCCTTTAGCTTTTGAAAGCTCTCTGCACCTTTGTAACTGCAGCCCAGTTCTTCAGTGAAGCCCTCTCCATCCTCTCCTCCAAGACATATGAAGTTGCCTATCTTTATGAAAAACTAACTCTCAGAGGACCATCCCTGGAGAAAACCCCTCCACCCTTGAATAAAAACAGGAAGAAAACAGAATTTAAATGTTCTTCAATTTACTTTGAAGTCCGACTATGTACCTGAATGTTTTCTCAGGGGGACAGGAGCATATGCACAAATACAGGCTCTTGGTAAAAGTACCTGTGTTTCACATATTTAGAAAAGAACACAAGTGCAATCAATATTTTCCACAAAGCAGGCATTTTTTAAGATTTGCTTTCAACACAGCCAAATGTGATGCAGGTCTATTATTAGCAAGAATTTAAGCAATGTTACATTAAAATGAAACAGGAGAGGAAAACCAAAACCAGGATACAATGACATGAGCTTTCAAATGGAAGCCAATATATTTCCAGTATGTAAAAACTATTCTGAACAGCCACAAGTATGTTTCCTCTTTTAAATATGTTCTCTTGGGAGATCTTTGATTTTAAAATACACAGAATAATCTTAATATTATGAGGATACCATCGAATCATGAAATCATTTAGGTTGGAAAAGACCTCTAAGATCACCAAGCCCAACCAGCACTGCCAAGCCCACCACTAAACCATGTCCCCAAGTGCCACATCTACACCTCCTTTAAATCCCTCCGGGGATGGTGACTCCACCACTGCCCTGGGTAGCCTGTGCCAGTGCTTGACAACTCTTTCCATTAACAAGTTTTTCCTAATATCCAATCTAAACCTCTTCTAGCACGGCTTGAGGCTATTTCCTCTTGTCCTATTACTTGTTCCTAGCAAAGCCTGACCCCCACCTGGCTCCGCCCTCCTGTCAGGAAGTTGTGGAGAGTGAGAAGGTCCCCCCTGAGTCTCCTTTTCTCCAGGCAGAGCTTCCCCAGTTCTCTCAGCTGCTCCTCATAAGACTTGTGCTATGGGCCTTTCCCCAGCTCCTTTCCCTTCTCTGCACACACTCCAGCCCCTCAATGTCTTCCTTGACACAAGAGGCCCAAAACTGAATGCAGGATTTGAGGTGCAGCTTCACCAGTGAGAGTACAGAGGAACAACCACTACTCTGGTCTGGCTGACCACACTATTCCTGACACAGGCCAGGTGCCATTGGCCTTTTTGCCTACCTGGGCACACTTGGCTCATGTTCATTGCTGTCAACATCCCCAGGTCCTTTTTCTCCAGGCAGCTTTCCAGCCACTCTGCCCCCAGCCTCCATTGGTACATGGGGTTGTTGTGACCCAGGTGTAGGACGTGGCACTTCGCCTTGTGCTCTCATACAATTGGCCTTGGTCCATACATCCAGCCTGTTCACATCCCTCTGCAGAGCCTTCCCTCCCTCCAGCAGATCAACTCTCCCACCCAACTGGATGTTGCCACCAACACACTCAATCCCCTCATCCTGATTGTCAATAAAGGGCTAAACAGGACTGAGCCCTAGGGGACACCTCTGGTGACCACACACCAGCTGGATGTGGCACCGTTCCCCACCACTCTCTGGGTCCTGCCGTCCATCAAGTTTTCTCCCAGTGAAGAGTGTACCAGTCTGAGCCATGAGCTGACAGTTTCTCCAGGAGAAAGCTGTGAAAATGGTGTCAAAGTCTTCATGAAAGTCCAGGTAGATGACATCCACAGCCTTTTCCTGATCCACTACATGCGTCACCTTGCCGCAGAAGGAGCTCAGGTCAGTTAAGCAGGCCCTGCCTGTCATTAACCCTGTCATAAACCCAGGCTGGGTCTGTCACTTGGCTGTCCTGTACATGCCGTGGGATGGCACCCAAGGTGATCTGCTCCACGACCTTCCCTGACACTGAGGGCCCAGATCCTCCCTGCAGCCCTTCTTGCAGATGGATGTCACATTTGCTAACTTCCAGTCACGTGGGACCTCTCTGGTTAGCCAGAGCTGCTGGTAAAGGATGAAAAGTGGCTCAGTGAGCATTGCCACTACCTCCTTCATTGCCCTGGGTGGATCTCATCAGGCCCCACAGACCCATGTATAGCAGGTGACTATTTCCCCTTGCATTATGGGGGCTTCATTCTGCTGCCTGTCCCTGTCTTCCAGCTCAGGGGGCTGTGCACCCTGAGAACAGCTGATCTTATAAATAAAGACTGAATTAAGGAAGGCATTAAGTACCTCAGCCTTTTCTTCATCCTTTCATACTGTTTCCCCCTATATCCAAAGGATGAAGGTTCTGCTTTTATTGCATATATATATAAACATTATTTATTGTCTTTTACAGTAGCAGCCAGATTAAGTTCTAGTCAGGTTTTGGCCCTTCTGCTTTTCCCCTTGCATAACCTCCCAACATCCATGCAGTCCTCCTGAGCTGCCTGCCACTTTTTCCAAAGGTGGTACACTCTCTTTTCATCCCTGAGTTCCAGCCAGAGCTCTCTATTCAACCAGGCCAGCCTCCTTCCCCGCTGGCTCACCTTTCAGCACATGGGGATGGTCTGCTCTTGCACCTTTAATTAAGACCATTAGAAATGGATTCAAATGATCCACAGTTCTGTTTGGCACTGACCTGAACTGTGTCCAAGCTAAACTCATTTCCAATTGAGCTGAAGCCATAGTTACTGGAAACCAAACTTCCCTCACTTCTGATCCTTGAGCCAGCAGGAACAATGAATTATTTAGCAATTAAACCAGAGCAGACAGCTGTAAAATGTATCTCTGATCACCTCAAGTCATCATTGCCACCTCTTCTGGCAGCCCAGAATCACAGAGGAAGAGACTGTCTGGCTCTTCTGCCCTTCTCAGGGGAACAGCTCTGACACAAGGACAGAAGTGGGCACTACCTGAGCTCTCAGGATGCCCCTGCTCCTCCCAAAGCTCCTCAGACAAGAGAATCCCCCGGTCCTGCTGATGGTGCCACTGCTCCATGCGAGTACAGGAAAGGCTGGCATCTGCTGAGGCTGGATATAAAGCTGAACAGAACAATCCAGATTTTCCCACTCCAATAAAAATCATAGTTTATATCTAAGTGGAATTTAATACAAGTACACCAAGTCCAAGGAATGCCAACTTATTCATTTTAACATCAGGCTTCCCTCCAGTCTTTTTCATTTCAGGTTATTATTTCTCAATCAAAACATTTAGCAATTTTCAAACAGATGAGGAATCGATTGACAAATGTGGATCCCTGCTTTAAAAATCTAGCTCATGGAAGGACAGATTCTGCAAGGTGAAAGTGTACTATGACTACTATAAACAAACCAGGTTCGTTCCTAATTCTGCTAAGGCCATGCTGAAGCACCAAATGACTCCATGTTGTGGAAAATCCACAACTCCACCCATCAGCCTGGGCCTTGCCTTAGATGACCCTTCCTTAGGGACACAGCCTTGAAAGAAAACAAGGAACAGCAAAAACAAAGGAGCATCCCCAAATGGCAAAGGGGGAGAGAAATTAGACTCCCTATTAAATCCAATCCTTTTATAAAAAGCTCAAGCCTAGGATTTTTTTTCCTGAGAGCTTATACACTGCTATATGCCATCCTGGCATCTCTTAAAGGCTCACGTGATTATTTTACCCAAAGCTGGCAAAAGATGTAGCAAAATCAACCTGGCAAACTTCAAGAAGCGTTGAAGTTGGCATTTTTATAGTAAATCAGGAAGAAACTGCCAGGACTGTGTCTGACAGCAGCAGTTCAGGTTCAGCAACTCGCCGGTGCTGTGATCTGAAATTTTAAGGGAAATACCTGGCAGCAGCACCACTGTCACAACCAAGAGCTGAGCCAGGATGGGCCAACAACACCATCAATTAAAACACCCTCATCAATGAAAAATCTGGAGGCAATCGTCCCTCAAATCATTTCTATTATACTGTGGTGAGAAAACCCCACAGTTCCCAGGCTCGCAGACACAGACAAGTCCCCCATGATTACCAGAACACCTGTTCTCCGTCAGCATCTCAAAAGCCGGCTCTCCTCTCCTTTATTCTCCCTAAAATTCGTGTCTGTGCACAAGAACCCTTTCCGTGTGGAGCACACAGGCAGCACACCCCGCCACCACTCCCTGTGAGACTCGCGGGCAGCGGCCGAGGGGGCAGCGCCCGCAGCCGGCCTGGGGAGGGGGACAGGGACCCCCGAACCTCCTTCTCTCACCCCGCCGGGCCCCGCGGCGGAGGGTCCCCGCCATCCCAGCGGCAGGGCCGCTGGAGCTGGGCCCAATTTCCCCTTCCGTGCCCGTCCCCGGAACGATCAGCATCCCTCAGCTTCGCGCTCCCATCAGCATCCCGCATCCCCCAGCGTCCCGCTCCCTGCAGCATCCCGCATCCCGCAGCATCCCTCTCCCANGCCGGGCGCGGCCGCGGGGTCCCGCGGGGCTGCGGGAGGGAGCAGCGCTGCCTCTCCCGGGGCGGCACCGGCGGCCGGGGCTCTGCCACATTTCACCCCAAAATGCAGCTTGGAGAGGGTGAGGGCTTCGCTCCCTCTTCCAGAATGTTGTACCGTGCCTTTTCACGGGTCCTCAGGAGTGGACTGAGAGGTTGGTAGCAGGTGTGAGATACAACAGGCAACCCCCACCCCCACCGGGATGGACACTGACACCTCGCAGCCCCGTGTCAGAATCACCTGCTCAGCAGGGTGCACTGAGCCCTCTCTCGGATTTGATTGCTACCTCACTTTTCAAAACCCGCACAAAACTCCCTTACAAGAAAGAAACAAGGTCCTTCCCATCTCCAATAAACCTTAGCAGCTGACGCCTGGCTCTCATGTCCTGCCTTATTTCCCATATCCAGGTTTACATTGCTGTGCTTAAAGAGGAGGCAGTTCGGTGGCTATTACAGAAAGCTCATGCTGCTGAAAGATAATGTTGCTTTGATTGTTTCCATCTCTACATCGCAGCAGAGGGAACGCTGACCCAAGGGCTATGAAAATGGTGAAGGGCCCAGAGGTGAAGCCATGTGAGAGGTCACTTGGGCTGTTCAGCTTGGAGGAGACTGAGGGGAGACTTTATCACAGTCTACAACTTCCTCTTGAGGAGAAGAGAGGGGCAGGGATTTCTTCTCTGGTGCCCAGTGGCAGGACCTGAGGGAATGGCCCGAAGTTGTGTCAGGGGAGGTTTAGGTTGGATATTTGCACAAGGTTCTTCCCCCAGAGGGTGGTCGGGCACTGGGCAGGCTGCCCAGGGAATGGTCACAGCACCAGCCTGACAGAGCTCGAGAAGCATTTGGACAAGGCTTTCAGGCACATGGTGTGACTCTTGGGGTGTCCTGTGCCGGGCCAGGAGCTGGACTTCAACGATTGTTGTAGGTCCAATCCATCTCAGGGTATTCTACAATTCAAAGTCCTACGTGCTAGAAGCAAGACACAGCTCAGCACATTTTTCAATTCCTTGTAGCTGATGAAGTTCCAGGAGTCCCATTTCCAAATGTCGGGCTGCACATGGAGGAGGGAAATATTCCATTACCCAGCTTAATCGGGTGCCCAGATTTGAGGACCAGGAGGAAAACGGGCTGAGGAAGCCAAATAGCAAGCTTTGTAAAATCTAAACAGGCAACTCCAGATGTAGAATGAACTTCAAAATGAAGCATTCCAGAAAAAAAAGAGATAAAATATCAGTGTCATTTGAAGAAACTTGCTAAGCATGTGTGATGAGAGAATACAAACACTCTGCATAGGGTCCCGTTACATAAGACACGTAAGTATAACATTAGAAATAAACCTCAAAGTATCTTTTAGTCCTTTAGGATCAGGTCTACGTTTACAATCCTAAAAAAAAAGGCAACAAAAAGAAAGCAGACTGCTTTTGATTTTAGTCTGAAAAAGAAAGGGTTTAGAATGAATGGAACAGTCTTTCCAGCTTTGTTATGTGTCTTTATGCAGATGGTGATTAATTAAGTGTTCTCCATGTTCACTACACTAGAGATATGCAATTCGTAGCAACATGAATTTACTTAATAAGAGAATTTCACAGTTAACAATTTGGCCTTATAACAAACTGCAAAATCCCTTTTACTGTAGGATTCTCCAGTTATTCTAGAATTGATAGCTACATCGACACCAAACTACACACACCCCAGATCTCCAGTCACCCACGGCATTCGGAACTTTTTCACATCACTCCCATATTGCTGTTTCAACTTCAGTTTGAAGGCTGCAAAAACCTCCAGATTGAGCACAGCTGATTACAGGAGCATTCCCGAGCTGCTATTTGAATTTAACTTGTCCAAGTGCAGCCTTTTGCACTTACTTTGACTTAATTAGACCTTGTTGATTTCTTTAATTATAAGAATGACAAATACATACTAAAATGTCTTTCACTTAAACAGTTTCCAGGTGTTCAAGAAAAGACTGGACATGGTACTCAGTGCCATACTCTGGTTGACAAGATGGTGATCATTCAAAAGTCGAACTCAGTGATCCCAGAGGTCTTTTCTAAGATAATTGATTCTGTGATTCTGTAAACTGATGTCACCTGTAGGCGTTTTAGGTTTATTTTGCTTTTCACCTCCCACATTATCCTTGCAAACACTGAGCACTGGCTCAAGCCTCCACTAAGAGGATCTTTTAGCTTGGTCAAAGAAATGGTGATTACTTTTGGATGAACAGACAGTTGTGTCTACCTCTATCTCAGAGGAGCTTCAGCCAAATTATCTGTATTTAATTTATTTCTGAAAACTGTACCAACATCCAGATACACACTGTCATATGGCCTCACTCCTATCCATCAGCACAGCTGGAAGTTAGGCCAGCATTACAGAGACTAAATTTCCTTGCAGCCTTTAACTACTGCAGAAGCTGAGGCTACAACCAGGAGACAATTCAGATCCCAGAAAGTCTACTACTACTGCTACTACTATTTGGAATTCCAGAATTATTGTCGTGGACTTTTCCATTGACAGCTGCTTGCTTCAATGCAGCATTTTAGGAAGTCCCTCTCCTGTTTTTCAAAGCCTGTAATTGCCCATCAGAAAGGGATTTTTTTTCTTTTAAACATTACACCAGCATTGTGAAACTCTGCTGAGCTGCCTCTAAATTCTCAGGATTACTATTTTGAAACGTTATCATGCATATAGTCAGCAGTTCTAAGTTTATTCTTAATCATGACTTCCATTTTACATCTATGTAATTTTATAAACAAATTACAGAACGTTTGTTTTCATGATTACAATATTAAAATAACTGCTAGTTGAACATACCCATCCTTGTGCCTAGCCAAGCTTTTGCACGCTTTGTAAATAATTTTCAGGGGTGTGTGCAAGGAAGGCTCATGTTATCGAGCATCAAAAATTGTGACAAATTCCTCCCCCTTCCCAGGTCTTGGGATGGTTCAAAGATATAAGGAGAGGCAAATTCAGTGGTCATGTTATGAAAAAGTGCCACTGCAGGCAACAGTATTAAACATGTTACTAGCAAAAATAGTCTGATTAAGTTTCCCTTTGAGGTCTCTTCTGTGTTTTTTGTACCTGCTCACCAAAAATTAGGAGCAGAAATGCACAGAGGCATGGTTTGTGCTGGTAAAAGAAAAGCACACGTATCATCACTGTCAGAAAACCCAAATAAAACCAAATTGCTCAAACTTTACAGAAATGACACGTCCAAGACGTTTATAGCCATAGATGAGTCCTTTTAAACAGACCACAACTATGGTTGTTCCATCCACTGTGTTCCATCCACAGCCTAAGCCCAGCCTCAGGACACAGAGTGCAGTGGTAGAGTGAACGATAAACCAGAAAGAAAGGGTAGAAACTAAATGTATGTATGATGACTTTAACTGTGTTATTACCTCTATAGGGATTTTAATCTGTGTAGAAGTATTCTTTTTCTATAATTAGGTCTGGGCTAATAACGACTTTTGGATTAGACGATAAAGACTCTGGTTACTGAGCTGGATATTCAACTGTTCAGTTCACAGTGCAGTAAGGTTTGGCGTTATTACAAAGTGTTTCCTCTTTTCTCATTAACAAGGTCGAGTGCAACACTGGCCCTTCATCATCAGCTTTTCCAGTGTCCAACCTCTTTGTCATTTAGGCCCATTCCTGCTTGCCAATCAATGCATTTAATATGGAAACCTTTTATAATAAACCCATTTATATCTCCATTTAAATGTTTTTTCTTCCAGGTAAGAGCACTCAATTCCTCTGGCCTTTGAGAATCATACTACCAAACTAATTCATTCAATTTGGGTTCCTTTTATATTCAAAATCTTTCAAATTTCTATTCTTTATTTCTTGTAGAAAAGGACACTCCAACTCCTTTGGCCTTTCTTGAAAGAACAGCTGTGATCAACTGGAGAAATTCCAAGGCGAGTAACTATCCACATTCTTCTTAAACTGTTGTGGTCAGATGGGGATAGTTAAGGCTCCAGCCTTCCAAGTCTGAGTGACACAAATTCTGCTGGTTTTAGCGCTTACAGAAAACACTTCAGATGATGATTCTCAGTCCATTTGCTGCTTCTGCTGCACTGTTGCCAAGCAAAATTTCCCCATGCTGTGCCTGTTCTCAGTACTGAGATCTACCTTTATTTCCACACCCACCTCTTTCACTCCCCTCCAATTCATAAAGATCATTTTGAACTCCAGTCCTGCCCTTGTACAGCTTAGGGTTATCAGCAGAATTAATAAACACACTTTACATCCCTCCATTTGAATACACAGTAACTCCAGATCTGCTGGAGACAGGGCACAACGCAAGGCTTATCAGCAAGTTCATGTCCACATGTATAGGATCCAACCACGATAAACAGTGAAGTTTACACACCATAAAATGGAGCAAGTCAACCATGAAAAATAATTTATTGTACTAATTTTCAACAGTCAGTAACCTTATGTTTGGAGATAAAGGACTACAGACATGTCTCATAAGGGGAAATATTTTCTGAGCCTTCTCTTTCCATCTCAGCCAGGACACAGCAACTTTGGTCTCCCACAAGAAACATTCACCAGGGGAATAAAGGCATCAGGTCTTGCACCACGAGACAGCTGAAGTATCCCAGTCACTACCAGTATTCCAGCATCACCAGTGGTTCTGGTCCCAGACACTTCTTTTATGTCCAAAGGCATCCAAAACAAGCACTTGCTGTTACCTCTGACATCTTCATTTTGTCATTAAAATCAACATTAGTGCTTCTCCAGCTGGATCCTCTAACGTCGTCTTCTCCTCTTGGGGAGAGATACTTCTGAAAGGAAATAAAGAGAAGGGATTTTTTTACAAGCTTTTAAATCCATCTTCCCTCATGGGAATTGTTCAAGTAGAATTAATTCTATCCAGCGCAGGAAATTAACTAGATGAGCTCTTGAGATCTCCTCCCAATCCCTCTCCCTATGTTTTTTAAATATGAAGAAGATCTTTCTAGGTTCTACAGCACACTGTCATCCAAAGTATCAACTGAAATTACGTTGATGAACGCTGTACTTTGAAACTTATTCCATCTTAAAAGTTTTATGCTCCTCACCAACACCTCTCAGATTTTGCTGTGAATTTGACAAATGGAATACTCACAAAATATCTGAAGAGACTGCTTATGGGTATTTTTAATGCTTCAGAATTTACTGGAAAATTCTGAGAAATGGAGAACATTTCTGATTTAGAAAGAAACTTTTTGTCCACAGCAAGTGGACAAGTGAAGGGAAAATAAACAAAGTACAATATCAAATGCACCATGGCACCCTAAATCTGACCATTTAAAATTGAATGAATTCCCACTGTCTACAAATAAAAGTGACCAGAGAATGTAATCTCACTTCAGTACTATGAGATGCTCTTTTGCTTCTAAACAGAGCACATATAAATGTACAATGTCACTAAAAACGTATTTTATTAGTTATTACACTCCCTTATATTAAATATCCTTCCATTACATGCAATTTTGGATAGTAAATTAACTGCAAAAGATTCTTTGTACTGTGCCATGTTCTCCTCAAGCAGCTGAGAACAGACCCTGAAGCTCCTGAGTTGCAGAGCAGCTCAGTATCATCCAACAGTGCCATTTGATGCTTCAGCAGAGCAACTCCGCTGTAAGCTTTGAGCAATCTGCTTTACCATTGCTTCCCAATTAAAATTACATTATTTCCAGTAACCTGAGTGATAGCAAAGCCATCCCCTCCCCTGCTGCAGTTCCCACAGTCCTCCCCCAGCAATGTCAGACAACTTCTAATACAGCAGAGGATGCTATTGCTGTACTGGAGCTCAATCCCTGAAACACTGTGCAGTAGTTTAAATTCAGGCCTATTATTTAGGACACTTCCCTCTGTGAGATAAGGATTAGGAGAAGCAAAGCAGGCTCAAACTTTAAAGAATATAAAGAAAGTTTTATTAACGGAACTAAAAGGAAAAAAAGAAAAAAACCAAATAATAAAAATTAGATTAAACCTTCAGAAAACCTCTCCTGCCCCCAAACTTCTCTTTCAGATATTTCCCCACTGCCAAAGCAAAGACACAAAATCTGATGTTTCTCAGTCAGTTTGCCACCTCTAGAATAACCTTTCTTCATTTCACTTAGAGAGCGGAGTCTCTCTTAGCCATACTATGGAGATTCTCCACAAGAAAACAGTTCTCTCGTGGCTTCAGCATCACAGTGAATCAGCCGCCCGGTTACAGCATCTGACCCCTGTGAAAGTCCTTCCCACACCTTGCAGCCTTCCCACAGCTGCTCTCGTGGGCCACGTCAGTTTATGGGGTATAGTTTTAAGGATGAGCTGTTCTAATATAAAAGAAAAGTTCTCTCATCTCTCCAAAGTCATCTTCATCTTCATCTCTGAAAGCAAAGGTCATCTTCTCTATCCACCCCCGGGGCAAGGG
>VZTF01009426.1:398548-591758 GCA_013397755.1 Cnemophilus loriae
GGGCTTGGCTGCGGATTGTGGGAGCGCGGCTGGGCAGCGGCACCTGCTCCGGGAGCGGTCCCGGGCTGGGCAGGAGAGCGGCCGGGTGCCTGTGCACCCACGGGATGCGGGCTCGGCAGGTGCGAGATCCTCCCTGCCCAGGGGAAGCCTTAACAGGTGAGAAACAGGGTGTAGGGAAAGCATGGAATGCTCTTGGGATGGAGCCTTGCGTGGTGCCTTTGGGATGTTTAAACCTACAGGAGTTTTCCCAGCGACCAGGTTAAAAAATTCACGTTTTGCTTTCTCAAATAATCATGCACTGCGAAATGAATGTTGAATTCTGCTGGCTACGGTACCGTGATGTTCTCCAGTTCACCATTAGCATCAACTAATTGATCCAAAGGTCGCTCCTCACAGCGAGGCGCATCAAGCTGTCAGCTCCTACAATGTCAGGAGCTCCCACAGTGCTCCAGGCATGCAAGCATCTTTCCATATTTATTGTATTTCCCAAAAGGTTGCTGGAATGCAACCTTTAGCAGCCTTTATTAGGAGGTGATTGGCCATCGGCTGAACAGCAGTTGCCTGTGAGCATCACTGGTTGCCAATGTCATTGACTATAGGAACAGAGATATTTGTAGAGCTGTTGCATATGAACTGGACGGGGTTTAGCAGCTGTGGGGGGAGAGCTGCACCTGCCGGGGTTTTGTTTGTGTTTTTTTCCCTTTTTCTGCAAAGACACTTTCATCTATCATTTGGATTCATGTTTAGAGATGTAGGGCAGTGACCCTGTTCATCCAGTACGTGACCCTGACTTCAACAGATTGTACTGATTTTGGAACAGAATGCCAGCGCTGTTAGGAAAACAGATATAATGTACTCCCCCCTCAATGGATTTAAGGATTCAAAGCACAAGTAAGTCAAAACTGACACATCATGGAGCGAGTTCATCATTACATACAGCTCAAGCCAAGCCCTGTTTAGTTACAGGAGTTATCCCTTAATTTAATAGGAGCAGAGGAGCCTGGCTCTGGAGTGATGTTGAATTTGTAAAGCTCGAGGCTGTTTTCTGATTTTTGTATTTGAAGCGTGCAGTGAGTGAGGTGATTTCTCAGAGATGGTGCTTCAAGGAACACTATATGGAATTATTTTTTTTCCTAAGGCAGATGGGGCTGCATGATGCAAGATGTAGTGAGGATGAGGCTGTTGTGTCCATGTGAACGTGCGCTAAGTCTTCTCTTGCAGAAAGTTTGAGTACAACGTAAAGAATGAAATGCAGAATAAAACCAAGTAACAGGGTCTCTTTGTACAATTCCCCTTGTGTGGTATATAAAATTAAATACAGTATCAATTTTTAGACTAATTAGTACTCTACTTTTCTTCATCAACTGTGTTCTCAGTGCTCCTTCAGATTATTCATTAGTATATTTTAGTACAATTAATGCCTCCAAACTAAAAAAATAATAAATAATTAGATGATGTAAGGAAGAGTGTGCTGGTTACTGTATCTTCTTCATATTCAACTGCTAAACAAAAGGATGATATCCTATTTTCTCTATTAATTCCTAGTTTATAAGTTGCAAGTTAAAAGCCATTTATCCTGCACTGATATAAATAATGGGGTTTTACAGGTGCATATGGCACAAAACAAGTATTTTTTTTTAATACTTTGTATGATTGCATTAGAACACATTTTAAAGTTGAAAACATGAAAATAAATCACAAATATACTTTATTAAATAGCGTATTCCACCTTCAGTATATACAAACCTATTGCTAGTAACAGGATCATACTCTACTGGAACATGCCTCCTGCTTTCAGACTTCCCAACAAGCACAAACGTTGCAAAAGCTTTTTAATCTGTGCAATAGGAAGTGGCATTGATTTAACAAGACAGCAGGAGTCACAAGTTCTTGTCAAGTCATTTGTGTGTACCAAGAGCAACTGAAATCACCTGGAGACATGACTGCAGATTCAAACAAGTTTGTGTTTTGTTACTAAGGGCATTCTCGGTGTGATTAATCAAAGAGGCTTCATAAATGTCCTCTGTCCATCTAGCTCTGTAGCTGTTGCTTTCTCTTTGGTTTCCTCCAGGAAAACCTACATCATCTCCATGTCCAACTTGTTAAATTGTATGCTTGACCTCTTTTGTTCACATGAGCTGCTTAATTCACGTGGGATAACCACATGTCATAGGTGAACAGGATTCACCTTATATAGAAATATTATATATTTAATATAAAATATATAAATGTTTTTGGGACTGTGACCACACGTCTGCTTGGTGCCCAAGTTTCTGACAGCAGGCAGTAAAGTCTCAAACCTGCAAGGAATTTGTTACTCTGCACAATGGTTTAGTTCACTTTAACACAGGCTGCCACCTTCACCTTTTACAACAGGGAAAAGGGATGAACAAACATCACAGATATCACAAATTAGAAACAAACCCTCTCTTTTATTGAATTTTATACTGTTACACAATCAAAAAGAAATACAGTCACAAGTACGTCAAAATGTTTCAAGAGAAATATCAATTGCAATACGTTGTACTTGGTTCCAAAAAAGAATTCCATTAAAATATACCACTTCTTCATGAGAGAATACTGCTATTATTCACAAAATCTACCATACTGTATAAATCCAGTAGCAAACTCTTAACTTTTTGGTAACTTGCTCAAGGTAAACAGGGAAGCAGAAGGAAAATGACAATTCATTTCTAAAATTTGGATCAAAAATCACAGTCCTCCAGAATGGAGCTTTTCAGGGAGTTAAGTCATAATGGTATTTTTAATGAAAGCTAGATACTCAACTCGTGTGGAATTCCTATGAAAATGGACTTCCTACAAAGTACTCGTGGCCTGTGAGGTGTCTATTTTCATGCTGGACAGTTACAGTTTGAGCAATGTGCCTAAGTGCAGTGACATTTGAGTGAGATGTGTGCTCTGTTCAGGAGCAGGGCAGCGGTGGGAATGGGGACAGATGGCTGACCTGGGGCCTGTCCAGCCCGGCTGACAGTGGCAGGATCCCTCTGCCCTGCCAGGAAAGGTTCACTCAGCAGCGTAACAGGGGAGAACACTTGCCAGTAAATACTGCCTTTAGCTGCCAGTGCTTAGCTGTTAAATTAAACAGCTCTTTAAGTAATGAAAAATTACTATTAAAGATGCAATAGTTTAACCTATTAATCATTAGAATTATCTGACCCGACAGCTGTATTTCCCTGGAAGCAGGGTTGATCATTTCATCCAAACTAAGTTTGAAGTCTTTAAAGCCTTCACCAGTGTAGGTGCAAATGGTTCTTTTGGGCCCTAATCTGTGATTCTTTAATTCAGTAATTACTTTGGGAGAGTTTAATGTGTGTATACAGATACTATTAAGTTTCTTTTCTCAGGTAAGTTGTTTCCATTTCACCCAAAGGTTTTTAAAGATCACCAAAGTCCAAGCCCATCTCACTAGGTGGGAGAAAGGTGTGTTAGCAAGAGGTACTTTGGACTCCAGGCTATCTTAATTTACTCAGTATCTTACACCCAAGCTAAGTTACTGGCACAGCCTATTTAATTGATTTCTGGAGAGTTACAGCTGTAGTTAATTTTAACTACTTTCAGGTAAAGGAAGGAATTATGTCATCATAAATACTAGTTTAAAAATTCCTTTACCCTTTAACAAAATCATCACTCTTGATGTTAAAAACATCAATTAAAATCTGTATGTAAAAACAGTAATTGTACTGTGCCCTGAAGAAGGCCTGGCTTGACTACTGCTGTAGTCAGGAAAACCTGGGAGATAACTTTGTTATTCTCCTCAGTTTATAATTTTCACATAATTAACATGTTCTATATACATGAGAAAATACTGTATTTACTCACAGTTTCTTCTTTACAACAAAGAATAAATCACAGAATGATTTGGGTGGGAAGACACCTTAAAACCCACCTAGTTCCAATCCTCTGCCATGGGCAGGGACACCTTTCACTAGAGCAGGTTGCTCCAAGCCCCAGCCAGCCTGGCCTTGAACACTGCCGGGTTGAGGCATCCACAGCTGCTCTGGGAAACCTGTGCCAATGTCTCAGCACCCTCACAGTCATTAATTTCCTCATCATTTCTAATATGGTGCCTCAACATTTTAAAAAGGCAGCAAGTCGGCAAAGAAAGTATTCAGAACCACTAAGAAAACATTTAGAAAGCTATTTATTCTAGAGGCTTGTACTCCAAATTAGCTCTAGAATTTGACTGTGTGTTCCTGGAGTCTAAAGAGAAAAAAAAGTTTAACAGGGAGAGAAAAAAGTTAGTAAAACAAATTTTAAAAAGCAACTGAAAGGTGTACTTCTAGGTTTTGCAAACTGGCATTTGCATTTAGCAAAGCTCTTACAAGGCCAGAGCAATTACTGTTCCTTTTCCGTGCCTTGTTCAGTGTCTCTAGGAGGGTTGGGGGGGTTTTGTTAGGTTATTTTTCTGCTGCAGTAAACCAATATAGCTACTGCAGTCCATCACAGTAATCAAAATGCCTTGTGATTATGAATAGTAAAAAATGTTAGAATTGAGATTTTTAGATGAAATATGGCTCAGTTAAATCCACAGCTGCTGTCACTAAGAGGTGATCAAGGACAGGGCAGATGGGGCTCTGAGCAACCTGATCTCATGGAAGGTGTCCCTGCCCATGACAGGGGTGTGGGAACAAGATGATCTTTAGAGTCCCTTCCAAGCCAAACCATTCTCTGACTCCAGTGGGCTCATGACCATAAATCCTGTGGGTTACTTCAGTTTTCCTTCTCTTTTTAACATGGATTTTAGTCTGAAAACTTTCTGCCCTCTTAGTGCATTGAGGAGGACCTGACAGATGCAAACAGGTCAGGCTCCTCCAAAACACAGCCAAGAGAGCAGCAGCACACCTCTGACCTTTCTCTTGGCAGTGCAAAGGGATAATCCCCCCAGGCCAGCGCAAAGCTTGGTGGGGCAGTTCAAAAGTAGAACCCAGCTGCACCTTTCACCTGCCTGCAAGACTCTCACAGAACCACCACATCAATGCATGCAGAGCTAAGCAGGAGGGGTGCCCTAAACAGCAGGGGCTTTACCAGACTACACTATTTAAACCTTCTAACTGCTGACGCAGAAAGAAATGCCATGGAAAGAATGCCAGCCCAGACACAGCAGGCAGGGAGGAGCTCTGCTGCTTTTAGCCATTAAAAATGCATTAAAAATGTTTACTAGTGAAAATGTTCTCTGCACGAAGCTTCAGCTGCAGCTGACTGCCCCTACACATCTTCTCCTCTCTGTGCAACTTCTACTCAAAACTTTAACAAGTGTGCAACTATTTTCTGCTGCCAGTGCTTTAATAATGTCCTTTTAGTTTTATACAGTTGTGGCAGTTTGCAAAGTGCTCCTTTCAGTGAAACAGTAATTTTAGAGAACAGGTTACACTTATGTACTATTACACTGATTTCAAAACAGTGCAATGAAACCAAAAAGTTTACAACATAAAACCAAAGTAACTCCTGTGACACTCCACAATTGATGACTTATACTGAGATAAGTTTTTTTAAAAATAGTTCAGAGAATGCACAGAATATCTTAACCATATTTACACAACACAAGGTTACCAGAAGCATCATGTTTTATGACAGCAAAATGAGGAAAGTCACTGGACCAACAGCACAAAAATGTGGAACAAGTTTTATCAAGTACCAGCTTAATTTTTTAATCATGGAGTTTTGTGACAAAAATCCCTCTCAGATCAATCACTCCTGTGAATTTTACCTTTTCCTGCTTTCCTGTGTTACCTTGATAAAGCTTCCAGAGACAAGCCTTTAAGCTGCTGTTCATAAAGATGAATTCTTTCTGCTCTAAAGTAAAACAAAAACGCTGCCTCCTCTCTGTCAGGTTTGCTCACTGGTGTGATAACAGGTTGAGAAGTGTAATGTCTTTGGCGAGTGGTAGTACAACACTGTCTAGGAGACTTCAGTACTGAACAGGCTCAAATAATTAACGCAGAGATGTTACAATCAAAATAAGGAAGCAGTGATTTCCAATCAACTCTAAGTTAAAAAGGGAACACGGATGAACAATAACCACTAACAAAAATATAAATTATCTCATTTCTCTCAGATAACACACTCCCCAAGGGGGCCTGGTCCACATATAGTTTATTGATGTAAGAAAACAATACAGTTAGTGTTAGATCCAACCACAAAGAGCAAAAAGAATGAGTGAATGAAGGTTTTGTACAGTACATATAGGAAAATAAGATGTTTGTGACAACTATATATTTCTAAATAAAAAGGCTTCTAAATATATTCAAGTTATTGAAATCTACATGAAAACGTATGGATGTTAATAGCAACAAGGTGCATAAAACCAAAACATCAAAATATTGAGCAACTCAACAATGTGCTAGATAAAAGTTTGCTAACAATGCAAGATGTTTTACAATCTGCTTGAAATATCACCTATACCACACAGGGTAAGCTGAACATTTAGATTTAAGATCATACACAATATTAGCATTAACTTCAACAACTACAGGCAGGGATTTTTTTTTTTAAGCTGGCGAAGTGACTACTTTAAGAACATCGAACTTCCTCTAAATTGAGAACGTATCCAAATAAAATGCTGCTAGCCCTTTCCAGATAAAGCCTTTCCTTTGACTAACCACACTCACTGAAGTCAAAAGCATAAGACAGCATTTAAGAACAATTTATATTACAACGTGACTAAAATAATGACATAATCCAGGTTTAAACATGTTTTCATAGGCAAACAAAAGATTCTTCTTAAAAACTAGTTTTTATAAATGCAGAATATATTGCATGAGGAACTGCTGGTATTTTTTAAGAAAATATATTGTGCGATTGTGGCTACAATGCACCGCTGCAAAGCATTGTTGTTTGTTATAAAAACTATTAACATAAAAAACTTACTTGAACATAAAGAGTAAGAGAGCACAAGTCTTCCAACTACCTATGAAAAGCAGGATGGAAGTATTGCCAGTTTTTCCTGTGTTGACATTTTACTAATGATAAGTTTTGGTGACCAACTCCCCAGCCAAAAAATAAATATTTTTTTTTTAAATCAGGTGCATATTTCAAAGCTGCTATTGCAAGTGTGTTTTAAATGTAATGGACTTAAAAGTGTATGTACCAAAGAATTATAAAAATGCGCTATAGTTTGAGTTATTGTTACATAAAGAACATATTAAAAAGACTGTCAAAATAAGTAGAAAGGGGATCAAAACTGAACTAACTGAATTAGTGCAGTACTGTAGCCAGGCTTCTAAAATCAGATATAGAAAATATAAATAGACTGCTTTAGGTGATGATTCACCAGTGTCCAAAAAAGGAGCAAGTTTTGTGAAAGCTCAGTTAACTTGATCCAGAGCTCTGAGCAGTTCTTCCCCCTGAAGCAGGTTTCTGTTGCCTTGTATGGGAGCGTTTACTTCGCAGTCGTAACTCGTGAGTTGGGGGAGTCCACTCTCATCCATCGACTGCCCTAGAAGTTTACTCGCTATGTCTAAAGAGGGAGGGGAAGGAGAAAAAGTGCACTTTATTCACCATGCTTAACCTGTCCTCCAGAGCTGTTCACAAGGAGCTACCTTTGGATAGTTTTGGAGACTCTGCTCTCTCTCACACAGCCCCCTCCACCCCCTCCGCCTGGGAAAGGAAAATACCAACCAGTTGATAGTAGAATGATTGTCTTTTGCTCCACTCCACTGTGACCATTTGTTTTGCATCCCTTTACACGTTTCCAAGCAAGCGATGCATTTCCTCCACGGTCACCCGTCTGCTGGAATAAAGACCCCTAGAAAGAAATAAAATTAACCTTCTTTAGTGAATACTGTGTCTTTATATCCCTCCATGCCCCTATTCCAAATTAACAGTTCCTGTCACTAAGTACTAACGTAGGCATTGTTACAGTTTAAAGTGGATTTTGTTCAGATTTGGGGAGAAATATATTTCCAAGTACACTAACTTGAAAATTATTTAACAGAAAACTGAATCAGGTTTTAAGACCTTACTTCCCTTACAGAAAACAATTACAAAATCCTGGTTAGCATCAGTTACCACGCTCAAGATTAGCGTGTACATGTACACAAACACACCCATTTAATTACCACTGCTCTGGGGTGAGTAAGCATCAGGTTTTCACTGGAGTCTCTAATGGCTTTCTGCACTGGAATTAATAGTGTAGGCAGGAGAGTCAGGAACCTCAGTAGGTCGATTCTATCTACACATTTAGTATGTCAATTCTGCTTGCACTCCAGTTATTGCTACTAAGGCACCTGACCCAAGCCTTGTGGAAAATGCAGTCCTACACCAGTCTAGTGCAGATATGGCTCCTTAGCATATTGTTTTGACAGCAGAAGATATGGAGATTAGGAAGCTATAAGGGCTTCATATAATTGGGATATGGAAGAAGAAGCTGCCACTGAAACAGATGGGATGGAAGGAAAAAGCACCATCTTAGTATCAAGTCTGCTGGCAAAAGTACTTCAGTCTGCAAAGTTTGATCTTGTTAGTGATACTGACTGCTGCAAAAAGAGGAGAAGGTATTTCAGAACACTGCCATTATCCTCAGCACTTAAAATAGTGAAGAGCATATGTCTTCAGGTTATAAAACACCCGTGCAAGTCAAAAGAGCAGCTGTATAATAGAAGTTATAGTTAACTCAGAGCTGCAGTTCGTAGTGAGATTAGTCACCTACATTGCTGCTGCTTTTTTTTTTTTTTACCATGAATGCATTCCAGCCCTTCATGTTAAGAAAGATATGGCTTGTAACTGTTCCAGTGTAATGATTTATATCATTATTTTATAACATTACTATATCTTGTCCTTGTCTAATTCTCCTGTTTTCTAGAAAGCTAAAGTAGTATTTTACTTTGGTCTTCACTTATTTTCACTCTTTGCAAAATACATCCTGCTTCCCTAGAGCTAAGAAGTTGTGGCAAGTGTTTGTACAACCCTAGAATAGCATGCATTCTAAGCCTGGATTTAACATCATTTTTCTTCTGCTTGTGTGAAAGGCCTGTATATCCTCCCAGAAATCCATTGTGGAGAGAGAAGCCAAACAACAAAAGTACTTGCTTAAAATAACTCCACTAAGACCCAGCTTCATGGAAATTCAGCTTCTGACTTTGAGAAACCATCAAAATATTTATAACCCTTTTGTCAGATACAGACAAAAGAAGAAGGTTTAGCAAACGATGAAGTCTGAACCTGTAAGCATTAAACTGGCACTAAGCACAGAGGCCTGAACACTATTCCAGCAGTTAATACTGAACTGCTTGTGTTCTGTGTATTTCATGACATCCCATGCTATTTTGAATATTTTATCAGCAACACTATGACAGCTGTAGCACCACTGCATGATAAAAGGGCAGTAGAAGGCAATAACATTTCTTGCAGAGTTGTGCATTCTTACAGGGCTTCTGGAAGCAGCAGAACAACGTGCGCGGAAGTGCAAAGCATTTAGCAAATGAAAACAATGGCACAGAAATGGCACAGAAAAACTGGTTTGTCTTATGCCCAAACTAGAATGCTAGTACAGGAATAATGCGGAGTTCAGAGGAAAAATAATCCTGCACTGTAAGATATGGTAGATGACTACAATTAGGAGGTGGCCCAGTAGAGAAACAAAGAAGCTCAAAGGCTACATTGCAGTAGAGGAACTAAGACTTAAGACTAAGACTTCTCAAAATTTGAGAAGTGGGAATTTGCAGTGAAGATGAGACAGAGAACAGTGTGCAATGGCAAAGCTCAAGATTTCAAAATACTGAGAACTGACAGTGAGAGACAAAGATTATGGAGACAACCTGCCCTTGCAGAAAATAACAAGCTGAACAACCCCCAGTCAAGTGACACAAATCTACAAGGTTTCTTTCGAATAGCTAGGACAGATAAAGATGAGCTACTCCCAAGGGCCCACACTAATACTAGAGAGAGCATGCATGAAAGGGAGTGGCAGTAATAGACATTTGCTAGGTTATTATAGGAGCTCTCTTCCCTCACAGTTCAGATGGTCTTGTCTGATTAAGTAAAGGAATCTCAGACCCAATGGAAAAATAAAAGCGTAGGAAGAAGCATAAGAACACTAATCTCCAGTGTTGACAAATATGAAAACTGAGTTTGAATTCAAAAGTTAAATAAATACAGCAATTACACATTTAAATGTAATATCTTACATTTGTGCATATTCTACTGAAGAAACATGTATGTTCACAGAAGAGTATCTTCTACCTAATCAAGAAACGTACTTGGGTGTAGAGGGCACTTTTGAAAAGCTGACAGTAAAAGAGAACTAAAAGTGGAGTAACTGCATATATATATGTGTGTGTATGTATATATATATGTATACATATAAATTTCACTATCAATTATCTCTCATCCCAAGATTCCACTGCTTACCAACAGCTCAACTCAGGAGTCTGCACTGATGCCTCATTTCAGAAATTGCAAGGTTAAAAGTCAATATTTTAAAATGGTAAAACAAAACTCACAATTCCAACTGCCTGAAAAAGTGAACCATCATGTTCCATTTTTCGTTTTCTCTGAGCATTATGCAAAGCTAGCATCTTTGGATTTAGTTCTTCATCCAGTGCAGTAGATCTAAGAAAAATTGATTCAGGCTGTTAAGACGTTTCTACTTTGCTCAAGCCATTTTTCTTTCGTGGACACATATATACGACATCACAGAACTGAATTTATGAACTCCACTACTTTTTGTTCATAAATTGACTTATTTTAACAATCATTTTCTATGAGCATAGCAAATGTTAGCCTTTAATCTTGCTGTGAAGCTCAGAACAAGTTTTAACAAAAATTTTTAAATCTGCAGAAAAAAAGCATAAAGGTTCAGCAGTTCACTTTCAAAAGAAAGAAGGGAAGGAAGGGTGAGGGAAGTCTAGTCTGAACATTTCTATGTACAGATAAATCTTTTACATATCCCTAATCTCATGTTTGACTTAATATAGTTTTCTATTGTGACAAATATCTACTACAGGCACCACAGTCCATCACAAAACACATTTAGTTTCAAAGGCAATATCTATTGCTTATAGAGATCTGTAAATCTGATATCTGCAATATCTGTAGCACGTACTGTAGTAGCCTCTTACCTGTAATACAGTGGACAAGGAAAGCACCAGAAATATTGTGTGGGTGTAATTACCTGTAAATTGCCTACTGCATTTTTATAAAGGCTGCACATCAGGTACAAGAGCAGAAGAGAATTTTTACAGTAGCTGCCTTTTATATGAGGTGCTTATGTAAAAGCTACCGTGAAATTAACTTTAGGGGAGTTTACTATTAAAAAAATACTTGTTTGACACGTCCATATTTAAATGTCTCAATTTCTACTCTGAAGAACGCTGAGGATGAACACACAACAGCTGGCAGAATTTATATCTAATTCCTTGAACAGATACCGAGGCTTGAGCTGCACTTTTAAAATACCTTTTATTCAGAGTGACTGTTAGCAAGCTGGGTGCTCCTGGAGAAGGTTTTTCCACCTGATCCACTGTTCCTTTCCCTGCTCTGATGGGAGAGGCAGTTCGACTCCTGCTCCCGCCGAAGGGCGAGGCGGGGGCACTGCTGGACTCGGCGCCCCCGCGCACGGGAGAGGAAGGGACAATTATCGTCTTCACGTCGTCCGCGCGCTCCGCCGGCTTCAGCTCCTCAGCAGTGCCTGGTGCTGTCTGACTCTGCTGGAATATGGTGATGGTGGCTGCACTCTGAGAGCTGGAGGAGCTGCTTTCCAGCGGGGACAGCTGATCGAAGGAGCGCAGCTGGAAGTCGTCATCCATCGGGATGTAAGGAGCCAACATCTCTAAATCTAAATCGGTTTCCTGGAAGAGACAAGAGGTGGAACTTAACAGTGTGGAAGAAATCTCAGCTATGACTTCATCAAGGCTCTGCCTTTTACCAAATGCTTACAGTTTTGGGGTTTTTTTGCACTTTAATCAAAATATTACATAAAAAGGGAAGGAGGTTCCTGAAAACATTCTGAAAAGGAAAGGAAGTACACTCAGAATAAGATGATAAAGAATTTTAAGTTACTGTACATTACCTGAGTAGAGAATGGATTTTTTGCTTCTGTATCTATGGCAAAGAGTTTCTCCACTAATTCCAGTTTGAATTCACTGGCCATATCATTATCCACATCAAAGCAGTAGTCATTGGGACTACTGGGCTGTGAAAACATTTTGAGTAGAGTTTTAGGTTTCTGTCATTGCATCACTTGGCATTGTTACCTACAGATTCTCTGCAAAATGCTCTAATGTAGAAACTAATCCCAGGCTATAGCTGCACAAAATTAAAATAGGAAAGCAAAACACTTATACTTGTCTGTATACATTCAGATTTATCCCACCTAGGAAGCACTTGCTGACTTGAAACCTGGAAGTAGCCTCTACAGTAATTTACTGCAACTACGTTGCCGCTTAGGGAAGTTGTATCTGAACCAACTGAATGAAAAAAACCAATCCCAAGCTCTCCTTATTTCTATCAAATAGTACTGCATACATCTGCAAGACTCACTTTAATGAAAAGATATGAAAATTTATCAGTTTCCTCAGATCACGGTGTGAGCTTAAGTCACAAGGTAGAAATAATTTCCAATTCCTGTCCTGGCTGCATCCTTAACCAGATTTGCCCCACAAGCCCCAACAGCACATCCAAATTACAAAACTCACCTCAGGTGAACTTTGGCTGGTACTTGCATCAGAAGGGCTGGTTGGCTGCTCTTGCACCTGAGGCATGGTAAAAGAAAGTTCAAGTGGCTCTGTGTTTGGCTCCAGCTTTGATACAACTTCTCTATTGAGTGCAGGATCAGCATTGCTACGAAGTGGCTTTGTAGTTTCAGAGGCAGGCAGTGGGGACATTGCCATATTTATATTCTGCAATTTCTCACTGGATGAGGGGAGCATTACATCATTATACAAAGGAACTTCATCACATTGTTGTTCATCAGACTCTATAAAAATTAAAAGAAACCATCAACCTAAGTAACAGTACTGTGTGTGTCTGTGGACCTCATTAAATTTAAACAGCAGCTGAAATACCACTGGGCAAGTGGTACTGGGAGGTTATTTTTTGAAATCTACTGTAAAACAGTAACTTTGCTAATTAACATGCTCTCCAATTTAAACACACACCCACCATTACTGCTGAAATCTAGAGAGATAATTGTGTCTCCAGCAGCAGGGGCCAGCACAGTTAAAGCATCTGGTTCCTGTTTAAGTTTTTCAAATAGGCTGTTGGTATCATCCAGGTCATCTTTACTGAATATTTTGGTCATTTTCATGTCAGGAGACTCCACTGGTTTCAGCATACACTCAGTTTGTCCAAGGGAAAAAATTAAGTCCTTCTGAACAATTCCACTGTCAGACAGAGAAGAAGATGATTGTTAAAGAACAGCTAAAAGGAATAAATTCTGGCTTAACAGTTTTGTAGGTTGAAACCCACCCACTCTCCCCCCCAAAAAACCCCAAACCAAACAAAAAACCCCCCACCACACATATCTCATAAAATTACCAGGATAAGAGCTCTAAGATTTTTTTTTTTTTTGTTACTCATTCTTTGCTCAAAAGTAACAGACAAAGCAAGCACTAATTGTGGTGCAATCAAAAAAAAGTAACAAACATAAACATACTTTTCTGAAAGCATTGAAAAAGGAAAAGATCAAAAAAAAGGGAAAAAAGTTAAATATTTCCTAAACTACTTTTCTTTGTTTTAAATGAATGTGCAATATCTTGATAGATTTATATTGGGACATTCACTGAAGTTTTGAAAAACTGATTTAGGACTATTAGACATTTGCAAAAGAATAGTCAACCAGTCTGCCCTCAGATGAAGCTTTCAATTAGAAGAGGAGTTCTAAGGAAGATAGGTGGGATTAAGAATGACCCCTCTACTGCTGCTCTGACTCCGTGACAAAGTTATTAGTGGAATTAACTGCTCCAGACTTGGGACAAAGATTAGAGAGTTGTCTAGAATGCACACAAATGCTCAAATACTTCCATTGCAATCAAACAGAAGAGGCTGGTTCTACACTCATTTGCCTGCAGAGATCATCTACTGACATCACTAGATGAAAAAAGCATTTTATTTTAAAATACAATTTCTAATCCTAGGACTAGCAGTATTCTAAGAAAAATTTCACTGGTAGGGAACAGTAACATCATAACATACACAACAGGGGATCAGTGCCATCAGAATCTGACTCTGTCTTCAGTAGAAATGATGACAAAAACCACTGAAGTCCACTCAACTTACCTCAACACATAGTTCACACACACTATGCACTGTGGCTGAGAATTCTTAGTGTTGTATATAACAGTTGCTTGAGTTTCAACCCAGACATAGCCACCTTGTTTCGCCAGCATTCTGTACTGTCCTGTTGTCACCTGCCCTTTTGTGAACACTAAAAGCAGAAAGGACACCAGCTTTAATTACAGGCAGAAAAACTCCAGAACTGTTTGAGGTCAGTATTCATTGCAGATTCATTTCTGCAACTAAAAGAAAGCCCTCGTTCTTCTGCTGCTTTCCCCCAGGGCTGTCTCTCATCTCCTGTAGTTTGAGGGCTTTAAATTCAGTTTTCACTTACTGTCGTGGTGTGTTTTGGTCAGATGATCAGAATCCAGCGCGTGATAGTACTCATAGATGGAGCGACCCAGGAGCTCCTCTGGCTCGTACCCCATCAACTCTGTAATTCTTTAAAACAAGGGAAAAAATTGCTAC
Organism: Cnemophilus loriae; assembly: GCA_013397755.1. Taxonomy (NCBI): domain Eukaryota; kingdom Metazoa; phylum Chordata; class Aves; order Passeriformes; family Corvidae; genus Cnemophilus; species Cnemophilus loriae. The sequence goes on from VZTF01009426.1 coordinate 413,249, forward strand.
GTGAAAGCAGACACGGGCCAGCACAAATACCAGAGCATTTAGATGCTTGCACATCTAGAAAAACCTTAAGAATCACTTCCATACATACCAGCAGCAAATTTGGTTTACTGGGACTTTTCATTTTAAAATAAATTGCTATTTTGATGCTTCTTTAAAGGAGAAATTTCAGCAGGCACAGGATTTTACTTCTCTCTGAGTATTTATAAATCATGTAGTGGGATAGGATTAAAGAAATCCCCACTTTTTAGACATTTTTTTCGTCTTGCTTCAAGGTAGACCAGCTACTTACAGACCAGCTTTGGCAAATATGAGCATTTAACAAAATAACAAAGATACACTTCAACAGTTTTAATCCTGCAACTAAGAGAAATCAGGAATCAGATTTACTATTCCCACTCAAGCACTGCGTGCTTTTAAGGAAAATGGGATTTCTTTAGTCTCTAGAGGGCAGTGCTAACCAGGGAAGTGCTTGTATTTTGCCCCATCCTAGATGCAGAATGTGACCAAATAAGTACCTTTTATGTGACGCCATCAGTGCTAGAAAGGTTGTTACTGCAGAGGAAGAAATAACCTGCACTAACCTCTTTCTGCATCTAACTGCAACAACCAACTAGAAATTCACTTTTGTTGTAAAGTAGAGGAAATGGATAGTAACAAATAACACCAAATTAAAAACAAACAAAAAAATGAAACAAACCAGCCCCAAACAAAAAACCTTGAGCTGACTATTTCCTTCATTTGCATTTCTCAAATTTGTCAATCTAAGTTCCCAGAGGATAGGAAAATCAGTCTGATGTGTCTGACTATACCCCTGATTTGCACCAGAACACAAAATCTCATTTTTCAACAGCAGATGTATTGCATTAAAAGTACAGCTGGACATCTGGGGTTTCTTTGACAGAAGAAAGCAGACACTGATCTCCTGAGGAAGGGAGAGAGGGGGAAGCAGTAGCAATAAAATACATCTGACAAGTATTACACACACACTCTTTTCAGTCACCAAAATGCCCCATCTTCAACAAACCTAAAATCCTGCTTTTTCAGTGTCTGGAAGAATCTTCACATTTTAATTTAATCACTGCCACTGCAGTAAAGACCATTTTGAAGAGGCAGTTAATTGAAGGCAAAGGATTTACTCACAGAATCATAGAATGGCTTGGACTGGAAGGCACCTTAAAGACCATCCTGTTCCAAACCCCTGCCATGGGCAGGGACACCTCTCACCAGACCAGTTTGCTCCAAGCCCCGTCCAACCTGGCCTGGAACACCCCCAGGGAGGGGGCAGCCACAGCTTCTCTAGGCAATCTCAGTGCCAGGGCCTCAGCATTTTCACAGTCAAGAATTTCTTCCTAACATCTAATCTAAACATGCCCTCCGTCAGTTTAAAACCATTGCTCCTTGTCCTGTCATTATCTGCCCCTACAAAAAGTCCCTTTTCCTTTTGTTATTCCAAAGTAATAACCCTGCATCCTCCTTAGATCTAAAAATCTGGTTTTTAAGGCCTCTTGGTCAGTTAGGAAAAGCCCAAGTATTCCATCAATGATTGCACTGTCGAGATGAATTAAGTTATTGAGAAAGCAAACATTAACCAAAATGTACCAGCCCTGCAAATCCTTCAAACAAATTATTTTTTACAGTATAAATCATATATATTACCTTTCATCACAATAGGAAAATTTCATATCAAGACTGTGACGACTGAGGAACGTTTTACTGTCCAGGGGGACCTCAATGTTTGACGGGTGAGGAATAGGTTCACAGATCAACACCAGGCAGGTCATGGGAGGCTTTTTGTATCCGCAGTGAGTCTGGTTCCCACACGTGTCGTACACACGGATGTGGCCAGTGCAGTGCAGCACCTACGGGGCAGTTGGGTTTTAGAAAGAGATGAGGTTTGGTCTGTCAGACAACACAATCCTATTTCCATCAGCACAGCCAGAGCCAAGTCCTTCCCCCACCCCTCAAGGGGACGGTGATAAGGGATGGTGGAGGACAGCAGTGTCGTTGTCCTCCTCCTCCTCCTCACCCCACACATCCTAGGATGGGTTCATAGCCCAACTCCTTCCTCAGCACTGGCTGAAGCAACACCAGATATTGCTGCATCTCTGTGAACTCCCCTTTCCAGTCATAGGAATGATAACTCTGATGAGCAGCTGCCTCAGCAAAAGGTATCTCACAATTTAAATCTGAAAGTTATGGTAATAGTAGCAACCCCCATTTCAGATCTTCTGCAGAGGTGATGAACAGAGATCAAATATATTCTTCAATAGACAGGAACTTTTGCATTTTGTGGGATTTTCTTTTAACCATTCTGAAGCAGAAGTAGTTCACAGACAGCAGCAAAGAAGTTGTTTGATCCAGAATAATCAAATTCAAATCATAAAAGAGAACTGCGAGCCATAATCCACTCGATACAGTAAAAGGTTACTTTGTCCAGAGGAGAAAATGCATTCACTGCAGAAAGTTATCGGGCTGGCCTCTTTTTGTTCCAACTGTTACAAAAGGGAGAGCCAGCAGCTTCAAAAGAATGGCATTGAAGTCCTTCAGAGAGACCTCAACTGTCACATTTTCAGTGACAAATCAAAAGAAATCAGGGATCAGCATAAGTGATGTCAACTACTTTTTTCCCAGAGAAGGCTTTATGCAAACATATTTAGTAATTATAATTGTTTGTATGTAAATGACCTCTAATTTAAAATGGAAAATTCATTAAAAGGATTTTGAAAAACTAATTTTAAAACATTGTTTCAGTTACCTCTGTGATGTATTCAGCATTAAAATTCAGCATAATGAAGCACAATCATTAAATTATAAAGTACTTAGTGAAACTCAAGCTCATTACAAGTAGTAAAAATGTTGAAATACAGTGTTATGACATCTGAAGAGGAAGCTGCCAAACTATGCAAATATTCCTTTGCATTAGTTACCTTCCATGTAGCAGACTTTATATTCACTGTTCTTCCCCTGCTAGTCAGTGTACACTTCATTCTGAGAAAAAAGCTGCGCTCCGTGTTTTGCTCTTTGCCCTTTTTCACAGGACCTAGCAGAAGCAAACAGCAAACCAATTCTTAAAACTCTTAGATCATCTTCCAAAGGCATTAAAATACCTCCGCAAACACACTACAGAACTCTAAGGGAAGACCCAAAAAATAAACTAAAAAGATTCATACACCTAATAGCACCTCTGATAATGGCATTTTTCAGAGCAAGTTTTACTATCATGCAGACAAAAAACCTCTGAAGTTTCATAGAGTTATAGAATGGTTTGTGTTGGAAGGCACCTTAAAGACCATCTCGTTCCAACCCTCTTGCCATGGGCAGGGACACCTTCCACTATCCCAGGTTGCTCCAAGCCCGTCCAACCTGGCCTGGAACACTGCCAGGGATGGGGCAGCCACAGCTTCTCTGGGCAACCTGTGCCAGGGCCTCAGCACCCTCACAGGGAAGAATTCCTTCCCAAAAACCACCTAACCCTGCCCTCTGGCCTCTGGCAGTGGGAAGCCATTTCCCCTTGTCCTGTCACTCCAGGCCCTTGTCCAAAGTCCCTCTCCAGCTCTCTTGGAGCTGCTTTAGGTACAGGAAGGGACTTAAAGATCTCCCCAGAGCCTTTTCTTCCCCAGGCTGAACAATCCCAGCCCTCTCTCGCCTGTCTTCACAGGAGAGGTTTTTGATGCAGCCCAGTTTCAATGTTTTAAGATCAGGATTGTATTTGTAGCCAATTCCACACTCCCAGATTTCAGGAAAAAAGAGTGGGAAGAAAGAGAGACCGATTGGAAATTTAATATATTTTAAAATTGTAACAGAGGACAAGAAAAGCGTGTGCAGAATAAGAAGCCCTGTTGAGGTGGTTTCCATTGAAATGCATCCGTAACTCACTACGGGGAGGTTCAAACCAAGTACCTTTTGGGCTTGTTGCTCTTCAGGATTGCAAGTTTTTCAATTCAAAATTAACAACTCAGCTGTTTATATGCATCCAAATATTTCCACTCTTGGAGTAAACAGGGACCAAGTTTTTAAACACATCATTAACATTCTTGGGAGAAAAAATGTTGAGAAAACTTAATACAAATCAACATTGGTGGCATTTATTTTTTAGCCTCACTTGCTACCAGCAGGCTTTAAGTTTTTGCCTGTACAGGGGAGATCCTTGCAGAGTCAATTACTAGTTACACTATTGTGGGCAAAGAAAATATAACTGATGCTATCAGGAGAGCTGCAAGCAGCTCACAACGTGTGCAAGGAGGAAATAAAGCAGCAGTGGAAGAGCCAGTTTGCTGAGGCTTGCTAAAGAGCAAGGACCAAATCATGGCAGAGGGGGAAGTTTAGAACACATGAGCTTGTTTCTGATACAAGTTTATATAATAATTTGCTTTCATCCTCCACAGACAATAGTAGCTATGAAATTCTTCATGGTGGCTTGCACTGCAGCTACTGGCTTGACAAAATTAATTAGAAAAATGTTAAAGCCCCTATGCTAACTTGTTTATTGCTTCTAGCAGGGGCAAAGACTAAAGGGATCAAGCATATTTTATGCCACTTTAAAACAACCTCGATAATGGAGGAAGTGAGGGAGAAACTAAAGCAGAGTTCACAGAAGCAGAAAAACTTATTTAATTCAGTAAGTTTTAAGAGTTAAACCAATCTAGAAAACTGATAGCTGAAGTTCACACAACTGTACTGTTACCAAGCCCTGATGCTTGAGGCTCTGCTTTGAGAAGCAGCTGTAAAAGATGGAGCAACTTTCAAGTCTGATTCAGCACCAGACATTATTTTTTAAAATGGCCAGCTTTGAAAGTTTAAAAAGCAGCTTCATAAAATGAGAATGCAGTTCTGTTTCTGCCAATCGCATTTATATTCGCTTGCACTTGTACAGTCCCAAAGGGGAATATTTAATACTCAATTGAAAACCAAAATAATTCCACTGATGTAAGAGCTGCAGTAGAAGGCAACCTGGGAATACTAATAAATATAAAAATGTACTATTATTACTGTAATTTAGACTTCTGTCTGCCAACGTCATTTGCAAAACAGCTTTTGTAATAATGCTTTCCAGACATCTGATTCCAGTCTGGCCAATTTAGACATGCTTGAGATGGTTTGCATGAAACTCAGTGATATGACATTTTTAAGAATAAGCCTTTTCAACAAAACCAGGTTTTTTTATACTGCTTTAGGGAAGTTGTTCCCCCATCCACAAGATGCACTGCTGTATTCCAAAGGAGGGAGGCAGGGGAGAAGTCGAATGTAGCCTTAGAAGCATACTTCAATTCTAAGGGCAGACAAGTTTACAAAATGCTTACAAAATCAAAGTCGGGCCCTTCATGCTACAGTATCTTATCAGGTCCTTTCCACAGAATTAAATAGGATGACAACATAAGACTTACACAAGATTTACAGTACTACAAGAAAGCAGAGGTCAGGTTTATTAATTTATCACTATCTGGATTCAGAGTCCATATAACCCTCATTTGATGAAAGAGAGGTCAGATTTTAGGCTTCTTACTACTGAGTAAAGCAGATTTGTTTGGAGGCACATGGGCTGCCAAGTCTTTATAGCCTTTATCAAATCTTTAGAAGACACAAAAGCTGTAATTCATGGGCAGTTGTTAAATTTCAAAGCATACAGAACATGTAAACACGAGGTGTTCTGCTCCCTCAGACGGAGAAAAGAAGAGCCAGAAATCTGTGAAAAGATACCAATTTCACGCACCAATTAAAAGGTGCAGAGAAGCATCAACCCCAAGTCCTTTGTGGGGCTGTTCAAGTATTCGCAGATTAGTTTCTTGGTGTCCTAAAATTTAAATACAGTATCTTTTCTTTATCTTAGGTATACCACCACAGATTTCTGGAAGAAAGCATTTTTTCTCAGTTATCCCGGAAAGGCAAGCCCAGACCAAGACAAATGCGCCAAATGAGCTTCTCCATGTCCCCAGCAGCAATTGCTTAAAATCATTCTCATTCAACCTACCTCTAATTTTATTCCTGTAGGCACTTATTCTTTCAACCCTCAAGAACTCCATTTTAGTCATTAATTTTGTGAAATTAAAGAATACTAATGAAGTCTCATTTCTCCTATAATTAGGATACAGCCAAAACATTTTGGTTATTCCTGTTGTTAGTGTCTCTCAACAAGGTTTAATTTGAGATTTAAGAAATAAAAACATACTAGCTTTTTAACTCAACACCATTTTCTGGCAGATATCCGACTGTATTAATGCCAACAGAAACTATCTATAAGTAAATTAAATTGATTTTTTTTCTTCCTTCTCACCATTTCTGTGTGTAAGCATTTCTCTCAACTCCTCATGGTCACATGGATGAGTGAAATCAAATACACTGTGCCCCGTCAACTCAAACTGCAAAAATGAAGAGGTATACGGGTGTTTAACTTCACATACACAAAAATGAAACAGCTTTTTGAAACAGTCTTAGGAAATGTCAGTATTTCACCTGAGTGAGTCCCATACACTTGTTCACGTTTTCAGACATGTAAATCATGTCCCCATCTTCAGACAGAACCATGACAAAGCCATCAAGAGCTTTCAAGTAGAAACAGTTCAGTTCCTTCTCCATTTTGGCTTCTGTCTCCAGCTCACCTGCAAGCAGCCACACATTTTTGTTTAAGCAAACACCAGCCATTCTTCACTTACCATCAGGAACAACTTCTGGCACCGGTCTGCAAGGAGTCAGTCTTGCAGGACTGTTCAAAACCAGTTTAATTTAGATAAATGATCAGTTCAATTCTTCACGTTCTAGTAAAGGTATCAGAAAGCACAGAAAGTCAGAGTGAGGTTAACCCTCTGTGCTGCTGTGTATTAACCAATAAACCTTCTACCTTAAGGAAAAGGTCTATGTGCCAACAAATTTACCATCCATCTCAAAAAGGCAGTATAAACTCCTCTCAGGGGCTTTCTGGGAGAGATTTCAGAGTCTGGCTACTGAAGTTACTCCTCTATACAGTAGAGGTAGACATGCACGAGCACAACTAATCAGTACAGCACCCATGGCAGGCTATCAGCTACTGGTTCACAGCCTGACACAAATATTTCTGGAGTTGCATGGGTAAGTGTAGCTGCAGAGACAACATATCCTCAGCTAACGTCACCTCCAGTGGAGCACATCACAGAAACACAATTTACAGAACTATTCCTTGCAGTTTATATTATGGGGACACAACTATAGTTAGCTCAGCCAACCTTGAGCCAATTACCCACAGTCAAGAAAGCACAGCTGGAACAAACAAGTTTAGGGGGAGAAGAGGTTTAAATGAAGGAATCTAACTTTGGGAGAAGAGTCAAATGCAACTGAAAAGGGCACTACAGCTGTGATGAGGCAACCAGGATCACCAGAAGAGAAAGGGAAAAAATGAAATCCATTGAACAGCGGATTTTTCCTGTGTCATTGCCAATAGCTGATTTCTACTGTAAGGTCTCCCACCTTCTCAGAGAAAGGACACAGCTAATAATGCATTCATTTATTTTACTGCTGACAGGTCTTACAAATAGCTTCTTCCTCAATATCCCCCCCAGATGGTGCCACGTTGTTCCCTCACCAGCATCCAGCAGCTTCCTCATGCGCAGGTAGCTGATGGTCAGCCTCATGATGGACGCCTTGTCCAGGTGTGCGCTCACGGTGTGGGGCAGGGGCAGCTGGTGAGCCAGCTCATAGAACACTTCCGACTCCTTGCTCCTCCGGCATCGGGCTGCATCCCTCGACTTCTCTTTCCTGCGTTCAGAGCTAATCCTATAGAAACAACGTTTCGAGTTAACATAGGGAACAGAGCTCTCTGTGAAAGGCGTATTTGAAACTAAGTTGCCCAGCGGCCAAGTAAACCAGTTGTGGAAGTTGAATAATGAAAAGACTCAGTTTAAAAGAGCAAGTGTAATTCTTTGTATCAACTTCTGCCCCGGTTGGGCTCTGCCAGAACTAAATTGAAACCCACAGAGTCTTCCAACAAGATCAGTTCTTCAAACAGACACTTTACTACTCAGAACCTTTCCTGCTTATCTCATACCTTGAGTGCTGCCTCTCCAGCCTGCAAATCCTAACCCCTCAAGTCCATTCAACAAATTACAGAGTAGGTAATTTCCAGCTCGATGCTCTAGCACCACGTATCATGTACCCTCTACAAGTTCTTCCTTTTTTACCATCCTTACACAGCCCACCTAACAGGTCAGATAAGCAAGGATACTCATTTAACACGAGATATGCTGCTTTTCAAGCAATCCAGAAAGTCCCTTTCCTGAAACCATGCTATGATGATTCTATGATTCGCTCTTTCTCCAGAAAAGCCCCTTCCAGAGTGTCCCCTATACTGGAAAACAATACCTCATTCTCCTTCCATTGCCTCTGTAGACCTGCCTCCTCCAGAACACGAGATAAAGAACAGCTCACTGAGAGAAAGCACTGAAACTGTTAAGACTGTCAGTCAGTAACAGGGAGAATTCCCCCTTTTCCCAACACCAACACCAGGTCACTTCTGCCTCATGCATCTGGTCAGATGAGTTTTGAACTAAACATTTTCACATGGGAGCTCCAAATTTTTTGGGCAAACAAGAACTCAGTGCTGCTGTGGTCTCTGAGGAAATAAAAGTGCTTTTATTTTTAAATGAATGATACAAAACCACACACTAGTATTGTCCAGTTTTCTTTTTATACATTAACATCTCCTGAAGGCACCCTGTCTTCATTTTGCACACACCTGAGATACAAAAGGCAGTTGCAGTTTGGGAATTACTTTTTTCAAGATTTCACAAGACTTAAAAGCCAGCTACTACCACTGCCAAATTCTCGCTGCTAAGTCTGTAGATCTGTGCAAAAGTTCTTTTCAGTTAGCACACATCTTGTGAGAGGTACCACAAATTACAGAGCAAAGCAATTCATGCGCTAATGTTCTCTGGGACATAATGAACCAAAGAATAACAGAACGGCTTGAGTTAGAAGAGACCTTAAAGAACATCCAGTTCCACCCCCTGCCATGAGCAGGGACACCTTCCACTATCCCAGGTTGCTCCAAGCCCCGTCCAACCTGGCCTGGAACACTGCCAGGGATGGGGCAGCCACAGCTTCTCTGGGCACCCTGTGCCAGGGCCTCACCACCCTCTGAGTAAAGAGCCTCTTCACAATATCTAATCTGAATCTCTCCTCTTCAGTGCTATCAAGTACATACCCAAAAAACATGTTTTCAGTCCTTTACGTGCTGTGCTACCCACAGTGGCCAAAAACCTGCTTATTTTGTGCAGAAACACGGGTGTGACAATACCATTACAACTCATGCTGGAAGCACGAATGCCTTGACACATCGAAGAAGTTTAATAACCCATGAAAAAGACAGAATAAGCTATCAGAATCTCTTTTACAATTACCTTCCTTATTACTAACTTGATAAAACTGTGTGCCATCCCCACCATCCTCTCCTCCTACTCCTGCCACTGCCAGCAGAGAAAAACTATTTCTGTGGAATTAGAACCATTAATAGATTTACATAATAAATAATAATAATAATAATAATAATAAAGACCTTTGGAAAACTAACTTACGGGAATTACAGTTGTAAAAAACCCTGGACATACAGTAGTCCCATTGATTCCTGTGAATATAAGCTCATGTCCCTCAGAAGGGCAGCCTAAAATACCTGACAATATTTCCCCATCTTGCAGATTTCTTCACATTGAATTTCCCTGTGACAACTGATGTCCCTGTTGTAGTGATGGATATCTTGGTCTGAGAAGGCTGAGGCTCCTGACATACAGGTATATCTGGAAATAGCCATTACGAAAAGCCTGACCTTTAATAGTACTGCAAAAATATTTTAGCTATTTAACCTGACTGATTAAACATTTCTTACTGAAGATAGGCCTCAAGTACCTTTTCTCTTGGTAGAAAACCAAGGGTGGAGGTGAAAAAACATCTGGATTCTCTTTGTCCTCTTTCTTGGACCACAGATTTCACTGTTACTCGATTTTGCCAAAGGTATTTCAAGGTAACTGTCGTGGTTTAACCCCAGCCCACAACTAAGTACCACAAAGCTGTTTGCTCACTACCTGTCCCACCCTCGTGGGATGGGGAGGAAAACTGCAATGAAGGTAAAACCCACGGGTCTACTTAAAAAGTATAATAATTGAAATAAAATAATTATTGCAATGACAAGGGAGACAACATAAAGAGAGAAACAAGACCCAAGACAGACAAGTGATGCACAATGCAATTGCTCACCACCCTCTGACTGATGCCCAGCCTGTCCCAGAGCAGGGACTGGCACCTCCCAGCCAACTCCCCCAGTTTACACACTGGGCATGACACTCTGTGGTTTGGAGTACCTCTTTGGTCAGTTCAGGTCAGCTGTCCTGGCTGTGTCCCCTCCTGGCTTCTTGTGCATCTCCTCACTGGCCCAGCAGGGGAAACTGAGGAGCCCTTGACTCAGGGTAAGCAGTGCTCAACAACAACTAAAACATCAGTGTGCTACCAGCATTATTCTCCAAAACACAACCCTGCACCACCTACTAGGAAGAAAATCAACTCTATCCTAGCTGAAAGCATAACAGCAGCACAAGCAATTCTGCTGTCTTAGACAGATTCACCTTTATACCTTTGATTTTTGTTAGCTACTCATTCAAGATCCCTTCACCTGCGGAATGTTCATCCTACAACAAAAACTCAGGAGAGAATTACTGGAAGTAAGTGGTTGCCATCCACACAGATTCTTGCAGTTTTGTCATGGCTTCCTTTTCAACTGAAGACACTTTTAAGTTAAAACTCCCCTGCTTTGGCAATCAAGCTGGGCACTTGAAGTCCACAGATTTGTCAGGCTTGTGTGAATCATACAGGGCACGAGGAGAAGGACAGCTCAAGAGATGAAAATAGACACTAACTTCAGAAGTTGAGATTTCAGCCCTTGTATTTTCTTTCTGACAGCCTAATATTCTTGAAAATATTTTGGGTAGTTTCCAGATTTTTGCCAGGTTTTAGCACCCTTGGCAGCAGCCTTCAGCAGGAACAGTCAAAACTTCTTCCAACCATTGGATTATTAATTACGAGCTGAACCACTGCTCAAATCCAGCCCATAGTGCTTTCTGTTAAAATTTAATCCCAGAGCAAGATCATCAAGTGCTGCCAGCAGGAGCTGATGGGCAAAACACAAGGAAAAGGGGATGTTGGAACCAACCAGTGCTGCCCGAGTGGCAGCATCTCCTCTCCCTTTTACTACGTGTTTCCTTTCTAGAAAGGCTACTACTATAGATAGATGTTTAAACTGTACAGCACAACAGTTGGCTATTTTTAGCTGCTATTTAAACCTAAGCTGTAACCCATCTGAGTAAAACCCAGCCATTTAAATAGGAAGATTAACTACCAGCTTCAAAGAGCGTTTCTTTAATGGATCAAATTAATAGGGAAAAGGTCTTTCACAAATGAGGTTTAATTACCAAGTGAAGTCACTGTTGCCTCAACATTGAAATGCCACCAAATTAAAAAAAAAAATAAAAATTGACTGTTGCAGCTACTCTAAGCTTTGTTACAATTGCATAAAGTAAATAAAAAACCACACATCAGCATGTATAGCTGCTCACAATTTTCTGTGTAGTCAATTAAACGACATTGAATTCCTGTAAAGAAAATGCACTTCCAAGGTGAGCACTCTCTCGACCAGAGGGGAAGGAAACGGAGCTCAGGGAAGGGGATTTTTAACAGTGAGATGTGAAATGCCACAAAATCAGTTTAAATAAATCATATCACTTCTCTTATCAGTTCTTTCAGAACTGCCCCTGTGTAAAGCTCATGATCTTCACAACAGAAATAGCATTCTGTAGAAAAGGAGCCAAGCTCCATTTAAAATAAACCCCAAACTTCAGAGCTGTGTTGCAGCCTTCTGCTGTCAGTCTGGCACGAAACAAAAACACCTCCAGAGCCTGAAGAAAACCCTCAGCTGCAGAGCAGATTATACATGCAATGAAAATATCAGAAATGCCGGTGCTGGACAGGAAATTGCATGTATTTGCAGGTCTGATTTCTCCTGCACAATTTCAGTGCCAGACGTTCATTTCCATTTTGCATTTCTACCACCAGAATACAGAAGCAGAGAATCATAAGCACGTTATCCATCAAAGCTCACTGAAAGCAGTTTCACTGACCCCTTTAAACCCAATACCACTTTTTATATATAAGAGATGTTTACACGCAATAGCTGAATAAAATCTGAGCTCCAGAAGATATTTGAGTTGGAGACCCAGAGCAAAAGGGTATTTCACGACCAGGACTCACTGTGGCTGAACCAAGAGCTCAGCTGAAGGATATAACCCGGACTCCCACTCACTGCCTCAAATCATGGTGAATAGAAACAAAGTTTTACAGCAAGAATGTGCCCAACAGCCTTGAGAGCAAAGCACACCAGCAGCAACCCCGAGCCCACCAGTTACAGATGTTAGTATCGGCCTCTGTAGTCGAGTGTGCAACTCCTGTCATCATGGCCATACAAACCATCTGGGCCACAGCATCTCTCAAATAACACATCATTCCCCATACCATCCCAAGGACCCCTCCACAGCAGATGCCTATAAGTGAGCTCCCAATTGTCTAAATGCAGCCCCAATTTTTCATCTCCTTGAATGAAAAACTAATCAATGGCAACACATAAACTGGCTTGTTCCTCCTTATTTACCAATGGAAAATAGACAAAAAAAAAAACAAACCTGGAAAATACCACCAGTAACTGGTAAATTTTGGTTGGAAATAATTAGATAAAAAATGGTCAATGGATAGAACTTAAAATGTGTAGCAATCAACTTTGCCTCCTTCTAGCTTTTAAAATCACCATCCAGTGTTAAGAAAATTTTTATATTGTGTACGTAACATTAGATTAACAAAAAAAACCAAAAAATCAAGAGGTTTCCTTTATGCCACTTTGCTATGGTTATAGATTTTCTAGCTTTTCTCCCATTCTAACTTATTGTTTCTCTAACCAGGTTCATTTTGCCCTATAGGTATTTTCATTCCCATGTAGAAAACTATTGTGCATGATAGATGAGCCTGAGTTAATTACTCTCGATACAGATTTTGAGAACATTCTAAAATAAAAACATCTTCTGATAGTAATTCACATTTTTCTCTTCAGATTTGCTTTCCACAACCAAGTGGCTTTGTATTTATCACACTGTTTGTTCTTAAAGTTTCATAGAAATATACCGTGTAGGAAACAAGCAATCCAAATTAGTAATGCGCCTCAAATCTGGTAACATCTCCTCCTTGAGCTTTAACTAGCTTTCAGTTCTGCCATTAATTGCCATCATTTGCCAGTAAAAGATTCAGATATTCCCATGTTAGTAACAATCTCTCCTCTCAGACTGTAAAACTAGTCTGGGAAATACCTGGCTTAGAAATGGAGTCACAAAAACTATATCCACTATAACACAACTTTATTTCTTTCTTCATTACACCAAAAAAAGATGCAAATATTATGATACAGTAATATACTAAAAACATATAACATCACGATGCTATTGGAACTTTAGAAAGTAGACCTGCAAGTGGTCTCATGTTTAACTTTGAAGGCTGAATGCATTCCTGCGGTCGGTATAAAACTTGGTCGCCTTTTCAGGCCCAGCCTAAGCCAGGTATTTCTGGCAGCACAGCTTAACAGGACAGAGGGGCAGCTCCTGGTCTGCAGCCATACCCTGCAGAACACCCAGAATAACCAGCTGTGTCCATGTGGAGGGCTCAGCCCTGGGCATGGCCAACCACTCTCATCTACAGCCAAAGAGTGTTAGGACAGTTCTACTCTCCTGACTGTGCTGAATACACAACCACTTGGGTTTTTTCACTGTTTGTAAGATCTGTGTTTTGTCCAGAGCTGTTAGCCATGATATTTGCTAAATTATTCCTCCACGGAAAGAAGGCCTAGGCAAGCGCAGCACTTAACACAGAGAATCTAAAACAGTGGAACTGCTCTATCGACAACTTCATACGAAAAACTGGTTTATAATGAAAGAGAACACCACTCAAATCCAGTTATTTAGGTATATGAGGAACTAAGAAGCTGACCAACTTCATGAGGGGAGACAGAGCTGCAGTGCTAGCACCGTCTATCAAGTCTTGAGACAGACCCACACAAACATCGCCCAGAGTCGCAGGCAGCCCCGAGAGCCCCATTTTCTCTCCCTCCCAGCCCTGCAGTGACACACTTGTCTGTCCTGACCAGCAGCCCAGACTGTTCATCCCTCAGCAGGCAAACTTTTTCCAAATTGGTTGGGAGGGGTGCTCCTTCCTCCTATTGCAGCTCTACAGAACTAGTGCAGTCTCTCAGCTGCCAGTTCTCCATGAGCTCGGGGTTACAGCTTTGACCCACCTTGCTCTGACGTGATTTCCTTTTAAAGTATTATTGCTTTATGGCCAATTTTGTTTACTAATTCTTCTTATATTATAGTCTGTGTACAGAGCTCTTGTAAGGAAAAAAAGCCCCACACCCAAACTTCGTGTGTAATCAGAAGCATGTGATTACACAGAAGAAAGTCTTGCTCTTCATGAATTAATGAACATCACAGCCCACTAATCCAACTCAGGAAAAGAACTCAGAAATTCCTTACATACAGTACGAATAATTTAAAAGAGCTTTAACTGCAGAAACTAACGTAATATCCAAGCAGAAAAAACACCACTATATGTAAACCATCAAAATTCATTTCTTTGTATATTTTTTTCTAACACAGCAATTTAAACCATTTTCTTTACATGAGGGTAGTTACAGGCATTTCCCATAGCTTGACTACCACCAGAACAAGCCCCTAACTGATAAAACTCTAACAAATCAGGAGAGCAAGCAGGCAGGTCAGCCTGGATTAGCTACAGCAGCACAAACGCTCTGAAAGCCACCGCCGTTCGCAAAATGAGAGTGGGGAGAGGCAGCGAGAGGAGACCCCATCAGCTCACCTAGTGAAGTCTTACTGCCGACACCACAAAGTCCATATAAACACCCACCCTACAGACGAACTACAGCACACAGGAGCCAGCAGCACAGCCTTAAAGGCCTGAACCCAGCACAGGACCATGCTGACAAGATTATCCATCATTTGGATTTGGCCTTGAACTGACCTGAAACCCCAACTACTTCCCCACATAGAAAGTGTGAGTAAGAAACCTTAAATATTGTAATTTCTAATTTAGATCATGGTGAAGTGATTCTATCATGTCTCACTACACAATGCAACCCACTCATAGTTTACCTTTGCATCATAATTTACTGTTTTAAAATAACCACATGGCATGTTGGTATGTAAGAAAATTCTTTTTTTTCCAGCTACGTTATTTGGCTTTTTCCTTGAATATATCCTTTTTTTTTTCTTCCTTCATTAGTTGTCCTCTACCCTTCAGGATGAAAGATACGTGGTAGTTAAATTGTGTTTATTATTACAGAAAAATCAGAGCTATTCAAAAGACATATCTGAACAGGGCTTGACAGAACTAGACACTAAGTGCTTTCCTCTCTTCAGCCCTTTTGCTTCTACCAAGCTCACAAAAAAAGATGCAAAACATATCCCCAAGATATCTGTCAGGCTCTCATTTAACAATGTTTTAGCTAAGAACTGATCTACCTTCAGACAGATGCAGACTCTCGATAAAGTAACTAATTTTAGTCTAAATCATGGCATTAAAATGTATCTTCTGTTTTGTTCACTGCATTTGGTTCTCAAGACTGGAGGCTGGACATTCTCCCTCACTGCTTCCATCCAAGTTTTCATCCCTTCACCTCAAGTTCCTCAACTGCTTTCAGTTAAGAGGGTATTTTGTAATCAACGGTATTAAGAATAGGAAAAAAAAAAACAGAAAAAGAACAGAAGTAAGAGAGATCAAGTTTTATTTTTCTGTATTAATAAAGAACAAACAGACCCACTAAGCAGTCAAGAGAAACATTTACAACAATAGCTAGGACAAAAAGCCTGCAGCAATGTCAGCTCAGCATCCAGTAGACTCAATAGGGTGCAAGGAAAAAGTCCTTTCTGAAGGACTGAGCACCAAAATTCTCATCTCCAGCTAAACCATTCATTTTTTTAGTTTAGCTAGTGGAGGCTGAAGCCTTTATATTTGATGCGAATTACTTTATGTCTTCCAAGGGAGGAGAGCAGGGAGCAAACATAAGGAGGTAAGTCTCTAGTAACTCTCTTTCTATCATAACAGTCAATTTACTATTCTCATTTGTGAGCAAAAACAGGAGGCTTGGCCTCAAATCCTTTTGCTTCTTGAAATGCACAGATTTTCATAGTGACATCAGTCTAGTTTTGGTTTAGGATTGACAACGAAAGAACTCATTCTGGTAAACAAAACAGATCATTTTTTTCAGGTAACACTTTCAGGATTATTACAAATCAAGTCAAAAAGGCTGTTAAATAAGTTGCTTGGTAAAACCTTCCACTGCTGTAATTACAATCAGTGCTGCTGATTCAGTATCCTCAATTCTTCACTTGAAGTTCAGGCTCTACTTTAATGCAGTGAGTTAAAAGATTTGTTGTAACATTTCTTAAAATGCTTAAGGAGCGTTCATTCACATCAAATTAAACAGGAGCTGCACAGTATCTCTGCTAACACACACAG
The DNA here is from genome assembly GCA_013397755.1 of Cnemophilus loriae. Taxonomy (NCBI): domain Eukaryota; kingdom Metazoa; phylum Chordata; class Aves; order Passeriformes; family Corvidae; genus Cnemophilus; species Cnemophilus loriae. The sequence continues at coordinate 429,827 of VZTF01009426.1, forward strand.
TCTGTTACACTTTGGTGTCTTTCAGGAACGACTAATGGACCATCTTGAAGCACCAGTTCTTCTCCAGTGCCAGCAGAGCCATTTTGAATGTCTTGGTACTAAAATATCTCAAGGTTTTAAAAGGCTACATTTCTGTACAAGCCCCAGTGTTATCAGACTTCAACAGGAAGAAAGGACAGATTATGCACACGATGAAACTCCTCTTTATCAATGCACTTTCTCTGAGATCTCAAACCCAACCCCCAGGCTGGTATGAACAGGCGTAGCTTCAACCGAGGCTGTGGCTCCACATCAAAGAACCCTGAAGTGTTCGTCACCTACATAAACTGCATTCAAAAAATACATATGCTGGCATGCATTCACTTGATTCCATGTTCCTAATGATTTCAGAATGTAATTTCCATAAAGATTTTTATTCCAATCTAAATAGCAGAGATCTCAGTAGAGGAAAACCTCAATAGGTTTCATATCCAATGGTAATTCGGAAACCTGTATCTTCCTTGAATTTTCAGTCATTAGTTAAAGTGCAAAGGCTCATTTTCTCTCCTGGGATATTTCTGTAGTCCCTAGCATCATAAAACCTCCCTGCGTCTCCCATTTCAGAGCAGTACTCAGTGGAAAACTCAGATTCTCCTGCATTCTCTTCCACCCACTCTAATACAAAGGAAGTTTCTCAGGAGAGGCTCAAAATGCTCAAACCTTCTCAAATTCAAAAGGGGAAGGGCTGTTATAACATGAAAAGATGATTAAGGTCCAAGTTCTTTCCATGCATTACCTAGGTGGTTTTTCTGAGGCATGTAAACACCTGCCCATATAACTGTGTATGTGAAGATAAAAGGTGCAGTTGAGCTGATGACTTGTAATCTGGAACACTCCTTCCTTTTGGACACCAGCTTGCTAGGAACAGGTATGGGTTACTGTGCCTTCTTGTAAGGCTCTTGCAAGATTTGTTTTTGTTTTGAATTTGTTTGTTTTTTAAACAATACATCTTGTAATTGGATCTGTATTTGCATCTCCTTGGAAGTATCATCAGGAAAAGCTTGACGCTCTCGTATACCACCACTAAACCACGCAGGCCTTCCCTCCTGGGTTTACTTAGCAATGCACACTCTACAACCATGTAAAAATTATTTTGCTGGCATATCCTAACACCAAGCTCTTCGAGAATAAATTGAGTTAATACTGCCAAATGCTCTTCTGTAATACAAAAAAAATGATACTCAAAAATCAGCAGCTTCTGTCATTCAATGTCCCCTTTAATATCAAAAATCTCACACAAGCCTACTTGAAACCCAGCATTCTAACAGAAATTGGTGCAATATTACTATTGAGCAACGTGAACATACTCAAGAATTCAATCCACTGTGTTCAGTAGGCTCAGCAAGAGTCCTCCAGGCTGGAAGCACACCAAAGGGAACAGGCACAGTCTTAAGAGTTTTGGGCTTACACTGTAACGCCACTGACATTTGACAGTGTTATTAATATTTATTGACTAATTTTTTTTTCCACTTCACCATCAGCAATCACAGTCTTGGAACCAGCCGCATAAACTCCAGGCATGATCGTTCAAGGACAGGGAAAAACAAAGGTCTATGGTTGCTTTCACAACGTGCAGGGGAGGAAGCAAGCACCTGTAGGTGAATCCATGTGCTACTCTGCTGACTGAGGGCTACACATGACAGCAGTACGGTCTCCTCTGGCCTCTCTTCTGGTGGCTGTAGGGAGACAGCATGGCACTGCTTCTCAGCTCCTCAAGGCTTACAAAAGAAGTGAGATCTTACCCTAACCTAAGTGAGCCCTCGATGGGCACTTCTGGTAAGAGAGAAACCAACCAGAAGATGGGCATGGCAATTAAAGGAGAGAACAAAATGGATTGTCCACTTCACACCTCCACCTTTAAACCAACAGTTGACTTAACTGCCACACTTTAGATGCTGATAAGAGTATGCAGCTACATTCGTTCCCTGCCCCCCACCTTCCAAAAATGCTCCAGGATGTGCCTCCAGAGACACCAGAAAGGAAAAGCATTTCTACAGAAGGCTGAGTTGCTAGAAAAGCTTGAAAGTACTTGAAACAAAAACCTCTTACTATCGAATCAGCCTGTTACAGACCCCCTGACAATCTGGACCATCTGATCACAGCTGCACCGGCCCCCTTGGCTAAGCATGGACTGGTTGTTGGTATTTCAGGCACCCCAACCAAGAGACCCAGACTGCAGACTGAAGCCACTGTGTTTTAAAGGGCAAAGCAAGCATGACTGTAAACAAAAACCAGAAAACCCTCCTGCTGCTTCCATAAGCATACTGCCAAATTATCAGACCTTCACTGATAAAAGGGAACCAAAGCACCAGCAGAGAAAAATTATGGAAAATTTCTGCAGCAGGCAAATCCTCCACAGCTATTCTTCCCTGATTTTCAGTGCCTTGATGCTGATGAGGACGGGCAGTAGCACTATGCTGTTCCCTTCACCTTTAATGGGCACTGGAAAACCATTTCCGGTCATCTTTATTAAAGGAATTCACAAAACTGTTTCATGTTTGAGGCAGTGCAAAGAACAGACAACACAGGTAAACCCTATGGCAAGACAAACAATCCAGAAAAATCCAGAAAGCAGTAAAACCACTGTTCTATGAGCCAGAAAACACGCAGCCTTCCCCATACCTGTGGGGAGACTCTACAGGAGATTTACTGAAAGACTCCTCCTCTTCTTACAGCCCAGATTATACAAAAGGGTTTTGTATTCACTTTCGACTCTAGCAATGGTGGCTCAGTTCCACCAGCGCTGAAAGAAATTAACAGACAAAAGCAATGGCACATACAATCATCCTAAAAACCTCACACAGGTTTAACAGGGGCAGCCACTGCCCCTCAGAGCCACCAGCACAGGATACAGGCTTCTCAAACAGACTCTGGAGCTGGACTTCAGCGGCAAAGATTCAGCAAAAAACCCCCAGTCTTCCAAATCAACCCCCTTAGACACTAAAAATTAAGTTTCAAGGCCCAGCTCTAATAAACTGAAAAGGTGAAGTTCTTCTGCAAGGCACTTGTGTCAGGATATTAAATTTCACTGGTTTATACTCTCTTTAGACCCAGAGTGAACACTCCAGAAATCACTTCCCATTTTTATTTAGCACCTATAGCATTAAAAATAGGTATTTTTTGCTATAAGGATTTACAACACACTAGAAAAATTGAATCTGGGTTACCTACCAGCTGCAAGCCACTACAAAAGTAACGACTAACCCATAACCCTAAATGGCCCATTTACTTAAAATGGTACTAGAATTCCTCTGCTAATAGTAAAGTATCACAGCACAGACCCAAGGAAAAGCTTTTCATTGCATCGGCCATCTGCACACTGGAGTTTGTAAAAAGAATATTGAGAAAAATCTCATACTTCTCAACAAAAGCCTTAAATTTGGCTCAGATGAGAGTCGATGAGCAAACAAAGTTCCCAGCAACTCTGTTTCACCCACCCCATGCACTGAAACGCTGTCCTTGTAGCACCTGGGGGAAAACCCAGGAGCACTTCAAAGTGAAACAGCTACTGAAGAATGCCTAAAACGCAGATAACTCAGTATCTAATCATGGCGCTGATTCTTGATTTCTTAGTGAATCTCAACCCCTGCACATATATGAGTTGAGTCCATCAAAAAATGGACTCAACAGGTCAGTATAAAAATCTGCACCTCCAGATACTTGCTGTCACTAAATTTCACTTTAAAGACTGAGACATAAACTTGGTCAGATTCCATATTTTTTGAATCTCATAGCACATAATTAAGTAAACAACAAGCTTTATGTTAACTATCAAGAGATAAACACTATCCACATACAAGCAGACGGAGAGGCAAGGAATAAAAGGATCTTAACCCATGCCAAAACTGAGGTGTACTGTATACACAATTAGCCAGTTTTATCATCAAAGATGACAGAGAACAGGATGTGAAGGACTTCTCCCTTCAAGGTATTCTGAATATGGACACTATCAAACCTAAACCCTTCGAAAACAACCCAAGTTTTTGAGACATGCTTGAGATTTCCATGAAGTTCTCTGCTGAGCTCATATCCTTCCTTTTTTGCTTAGCCATCTTCGCTCAACTGTATATTCACAACCCCCAGGACGAATATACCACAGACACAGCTTTATGTTTTCCATTAAAACCCTACAACAGGAGTAATCTGAATATTCCTTTATAAGAAACATTCCCAACTTTAAACTCTGTCTGCAGGAAACAGAAAACAACAAATTCTCTTTCTTAAGCCCTGCCTTTAGGAAGGAAGGATAAGCTTTGCATACTGATTCCTGCATTCTAAAGAAAGCAGATTACATCCAGGATAAGGAAATTGCGAAAAAAGAAACAGTCCTCCAGCCGGGCAGAATGGTAAGTAAAAAATAACAAATGCTCAGGGGCAAAGGAAAAATAAAAAAAACTAATAAAAAAATAATAAAATACCCTAAAATTAAAAAAAAAAAAAAAGAAAAAAGAAAAAAAGAAGAGAGAAACAAAAATACCAATAAACCCAAAAAAAAAAAAAGTATCAGAAAACAAGTCTCAACCCCCCTTCCTAGACCTGCCACTAAATTAAGGCAGCAGAGCAAAGCATAGATTAATCATTTTGGTTGCAACATTTTATCCCAGGCTTCTCAAGAGCCATCAGCTTGGAGTAGAGACAGTAAAGGTTGAGTGCCACCCCAGGTGCCCTCCGTCGGGATTTCAGCGGACCGAGAGGCGCTTGTCGCCCATCCCGGCCCGGCAGTCCGGTGACGGATCCAAAGGCTGGGAGCCGGTGCTGTCCCGGCGCTCCCGATGCCTCCTCCTAGCTCAGCACAAAGCTCACCATCCATTTTACAAGCCAGCCAGGCTCCTTCCCGACACAACTTAAACGCTGTAACACTTAACTGCGCTTAACCTGCTCAGATGACCCTTGGATACAAGGGCGGGCAAAACCCATCTCGAATAATAAAAACCAAGAAAAGGTGTCGATATCCATATAAACAAACCTTCTGCAGATGGCGAATACGGCAATTAATTCCCCCACAAAGCCCCACCGCTGGGACCTGCTCACCCGAGCCCCCCGGCTCCTTAAACTTCACCGCCTAACAAAGGCTTTTAACGCTCTTATTCCCCCCCTTCCCCTAATTTGCGCTAACAATCCTCGGTGAATTATTCATACTCCTCAACTCACACTGTCCACCCGCCACCCTCCCACCCCCACCTCCCTTAAACCTCCCCAACGCGGCTTTGGGGGATTTTTTTAAGCTTAATATCTCCAGATTGCGAACCGGCCCTTTTCCGCACAAAGCCAGGGCACGGCGGGCTCGGGGCGCGCCGGGCACGGGGCACGATCAATCCCTGCCCGCTCATTTCCAGGAGCGGAGCAGCCCCCGGGTCGCTCCCCGGCACCGCGGCCGACACCGGGCGCTTCCCCCGCGGCCCCGCCGCCAGCCCCGAGCCCCGGCCCGCTCCCCTCGCCGACAAAATGGCGACGTGGACGGCGGGGACGAGGAGCAGAAGGAGGAATGGAAGAGCGGAGAGCTCCGCGGGCCGGTGGAGCGCGGGGAGGGCAGCGGGGAAGAGGACGGGCAGGGGGCGGCGGTAACAAAGCGAGGGGCGGCGGAGGCCGGCAGCAGCGAGCGGGGAGGAGGCGGAGGGCGGGCGGCGCGGCATCGGTACCTCTTCTTGTCGGTGACGCCGCCGGGGCTTTCCATGGCGGCGGGATGGCTTCTCCTCCCGCCGGCTCCCTGGATGCGAGGCGGCCGCGGCTCCAATGGCCGCCACGGGGCGCGGGGAGATGGCGGCGCTGGCCGGGAAAGGGGCCGGGTCTGGGGCCGCGCGGGCTCAGAGCATCGGGGCACAGGCTGCGGGAGGTGCGGGCGCCGGCGGNNNCCCGCCGGTGGGGGCCCGGCCCGGCACGGCCCGGCCCGTTCCGCTCGCTTCCGCGCCGAGCACCGCCCGTGCGGATCCTGCCACAAAACCGCACCCCTGTGGGCTCAGCGCGAGGAGTTTTATTTTTTCCTCCTTTTTTCTTTTCTCACGTAACTTTGTTCAATGCTTAACTCCACTGCCTTTCCCAAAGGTGTCGTAGTACAACCAAAACCCAGGACGTTTAGACTCATAGAATCATCGAGGTTGGAAGTGACCTTTAAGATCATCCAGTCCAAGCGTCCACCTGGCACTGTCCCTGTAGCCCCTAAACCACATCTTAAACACCAGCACCTCTTAAACACCGCCAGGGATGGTGACTCCACCCTGCCCGAACAGCCTATTCTAGTGCCTGACCACCCTAACAGTGAAATTTTAATTTTCAAATATCTAATCTGAATCTCCACTGCCTGAGCTTAACACCATGTCCTCCTGTCCTCTCAATTTAGCCACGGCAGCAGAGACCGGTCCCCATCTCCCCAGAGCCTCCTCTCTGGGAGTTTGAGAGAGCGATGAAACCCCCACTGAGCCTCCTCTTCTTGAGACTAAGCAAACCCAGCTCCCTCAGCCACTCCTCCACAAGACATGTTTTCTAGTCTATTTCCAGTTAAAGAGTTCAGAACCTCACATTAATTAAAGGGAACAGACAGCTCCGTGGCCGGGCAGCCCAGAAGGGGAACCGGCAGGTAATTAGGCACATTTCGAGCAAGTTTTACAACTTCCCAAACCCCAACCAAACCGAACAGCAGAGCCAAGAGGCTGGACCAGGGCTGCGCTGAGGCACCGTGACCCCACTGCCTTCCCTGCTAGCCACCCAGGCTGGCCCGAATCCAATGCCATCATCCCAGTGCCTGCATCCAATTTTCCTCTCCCTGCTCCCCCCATGGCAAGCCTGGCCTCAGGCTCTGCTCACCCGAGAGCCCCAGGATCTCCTGCTAACCTTGGCTGGCGCTGGAGGCTCAGCAGGAGGGCTGGACAGGGGACACCTGGCACTGACATGGCCACACAGGCGAGTGGCTTCTTGGATCAGGAGCCAGGATACAGCCATGGGGGAGCAAGGAGAGGAAAACTGGGGCAGAGCCCACACATTTAAATTTAAAAGCCTTAGCTCTGTACCCTTAGCTCAGGGTCGTGTGTGTGTGAGCAATCTGGGGAGGCAGGAAAGGCACAGTTCCAGGTAGAGTGACCCCACGGAGCTCAGCCATTCCTTTACATTTTGTGGGCTCCCACTAGCAAGGACTTCAAGTGACCATCCGGAGCTGAACCTTACGAGACAGCTCAGTTTGCAGCTCAGCAGTAACGATACCTTTAAAAAAAGCAGCTTTGACTGGTATAAGTGACATTCTTGCTCTGCTGTGTGCACGCATGGAGACATGAGAAACACCTGCAGGGCAAAATGGTGTTTCAATACTACACCTTCCTAACACTTCTGCTGTGGATTCCCAACCTCCAGGTAACAAGCAGTTGATTTTTGCATACAGTCATGGGTGTTCTGTGTTTGGGGGGGTTATTTATTTATTTGTTTATAAGAAGAAGGAAAAGCAGTGACTGTGACATTTGTTAGCAATCACAAGGAGCTCCTGTATGAAATGGATTGCTTCTGCCCGCAGCAGTCAGATACACAGAAGAGGCACAGGTGCTTCTGACTCCTTTTATTCCTTCGAGGTTTTCCATCCAAACATGGACAAAGCCCAGCTCTACTTTGCTTATGAGCTGTGACAACACGATAGCCCATGGCAGTGTGGCTGTGAACTACTGATATTTCTGTTGTTCTGTGCTCACTGGAGCCCTGAGAAGAAAAACAATCTAAGCAAGACTCAACCTTGAGTGTCTTGCATAAGTACCGAGAAGCCCTCCCCAGGGGCTCACAGACAACTTTATCTTTCAAGATGATGTTTAGGCAGCTCAAACATAGGAAGAAATTCAGTTGTGCACTGCAGCTATGCAGATTTTTAGTCCGTTCACAGATTCACCATAACGGAGAATTTTCCCAGAGAATTTTCTAGTTAGATGGGGGTGGATCTCCTGGCGGGTGCAGAAATGACAAGGCCGTCTCAGTGCCACCTTCCCCTCCAGAGCCCCTGGAACGCATCAGGGGAGTTTTGGTAGTGAAGTGGTGAAAGCAGAGGTACTTCCCCGTGCCTTAGAGGAGGCTGGTGCAACTTAGAGCAGCCACTGCTGCTTCTCTAATCTGAGCGTAAGGTTGAAGTGGTTCCTGGTGAGCCTGGCACGCTTGAAAGTGAAAGCCTCTTCTGCACTTTGACTGCCATCTCAGTGCCCTTCAAAGACCAGGAGGCACTTGATGCGGTCTGGATGAGTGACTGCCCAGTTGTAACCTACAGAACCCGCCTTACCCTACCCAATAAGATCTTATTTTCAATCCTGTCACTCTCTGAATGGCGATTTTAGTGACTATAAGCATGGACGTCTTAGGATTCACTTGTGTACCTTTATTACCACTATCCAAATTCACATCATGTGCAATACATCAAAAGGGTTCCTCGCTGAGTATTCTCACATGAGGTTCTGATCACTTTAAATCACTCGGACACAACAGCTTGAGATGTGTTAGTGACCCCTCAGTAAAAAACACTAGAGAAAAATCCCAGTCTACACTTTGCTAACGCTGCCCAAATGATTGTTCAAAGATATCAGACTTCCCAGCACGAACTGTCTGGGGAGCTGTGAGTAAGTGTTGTGGTCTCCTTACGAGACACATTTCTTTCATGCCAAACATGCTTACCCTGAGCTCACAATAAAGAAAAATGCTTCAAAACCCAGCTGTGTTTCGGAAGGGTGTTAGTGGAAACTTGTTCTGCAATTAAGCATTTCACACTGTACCAGTTCTTGAGAGATGTTAAGCAAATGCTCTCTCTCACACACATCCTTCCCTTTATTAAACTTTTGCGTCACTCCTCTACAAGTCTGCATATACACTTTCTTTCCCGCTTTCCCAGTGGCCGATAACAGAAACTTATTACAGTATATGATGCTTTAGTCACTTTTCTTGACCTTTATTGCTGCTCTAAGTTCATACTCCAGCTTACGTTAGAGAACTTCCTGAATACAATGATGTTTGCATATGACTAATTAGGGCAAATGCACAAGCTGATGAGTCAGCAAATGGCTCGGCGAGGACAGCCACAGCAACTCAGCGATCTGTTTGCTGATGAGTCAGGTGTCACCATGATAGGCTCTGTAGGCATTTACTCTCAGGATCCAGCTGCATCCCAATCAATAACTACTGTCAAAACTTCTGATTTCAGTGGGAAGAAATCAGGAGTTTAGTTAAGGCATCTTCCCTCTCAAGAACACTCACCACTTCCGAGCAGGGAATTACCAGGCAGAGGGTGTTAAAGAGAAGCTCCGTTTATCCCTCTGGAGCTGGCAGCTCACATCACAAGGGATGTCACAAACAACCTGCCCTCAGCACTGGCGTTTCTGGGCATTTGCTTCAGAGAGCAGCCCCTTACATGTAGGGAATTAATACTCATTGGTTCAGTAATTAAGCCATAACGGAGGGTACATTCTAGTCTATCAATATTTGACCAAAAACCTGTCTTGCTCACAGCAACACTGTGGAGTGTTGATTTGACAGAGGAATGCCACGAGGTCTCAAATGCTGTGCAGACCCAGGGCTCTGTGACACAAGCTAACGGATTTTACAACTTACTGTGCTTAACACTGCAAGAACCTGACATGCCTGGTGGTCAACTCATTTCACAATAGAAAAATGAACTGAAATTCCAATCAAATTCAAACCCAACCACTGGCATTGGAAGCCTGATGCTGCTGTTTCTCAAATACGAAATATTGTCTGAATCGAGAATACGTGATGGGAGACACAATCTCCCTTTGGCAAGTGTTGTTTCCTCTGGTCTTTTCTAACCTCAGTGTTTCTCTCCTTCTTGTGCCAAGATCTTGCTTATTTTTCCTTTCGCATCTGCACAATCCACATTTTTTAAACTACGACCACCTCTTAAAGCCTGTTTGGGTCAGTGTACACTTAGGCATTTGGAAATACTCTCTGGACTGTTGTTTCTACGCAGGTACCCCAATATAGTAACAAATTCTGCGGTATAATAAAAGCACTATGTCCAATTCAGTGCAATTAGATTTGGGGAAGGATTTTCTACCCATGAAAGGAGTTTAACAGATGAAACCATAAGGCAAGTAGACACTCAGCAGGCTACACTGTGAAGTTTCACCAGCTGGCTGCATCCTGCCTGTCTCAGGTCCCTCCTGAGCAGATACCACCAATTTGTACAGTGGTTTTCCTGATGTGGACCAAAAAAAGCACGAAATTTTAAAATTGTCCTTACAGAAAAAATGAGTTTGTGGTCACAGGCTGAACAAAGGCTCTAGGGGCCGAGGTTTGGTTCCGGGCTTCCGGCAGGACTCTACACAACTTAGAGAAAGGCTTTCTTATTTCAGTGCTGCAATCCATTGCCACAGTGCCGAGTGGAGAATCCACTGTGTGTTGTGCACGAAGTCCAGCTCCCCATGCAGCGAACTGGCAGATCTGGAACCCTCAGGAACCAGCTGAGGAAGGAGCAACTGAGACAACCACAGTGTAAACACGGAAAAAAAGGAGTGCTGCTTGATCCCATGGCCTTGCCAAAGCCAGATCCAGGTTTTGGCTTTCAAGATGTCTGTGCTCAGGATATCTGTCTGGAAACTCCACCCTGCAGCAAAGCACAGCAATGGGACTTGGAAAGAGCAGCTGAAATCTAGGGGCTAAAGTGCTCTCTTGGACATCAGAGATACTTGTTCAGCCTCTGTCCTGTCCAGCTCAGACCGAGGTTTGGCAACAACTTAGGCAAAGCTTCCCTTTTTGTCTCCTCTGGGAGCTGTTTCAATTTAGTCCCTTAACAGCAGTTTCCAGAGGAACACTTGGGATGTGAAGAACTTGGGTTTAAATCCCCTCACCAAACCAGGCAAAAGATATTTGGGCAGAGCTTTCCCTGCTCAGAGTGCCTGAACAGTGGTTTCAGTGTTCCTTGGTGTGATCCTGTGTACTCCTGAGCTTACCAAGTGCTGTTTTCATGGCCACCAGTCTCACTGTGTGAGATGGAGACACAAACACCTCCTTTTCTTCCTCTGCTATGCTCACACACTCCAAGCACAGCTTTCTTGTGAGGCTATGGTGGCCAGGGCAGCACAGTCTGTCATCACCCTGGGAAGCAGGACACCGGCTGGTTCTCCTTGTGACCCACAAAGTGGTTTTAACCCACATCTCTGGAGCCAGCAGGACACTCCCCATGTGCCAATCACCCCGTAGCACCTCAGACCTACCAGGCTAGTTTTACTTTCTTCTTTACACTGCTTCCCTTTTGAAGGCACTATAGACACAAGTGAAATGCTTTGAGGACAGGGAAGGGAAGCCAGACGAGCAGCCAGAAGGAGCAGCATGAATGGGGCGACAGTCTTTGCATAAGTTATAACCCAGAGCAGGGGGAATATGCCTTTCTCAGAAGGAGTGGTTTCGATTTCATGCAGATTTCTGACTCCTACAACTAGTTATGATCCACAGGAACATTCAGAAAGAGGTTTCTTTTCCCTTCTTTTGATCCTTTTCATCCCTCCTACGAAGCCCTTTGTTACTTTACAGCCTGGACAAGTTTCTCACATAAAGCAAGAAAGAATCCAAAATAAATTGAAAGATGAAATTAAACAGGGTGCACTAGTAATAAAAATTTAAAGGTGACCAAACTCTTTTACCTGATCCAACATAAGGAAGTTTCAAATTCTGATTGGGTTTTTTTCCTGTTTTGACATTAAAACACACTTTCTTTCCAATTATATAGTTTCTTAAGTGTTTCTGCCTAGCGTTTCCCCAACTTGGATCTAGCTAAAAGATAAAGGGCTTGAGGTTTTCTTTGTTTGTTTGTTTGTTTTCCCAGCAACACAGTAGAAAATGCAGTGCAAGCTTTAATGACTATGTCTGTTTTAACATGCCTTTTGGAGAACTGTAGGCATTTATGGGGGAACGAGGTAATTACCATATTACTTGGGCATGCGAAGACAAGTTCGAAGCAGCTGTCTTTCTTCTCTTGATATGGCAACACAATTGTTAAAACAATGCCTTCTTATATCTTTCTTTTTTTCCTCTCTGTGTTCACAGACCACTCAAGTTGCTTGTTAAAGTCAAAGCTTTAAGATCTTGCCAAATTTTCAGGACCAGTAATTTTTCTCTCAAACACACGGTTCCCTCTTACTTATTTGAAGTAGCAAAATAAAAATCAATATCTCAATCCCTTTAAGGAAATGTTGAACTCAAGAGCTCCCATGTTCTCATTTCAGCCTCTAAATAAATGACTTCTATAGTACAACCATTTTTCTTCCAGACTTTCCAGATTTTCCACCTATTAATCTAGAACCTTCATGGTTCTTTACATTAATCTCACCTTCACAGATGCGGCGAGAGGTGGGTTTAGCTGATCCAGCCCACTGTGAGAGGTGTCAGATACCCCTGAAAATTCTGGGAAGCACAAGAAGATGGAGGAAGGATCCTGTTGCGTTGCTTCCTACCTTGCAGAAATCCAGGTGGGTAGGTGAGGAGGGATGCCCAGACTGGTGTTTCTAAATCACAGGGTCAAGGAGCTGATCATTGCTCTAGGCAGAAACAAGCACTTTGCCAGCTTGATAACAACAGAGCTGAGACACAGATTACAGTTCCTTTAATTTTCTTCCAGTTAATTAAATGATCAATTGCAGCGCTGGCTTTCAGCCAGGGCAGTGCAGCTGAAATGAGCTCTCCAGCTTCTGAGAGGATAATCAATAGGCATCATTTGCAGCAGCGATATGAGGTTTTATCTTAAAGCCAAATATTAAAATGCAGAGGGAACATACTGCTGTTATTCATAGCAAACCGAGACCTTCTCCAGCACCCAAAAAATTCCCAGCGAAGGGAAGAGTGGCACAAGTAGTTACAGCTTTAGCTTGCATTGTATTTTCACTTCTCTGCTTACCATAGACTTCCTGCGTGACCACAGACAAAACTCTCAGGTCCTGATACGCAAAGGTATCCAGGCAGCTGAGATAAAAATCAGTTGGACCTAGATACATAAATAGTCTGTGGATGTGGTCGTTTGGAAGAGAGACTGACTTCTCCACTTAGGAAAGGTGTAATAGGTACTTTCCAGCAGAACTGCAACAGCTGCTGTCACGAAAAGGCAAGGCCAAGTAAGAGCTGAGGATGGGCAGTGAATGAACAGCTCCAGGTACTTGGCCACAAAGCAGCATCTGAGCATTCTGCCTGGTGTCTTCTGCTTAGTGCTACCCACCTTAGCCAGCAGCAGCAGAGACCAGAACACCCTTTGATGGCTTTCCAGCTGTATCTTCGTTGAAACTCCTCATTCCTTTAGCTGGAGATGCTGTGGACTGCAGGAAGGGTGAAGTGTAGGGCAGTGGAACAAGGACCACCAGCGCTGGGCTGTCAGAGCACTTAGGCAGGTGGGAAAATCAGAAAAAGTAATATAATGGAGACATAGAATGGGTTGGGGGCATTTCTATGTTGTTAATGAAAACTTTGGCGTGGTTCTGGTAAGAAGTAAGAAGCCCAGCATTTCAGAACCCAGGAAACGCCTGGGTTTATATGCCAAAAGATGTCAACACAGGATGGAAGGAGTTTGCCAAGGAACTAAGTAAGCAAAATTCAGAACTGTAATGACAAAGTTGGTGCATCAAACCTCACTTTGGTATCTGAGATCATGTGCTAAATAATGAAATGTTCATCAACAAGAGGCAACTCATGAGCGTGGGAAACAAAGATCTTGTAAGAACTTGATCTAGATAAGAATGACCACAGACCTCACCATTTTCAGAACCAAATGAAAATTTGTTTATGCTGACTGCTTTTGCTCAGGGCAAACCTTTAATACATATAGGTATTCATGTACCCAATAGAGAGAGACACACAAGCTAATCAATTTTTGGTTTTCCTGTTGTCTTGGAAAGGAGAAAAAAAGTTGGTTCATGGATGTAATTTTCGTTTTTAGTTGAGAAGCCCTTGGTTCATCATGAACAAAGTACTTCATCAAAAAACTGGATGACAAGGTCAGAAACCAGTTAAATTTCATCACCATTTCATGACTTTCTGTTTTAAAATGCAAGAGGATTGTAGCAATAGCATCTCTACTACTCATTTATTTTACTAGAACTGTTACGCAAAAATGAGAGAAGGCAGCACTGCTGCAATCTCCCCCAGGTAAAAGCAAGCGTAGGCCTGAGTACAGCAGCTCGTGGATTATTGATAGGACCAGCAGCTGAACAACTTCTCCCAAAGCAGCAGAAAAGAAATCTAATTGCAGGAGCAGAGCGTGGGTTTCCGAGAGGGAAGAATCCGTTCTGGTGTAACAAGAACAATTTTGAAAGGTTTTTAATTTATATAAGCTTGAAAACAAACAAACAAAAATCAACCCTTAGGGAATGACCTGAGTGACATCCAAGGCTCCTCTCCAGCCAGCCTGGCTGGCTGAGCAGTGCCCCTTACGTGGCATCTTGGTGTGACCTTTCTTCCCCACAGGTATGTGCAGAGGACGGGGCAGAGCCCATGTGAGGTGTCCCCAGTGCACCGGGCTGCAGGAGAGGCAGGGACAGGCAGCCTGCTCCAGCTCTGTAGCTTCTCAGTGGAAAATCAGAGATATGGAAACACAGGCACAACAATAAAACCCAACAAAACCCACCCCTTTTCCCCTCCAAATATGCTTGGCTCAACCCAAAGGTCAGTGTCAGCCCACTGACTTCTTCTAGATCACGTAGATAACCAGTCAGCTTCTCAGGGGTTCACAATTTCCAAATTCACAGATCTGTGAGGTAACCACAATCTTCCGAAAGGGATTTTTCACAAACAAAAGGTCTCTCATATGTTTTTACCCCATCAAGAAAAGACAAGTAGCTTGCACCATACAACTTTTATTATTTTTCCCTGCTAAGCAAACTCGTGTTAAAAAATGGCTGAAAGTGACCTAAATGAGCAAAAACTACCCAGGAGCAATGTTTATTTTGCAGAACAGAATTCTGTTCAGGAGCCCTCATTAATGTGAAAAGTTTCCACATGACCTCAGAGTTTCTGTAGCCTGTGAGTGTCCTGCAGCCTCTGCTGCATGTGATGGTAAAGAAATTGCTGCTGCAGCCCCATGGAGAGAGTAATGAAGTTCTGTCAATCATGTCTGAGACAGCACAACTGGTTTATTTTTTAAAATAAATTATAAAACCACACATCTTAGTGCAAGAACTTTAATGGTGCAGATGGATACTCACCTGAAAAATGCTGCTAAGCAGAGGCAGCTGCTGGTCCCAGGGCTGTGGCCAGTGTCAGACACATCCTGAGGTTGGACGTGGCCACCTTCAAAGTGCTGAATATGAACGAAATCAGGCCAAGCTCTTGCTGGCTTATAGGAAGGGTATGAGGAAAAAAATAATTTCCTGGAGTTAGCCAACATATCAGACCAGAGAAAGTCCATCATCTCATCGATTAGCATCTCTTCTTCTGTTGGCCCTCTCTAATCTCTTCTGTCTGGGCAACTCCTCCCAAATACCTCATTGCTAAATAGCAATTAAAGCATAAGTACATTAGCAAGTCCATATTGTAAATTGGCTTGCAAGCCACACAGTGCTGCCAGTCCTCTCCGTGGCAGTGGGGCTCTGCCTCATCTCTGGCCTCTTTCCCATGCCAGGAGTATTGATCCATCCCTCTGGAACAACACCAGAATTCATGTCCCTCTATAACACCACTTTGAGCTTTAGGAATTGACGGCAGCTTCTGCAGGGCAGGAGGTGTTAAATGGGGCTGGGTTCAGGTCATTGGCCCTGCTCCCTGCTCCCAGGCAGCTCCTGCTCCAGCAACTGCTTTCTTCTCCACTGGACCAGGCCAGAAGTTGTCCTTTCTCCTTTTGGATGATGGGAAATGTTCATAGTCAGTCATACATGTGATGGCATTTTGCAACTCTTCAGTCAGTTCTCTCTGCAGCACTGACAAGTGCGCCCACAGAGCCTGTGAGGACAGGGAAACCCAAGGCTTTTCCCTTCAAAATCCAGTTTATCTCCAGGAATATGGGGACCAGCCATGGAAACCTGTGTCTCCATTTACCCTGCTAGGTGTGCAGGGGAGCTGGGATGGGGTTTTGTGAAGTTGAGGCAAAAGGGTTTTGATGGGAAGCCATTGTCTGGGGAGGGAACCAGATGTGATAGCCCCTGCAGATGGGGACTCTCTCACTGCCAAACTGAGGAGATGTGCATGGAAGAGGGGAGGACAGGCAGCAGGAAGGCACTGACTCCATATTTCCCCCATAAACAAAATCATCTCTGTTTTCCCGAGTCAGCTCTGTGATGTTTTGCTGTGGCAGGTCTTAAGCAGTAGTTTCCCAGGAATGAAAAGGGACAGTGCTCCAAAGCACGTGGAGTTTGACTCAGTTTACTGATGCTGCTGAGCACACGAGCTTCCAGGCAAGCCGTTCCCCCTTTGCTGCTCCTTTCCTTCCACATATCAGCATGGGCAAGTTCACTTCCCCTGTGGTGAAATAAGGAGATAAAGCATTATTTTAGAGGCCTGGGGACTTGTGTGAGAGCAGGGTGAGGGCCTCCTCATTTTTTTTCATGACATTTTGGTGGAGAAGCAAAGAGCCAAGCCTAGGAAGAGGGAGGCTTTCCCAGGACATCACTGGAGGTCCCTGAGCTTCTGAAGCACACAGGGGATGGGTAAAAGGATGGAAGTGGCCCTAGAGCACAGGGATGGTGAACACATGACTCAGGCACAAAGTGTTTTCAGCAGAGGGATGGTAATGCACAAACGGCACAATGGGAACCACCAGCACGACATTTCCTGTTAACCACACACCAGACTTGCTTGGCTTTCCAAGGAAAAGACAGGGAGGGGAAACAGAGATCTGCTGAGTAGCCATTGCTCAGTCCATGCTAAAACCTTAGACATAAAAGATAAGAGGGGCCTTGGTACACGTAAGAACTGCAGCAGGAAATGAAAAATAAAGAGGAGGAGAAACGAGGTGAGCCCTGGAGGGAGGCAGATGAGAGCCCACAGTCTGGCAGAGGTCTGGGCAGTGCTGGGGAAACGACCCACCAGCCCTGCACAGAGCTCCAGCCTGAGCTGGGGCTTTCCCAGGTGGGCTCTGCTTTTTCTGCTCTCCAGCAGAGGGAATTTTCGTTGGGGCAGTGATCCTGTGCAGCGCTGGCTGTGGGGCATCGCTGCCATTGCTGCTGCAGGAGAGCCAGCGTTGTGAGTTTCTTTAATAAACAGTCTCTGCCAGCAGCTTTTTAATGGGAGCTTTGCCTTGGGAGGATGTGACGTGTGGTAACAGTCTGTCTGCAGAAACACTTGCCCGTCTGTGTGCAGAAAGAGGCCAAACCAGGAGTTTTCTCCTTGTTCACACACACACGAAAATGGTGTGTTTTTAACCTAAAACTTGTGTGCTTTCGTGGAGCACGAACATGGCGCTGTCAGATGCTGGGGGAGAATTTTTCTCTCCATCACACACAGCAGAATCTGCTGCCAGGCTTGCCCATAGTAGCTGCTCTGAGTGCCTCTCTTTATCCTGGTGGAATATATATTATGCTTCCCAGCGCTTAGATTTACTGAAGTCCAGCCCTTACAGAAAGCCACCGGATATTAAAAAAAAAAGCACTTGGATTAAAACTGTAAAAATGTACAATGCTAATAGCAGCACTGATTTTTTAAGGAGTTAACATGTGGAAAATAGAGCTGAGCGTGTTTCGTAAATGTTTAAAGGATGAATGGTATTTTGTGGCAAAATGCTTTTTTCTGACAGGTGGGGAGGGAGCATCTGAGGCAGAGGGACTAAATGACATAAATTTGTCTTCCTGTGTATTTTGGAACATGATTTATTTGTGTTCATTGACATGACAGCTTTTTCAGTAATTTCTTCCTTTCCCAGCAAAGAAGCCTTAATCTCCTTACTGGAAATTGTACTATTTATGCAGAAAATCCTGCCCCTGAGATTGCTTGAGATCATGAGTTATGTAAGCCAAACAGATGGGGCTAGAACTTTTTTTTTGAATGTCAATTCATGTTATAATCCCAAGAGGCTGCAATCATTTATCAGCTCATTTGTAGCCTAGAAAAAAATAGATTGAGGATTTTAAATGGGCATTTAATATACACTTACACAGGACAAGACTGTCACTAAATACCAAGAGTAATAACACTTATTAAGGATTTTCCTCATTCTTCTGAACACGAGGACTCCGTGTGACACACAGAATAGTATGGACAAGATAATATGACCCTCACCCTGCCATGACATGCCTATGGCTGTATTTACCCATTGGATAGATGGGTTTATCTGTAGTGATGGTCTGAAGTCAGAGCTGGGAATACCTGGGAGATTAAACTGGTGAATAAGTGGGAAGGGAGAGGCAGAGGAGAGCTGGGTTGGAGCAGTTCAGGGCAGGGCAGTAAGTGGGGAGAACCTGATTAATGCTGCCTTGTCCAACTCTTGAGCACTACTAAGCCTTGTAATGATGAATCACCCATCCAGCTGATCACATGGGTGCACTGTAGAAGCCAATATATCATACACAATACCTAGTTTTAAATTTCACATTCGCTTAATAGTCCTTTTGCTAACATGGTCAGGCAGATAAAAATCCTAAAAGGCTCAATTACCCTTGCAGAAGTCTTATCCTTTTATTGTTACTAATGTGACTGTTCTCATTTCATGGGACTTGGAGCCAAAGCAAATCAAAACCATAGGAAAAAGAGGATGAAAAGGGATGGGAGGGAAAGGTAATAAGACAAGATTATTCCAAAAGATAATTAATATAAATGGATAAGCTAGGTGTTCTTAAAACTGACAAGGGCTTGATCAGATGAATTTGGGAGGAAGAAGAGGAAAAAAAATAATAATTTGAACCCAAATATAATTTTCTATCAAGGTGAAGTTTACAAGGGCTTAGGAAAAAAAGAAACGCTACTGCATTTAAATATGAACTTAGTCCAACTACATTACTTTTACTCCATTCTGTGGAAATTCCCAATGTGACACACTTGCATATTTGGGCCCAAACTGTAATCTAAGGCTCAAACCACAACAAGGAGCTTTGCTAGAGGAGAGCTTTCAGTGCAACCACAGAAAGCTGAAGCAGAGCTCCTGGCATGACACAGAACTTTCTGCAAAAGCAAAACCAGCATGGAGGGAGGGATGATGCAGCTGCCAAGGCTGGGTTCAGGGGTCTGTGCACTGAGCTTGACCCCTGTGGACCTGCCTGTGTGATGTGTTCAGGTGTCACTGCACAAACACTTCATTCCTGCAAGGGGTGTAAGGTGGCTGGAACGGGCTCTGAGCCAGGGAATGTAACAGAGACCCCAAGATCTGGTCTGTCTCCAACACCCTCTGCTACCTTTCCACACATCTGTGAGGGCATTTAACTCTTCTTGAGACTGCTGTGGTGCTGTAATTCCCAAGGATGTGACCCAGGATGATGGCAACAGCTCAGGCTCCATCGCAAGACCAAACCTTCCTTACCTTTTGATCCCATCTTTCATTTTGCTAAAGCTCAAGCACTTCTTCTGGGGAGAGACAAACCAGAGAGCTGCTGGCAGCCAGGCATGTCACCATCAGCCCTTGTCAGGCCTCACCATTGACAACAGATCTTACACTGAAAATATTTCTGAACAGGACAGTAAAAACCAAGTCAGCAGTTAAATATTTAAATCCAGATGTGCTTATGGTGTCTAAATTTCTCCGTCCACCCTAATTTCCTTTTTTTTCCCTTCTCATATTGCATTTAGGACTGAAAAGAGAACAACATATTTTAGTGAAGCATCAAATGATGGAGATTGTTAAAATATGGTCTGACAGTAGAAGGAATTACAACATTTCAAAGATAGACCCAATATAGCCAGGGAAGTGCCATTGCTTATACACAAAGCTAAGCAACACCTTGATCTCCTTTCTCCTGGATTGGGGGCTTTACCTACTTAGTACTACCAATGTGAGAAAACTTATAATGGGTTTTTAATTCATTCTGGATCTTGGCCAGTTAATTAATTTAGTTAGATGTTTTTCTAGTAGCCAAAAAACTTCAAAGATCCCATTTTTCTTTTTCTTTTTCCTTTTTTTTTTTTTTTTCCACAAGGAAAGCAATGAACTTCTGCTTGTAAATATATGTAAATGTTTACCTGAGCAGGATTTTGCTCAGGCTTATAAAGCGTGAGCTTTCTTTAGAATAGCTTTTCCCTGGATGATGTAATTTGCTTGACTGGGTGTTTTCTACCCTTGCGCAACTGTGTCAGTCGATCTAAGCAGATTAACCTAAGCACCAACCTGGCACTCGCTTTGCCAAACAGTTATTCAGTGCCCTGCAGAGAAGGATTGTTATTTTGGGGAGGCAAAAGGATCCTTTCTGTGTGCCCGAGATGACTTGCAGATGGATGTTAGTCTGTTTGTGTGTAAATAGGTCTGAAAGCCCCAAAGACCGATGGGCAAGAGGAGCCAGATACTGTCTTAGCAGTTATGTAACAGGAGCAGCTCTAAGAGGAGAAAAAACTCTTTTCTCCCTATTGTTACAATGGCAGTCAAGAGTCAGATTATTTAAAGGGCATTGAGAAGATTTTAAAGGGAATATCCCCAGCCCTGCCTGTGCTTCCTAAATCTTCAGCCCCACAGAGCTCTTGGTATCAGAGTCTGGGTTTGTGGAGGACAGGGGGAAAAAAGATGGAGGGGAGAAATAAGGAGGTTTATTTTTAGCAGAAATGATTCTCATACAGGGAAAAGGTGACAGACTGATGGCTTTCAGGAAATGTTTTGTTTAAACTGAAAGCACAGAATGTGGGTAGCAGATTCAAGCCATCTCCATAGCATGCTCCAAAATGCTTCAGCATCACCCGGTCAGTCTGCCCTTAAGGGCAAGATAATTACAGCTGTGCTGTCTGAATGAGGGATTTTTTGGTTCACTGATCAAAAATTTTCTTTGAATCAACTTGAAATGAAAATCTGACTCCCTGTTTTTGTTAAGGTTTTGGGTAGCTTGCCATTTCCCCTCTTTTCACTTAAAATTGTTAATGTAATTCAGGCACTGTTCAAGAAAACACAATTTTTCATTAGGACTAAGGAGATTTTAAGGCAAAAAGGCATCATGGATAATTTTGTTATTGTAAAAGTACTTCCAAAAGTCAGCTCAGATACTTGGTCACCCCAAAACTGCAGGCTCCTGTGGTGAAATTTCTTCCTGGATTTCTAGTGAGCTCTAAACTAATACTCAATTTCTCGAGATTCCTGCCTATTAAAGACATTCATTTGGCACATCCAATCACATCTCCCTCTTGTGGCTACTTCCCAGGACTAAAACCACCTGCTATTTACTTGGCATGATATAGGATTATATAGGTTATACTCAATTTTCCAGCCCTGAGCCCTGCTGATGACAGTATGTGGGTGTTCGAGGGGCTACACCACCATTTCCAGCCCTATGCTTCCCAAACAGGATGTCACCAACCCCCCCTCTGAGCTTAGGGACACCAATACCAAACTGGAGTGTCCCACCAGCCCTGCACTAACCAGCTCATCTTTTAGGCAAGCCAAGAGAGATGTTAGGAAAGAAAATACTTCTGTATCTGAGTGATGGGCAGCTGAACAATTCTCTGTTTCACCATACAATCCTGATGAAACTTGGGCTTTATAAGGAGTTTTGCCCTCCAGAGCCCTTGTGGAGATTTCCCCCTAAATTACAGCATTTTGCTGCTCCCCACTTGGGTTTTACAAATAGCTGCTTTTATAACTACATTTATCCTCCTGCTAACGGTTTCACAGCAAATGATATTTCATTTTGATGAGAAGCTTTTGAGCTGAAGCCAAATCGCTCCAGGCAAAGCAGATTTTGTTTTCCTACAGTTTAATCAGTAGGAAATTAAGAGGCCAATATTGTGCTGCCACAGACAAGGAGGCAAGCAGCTGCCTTTGCTCGGGTGAGTTTTTCCTCTCCTGCACTCCCCGGGACACAGCCAGGAGTCAAAAGCCACACTGTCTAACATAAATCCAATGGTCTCAATCCTCAGCCCGTGTAAATCAGCATTGCTCCATCGGCAGCCGATTTACAGCCTCCATCAGACAGCAGATACAGAGCATCCATCACAGAATAGCCTGTGATCAACCAACCTCCCTCATTTGTTTAAAATTCAATTTTACATTTTAAGAGAAAATTGAAGCCATAATACAGATTCCTGTTTGTGTCCTTGCCTCCAGGGAAGGCAGCTCCTAAGCAGCTGCTGGCAGCTGGTCAGACAGTATGAAAATCTACTGGAACTATATATATAGATATTTTCATGCTGTCTGGAAGGGTCAAGGCTTGGCTGCTCCAAGGGAAGGTGTTTCAAGACAAGCATTAATGTGACACTCTCTTTACAAGGGGGTGACTCAGCTGCAGAAATATGTGCCTTTTATCACACATTTCTAACTCTGCAAAAAAACAAGTTTAGGGGACTTCAGCCTGCTTCTTCCACAGCTCAAATTCTCCATCTGAAAGGTGTTTATCTCACAGGTTTTAGCTAATGCCAAACTGTATGGACTAAATGTTTTCCAGGCATATGGATTTTCTGTGGAAAATACAATGCCTGCGTTGCTGTGAAACGGACCCGGCAGTGTGATTTAGGTGGTGGTTTCCCAGTACGTGCATGAAAAATGGTGAGGGACTTGTAAATTCTGCAAAGATTTATCCCCACCAAGTCTCACTGTACAGCAAAAGACTTGCCGTGCATCCAGCGCCCATACTCGGGAGCGAAAGCTCCTCGGCGGGACGCAGAGCGATTCCAGAGGAGTTTTCTGCGGTCGGCACAGAGGAATGCTGCCAGCAGCCGCCCTGCAGGGCTGGAGCGCTCGGACTCTTACCCGGGGTCATCTGAGGTTAGGGGCAGCGGGGGCCACGTTGGCTCAGGCTCCTCCTGCCCTCTCTTAATCAGGATCAAACCAAAACTCATCCCGGTGCCGGGCCTGGCCGCCCTGCTTCAGCCCCGGGCGGGGGATTTCCACCCGCTTTGCCGGGTTTTTAAGGGGAGACATCTGCGAACTGCAGCTCTCCCCGGCTCTCTCGTGTTCGTGTCGGAGCAGGCTCAGCCTGGGAGACCCGACGACCTGGAGCCCGGAGCGGGGGAGCAGCCTGGAGATGCCCGCACTGGATGGACGTGAAAAAACCCTCTTGAGAGGATGGCGCCGGGGTGTGGCACTGAGCAAAGCCAGCTGAGCTGCCTCCCACCCCAAACAGGTCCCCCCACGCCGCCAGCCATCCCCTGCACAGCATCCAGAGCCCGTGGCGGGGATGATCCGCGCATTCAGCAGGGAAGGAGCATCTTCCATCCCCGCCCCGGCGCTGAGCGGCTTTCCTGGGAAGGCAGCTACCCGTAGCTCATTGTAGGAGAGGAGGGGTGACATGGAAAACCCTGTCACCTTTCTCAAGGCTTCCTCACGGGGAGAGTCAGCACTTTATCATATCGCTGGCGGAAACTATTTAAAAGCTCCTTAATTAGCCCGTGGTGTCAGGCAGTTCCTGTGCCGGCGGCTGGTTGGGTCTGGGCGACACCACAGGCTTCGTTTTGTCACACGGAAAAAGTTTTCACGTAAACCACAGCAAAACCGTGTGTTTGCCTGACTACCCGACGGGCTGGGGGGCAGCGAGGGGAGGTGGAGAAGGGGCACTCATGTCGTGGATTTGTTTGTGTGACGTCCTGACAGGGAGCGACAGGCTCTGGATGAGCTGGATTTCTGCAGGTCTCACCTCTGAAGCATTCTCTGCTCCCAGAGGGAGGAGGATGGGAATTCTTCTCAGAGGAAAGTTACTCAGCATCCGAAACGACCATTCCATGTTTTGCCCTCTACATTCTGCTGCACAGCTCACAGCCAGGGAAGACGGAATGTTCCTCTTTTTTCTCGACCTGAAGTCTCACAAAAGTCTTTTCTTTGTAAGACCTTCTCTTCTGCTGCGAGACGTGTCTCAGGTACTCCCACCAGAGCAGCTCCACCTCATCCTCCTGCCTGCACCAGGGCTCCCAGCCACGGCACTGGGGCACTGAGGGTCAGATAAGAACCTCTTACCCGTTTCATGCCGAAAGTAGAGGCTGAGTTAAAGTTTTTAGACACTAATATTATTGTTTAATTAGGTAGCTAACTCAGCTGTTTACTCAGCTGAGAAACCTGTTTTCCATCTGGGAAATGTACCTGCTAACCCCAGTGTTTGGGCCAAGCCCAAGCAAAGCCAAGCTATGGCTCCCCAGTTAGAAGGGGCACCAAAACCAGAGGCTCAGAGACTTCTCCTCACTGCTCCCCTCCCCAGGGCTGTGCCCCCCATTCCTTATTCAACCCCACCTGTTGCTCATCCCTCCCAGAGCTGCTGATCCTGCCTGTGGCACAGCTTCCACCTCCTCTCTCTCAGCCCCCAGCACATCTCTCCTCCCACCCCCCTAAAATCCTTCCCCTGGCATGAATATGCATCATGCAGCTTGGGGCTTTTCCTTAAACACAGGGGTGCCCCTGAGTGCATCCACACCTGCTGTTATGGATATGAAAGCAGTTGTACAGATGTATGTGCACTCATGTGAATATGGTCGTATATTACAGGGAATTGTTTCTCCCAAAATTGTCCAGAAAAGAGTGATCTGGGACTGCCTGTTGCTGATTTTTCTCATCTTTACCCCCACACATGAAGGGGAGACTTCCACAGGCAATAACAACTGGAAATAGATTCCTGATGAAGTCTAAATTAAAAATATTTTCTTCTGCTTAGGCAGGCATTTGACAGTGTAATTCTTAAATAGACTTTATTGCTATTAAATTTAATGCCCATGAAGGATTACATATCTGCTTCATTGCAAGTCTGACAGGATTAGGAGAGTGGTGTCTGCTTAGTGTTCTTAAAACATCAAACACTAACAAAGCCCTGAGCAAGAAACCTTTTCTGAGGGCTGTAAAATGCCAAGGGTCCAGGGAATTGCACTGTGCCAGGAAATCGGATGGTGTGCCCTTTGAGGAGCTCCACATTCCAGCTGCCGAGGCACGAGGTGACAGAGACACAGCCGCTGTGTCTGCACCAGAATACTCTAAATTCTGCTCCCTGGCACTGTAAAAACACTGGCTTCAAGCCAAGCAGCTGGCTGGAGGAGCAGGAGCTCACACCCCTTCTCCAGAGGCTGAGAAACTCTGGGATTTGGGGTGAAAATACTATTTTTAATATTTACATTGCAAGCAATTAATTGTTCAGAGTTGCAGTGTTTGTAATGATTTTACTCTTTCTTCAGAGATATACATGGAAAGAAGGTCAGTTCCTCTATGGATTTGTAGTGGGAATGTTAAATCCTTGTTAGAGCAGCAGGCACAGGACAGGATGAGATGAGCCAGGCTGGCTCCAACCTTCCTGGAATGGCGAGGGATTGGCACAAGGCCCTTTTAGGGATCTGTCTCTTTAAAATGATCCTCAGTTTCTCAAAAGATGTGGAAAGGCAATATTGTTTTCTCTAATTAATGGCCTCTCCAGCTCAGGCACAAGCCCTAGGCAAATCCACCCCAAAAATCCCCCGGAATAAACACTACCACTTTGATGATAGCTAGGAGCTGACTTGCCTTGCGCTACAATAAATTGGCATGTGGGAAGAGCAAACCAGCCTCGCCACTTCCCAGCTCCCTCTGGAAAGCTCCTGTGCAGGCTGGGATCCTCCACCCTCCATCTCCAAGGAACTGGGACAGTGCCCTGCCAGTCAGAGCCATCACTGCCAGGCTCTGAAGCACCAGATGTATAGGTACAGGGGCAGGGAAGCCTATTTTTGGTTCAGCTGCTCTTAGGGTGACTCCAGCATCTACAAAGATGGATTAGCTCTGAATATTTCCAGGCATAAGAGTTTGGCACTGGAAACCCTAGAAAAAAAGCACTTGAATTAAAGCAATGGTGGTGATTTTTTATATTAATATTATTATTGTGTTTTCCTTGTTACAGCTCTGGGGAAAGGAGCATGCATGGCAGGAAGGCTGGAGGCATCTTCACAGGCAGAGCTGATCTGCAGATGGTGAATAACAGCAAAGCAGCAGCTCCTGATGGGCACGGAGAGGATTCACCCACCTCCAGCACGATGTGATAGCCAGGGATCCCTGGAAAGCTCATTTTCTGCTACAAAAGGGGAAGAAAGAAGAGATTAGAAAAGAAAAACGACTCTCAGGGTTGCCTTCAAAACTCCAGTAGCAGATTGAAACGTAATCTCCGATTACTTCTTCACCTCCACAGCTCAACTCAAATCCCTCCTAACTGTTTCCTTTACATCAAAGGCACAGAAACTTGGAAAAAAAAAACATAATCAAAGCAGCAAACAAATCATGAAGGAAAAAAGACTTCTTAAAGCAGTGAGTGAGCCAGGTCTCCATTTGCCTAAGAAGAGCCCACAGACAGAGCCTTGCAGTTGCTTACTAAAAGATGGGGTCACATGGGAAGGCTCTCAGCTAAATCCTCTGCCCCAAAACCCACATCTAGGCTCAGGTGAGCTTGGTTTAAAGCCTCGCTTCCAAACTGAGCTGCTTGCACTGAAAAAGAGCTGGGGGCACAGGAGAAAATCCGGAGTGATTGCCAGGGGCTGGGAAAGGGGTCAGGCACCTTGCCAGAGGTTCCCAGTGGCTGAACCTCACCCACAGTTACCCAGCCCCAATTAGCCTGATGGGAAATACGAGTTTTCATGAATAGACTCCAGGGTGGGAGGATGTCACTGTGTCACAGGTTTGAATCATCTGCTCAACACGAGATCACAGCATCAGTCAAGAATAAATATTTCCATCCTCATCTCAGATTTGTTGTCATCAGAGGCTGATATGAGTGCACGAGGACCCACAGCCACCTAACATAGGATCACAGAATCACAGAACGGTTTGGATTGGAAGGGTCCTTAACGACTATCTAGTTCCAACCCCCTGCCATAGGCAGGGACACCTTCCACTAGACCAGGTTACTCCAAGCCCCATCCAGTCTGGCCTGGAACACTTCTACAGATGAGGAGTCCACAACCTCTTTAGGCAACCTGTGCCTCAGCCCCCTCACGGTCAAGAATCTCCTCCTAATATCTAATCTCACCCTGGACTCTTTCAGTTCTAAAGCCATTCCCCCTTGTCCTGTCACTCCAGGCCCTTGTCCAAAGTCCCTCTCTAGCTCTCCTGTCAGCCCCCTTTATGTACTGGAAAGTGCAATAAGGTCTCCCCAAAACCTTCTGTTTTCCAGGCTGAGAAACCCCAACCCTCTCAGCCTGTCAATATGGGGCACAGCAGGCTTTTTCCCCAGATGGCCTAGTGGGAAGCAGCCCTCAGAATCTGTGGGCAACTCATTACCCAGCCCGCAGTAGTGAACGCTGCACAGCGTATGCCCTCCCGACGCGGGGCTGATGGATCTGGCAGCGAGCAGTGCACTCCTGGGGAGTTTCCTTTGCATTAAGTGCTTTTGACACTAATGTTGGTGCCTAAGCAAACACATTAGGATGACTAAAACACCCGGGCTGCTAGGAATCACAGGGCTGTTAGGAATCACAGAGCACACACGCTGGAAACGCACTGGCAGACCAGGAGCGAGAGGAAAGCAATGCGCTTTTGTTTTTAAGGCTGGCCTTTGCACGGGTGTGTTGGGTTCTGTGAGGTGCCTGTGGGTGAGACAACAACACTTCCTCACAACACTCCTTTGCTATTTGTGAAGTAGACCTAAATATTCTGCATTAAAAAGTCACATATGTGGATTATGCTCATGAGAAGAGTAATTGGATCTGATTGTGCTCTTTGCAGATACAGGAAGTAAACCCACAGCCTGTACTCAGTAGAATTAGTGCTGTAAGGACGGCTAAAAGGAGAAGAAATTCAGCTTCATTGCCCATATTTCCCAGTGCTGCCGCACAGCACTAAAGGTTTTGTTGCTCAGATCTGCAGCCCAGATATTCCCATTTGGAAGAACCTGAGATTCCAGGGATTATAAAGGATGCGTGGGAGTACTAGGCAGATCTCCATGCTGAAGATGAAAAAGACTCTCACAGAAATACTTAATGGTCTTTGAAACAAGAATAAAGCATGCAGGATATTTTTAGCAGCCTGCCTGCACTTGCCAACACCTGCATCTGCTGATGGCAGAGGCTCCCCAGGGTCGACACTCAGCACCTCTCGTTGCCACCCTGCTCTGGAGAGTGATATAAGAAAAGTGGGAAACGACATGCTTGGCTGAAAGAAGGAGTGTACCCTGACTAAAGCATCCCTGAAAAATCACCTCTGAAATGTGTCAAGGACCTCGGTTCCCCTTCTGCCAACCAAGAGCCTGTCTGTGCTTCAAAAATGCCATCTTAGAGCACCAGAGGTTGCATGGTGGGAATATCCCATAGGGTGTGAGAAGGACCACGGTGAGACTTCTCCCTCCTTTGCCCATCTCTTCTCTTGATTAAGGACACAGTATCTCCAACTAGATCCTCTGTTTTGGACCTCTTTCTGGAAAGCCAAATGGTGGCTGTTGCCCCAAGACACCAGTACTACCCAGCTATGGAAATGCTGAAGTGATGCGAGTTAAAATTTCTTTGGAACTCACACTTCAAAGCATCATAAAAATACAGAGTAGTTCAGTGTTTTGCATGTTTGCCTACCACTCCAAAGAATGGTTAGGAGCAGGCTGATA
This sequence comes from Cnemophilus loriae, assembly GCA_013397755.1. NCBI lineage: Eukaryota > Metazoa > Chordata > Aves > Passeriformes > Corvidae > Cnemophilus > Cnemophilus loriae. The sequence goes on from VZTF01009426.1 coordinate 458,392, forward strand.
AGTGGGGCTTTGTAATTATCCTGCGTGTTTTTCCTCTCACCCCATCTGCCATTAGTTTCCTTAGAAACAGGCACACACACTGGAGCGAAGCATTTTCCCATGAAAAACTACCAACACCAGATTGTGTACGTTCTTAGGAAATTACTTGTTTTTACATGTTTGGTTTTTTGACATTAAAAATTTGTAGTGTCTGAATTTTCCAGTAAGAGAAACTTAATCTTATTGTATAAGAATTCTCCCAAGCCAGTAATAACATTTCTGAAGGAACCAGTCATGGAAAACATGTTTCTCAGAACTGTTCTCAGGATGAGAAATTTCCTAGGCAAATCTAAAACTTAAAAAAAAAAAAAAAGAAGAAGAAAAAATTGAAACCAAGGGGTTTGGGATAGAGGGATGGCTGGAACCGCTGTTCAAGAGTGATAAATGGGAATTTAATAAGTTTCTGCTCCTAATAAGAGGATTTTCCTGCTCCACCAGGATGGCCAACTATTGTGGTTTAGATTACAAAGAGTCATCTCGCATGGGAATAAAACTATCAGTTTATACAGGCTGAGCCATGCAAATCCACACACCACTATTCATCAGCTTTCAAGCTCGATGAGAATGTCCAGAATGATTTTCCTGGTTGCCCAGAGAAGCTGTGGGTGCACAGTCCCTGGAATTGTTCAAGGCCAGGTTGGGTGGGGCTTGGAGCAACCTGGACTAGTGGAAGATGTCCCTGCCCATGGCAGGGGGTTGGGCCTGGGTGATCCTCCCTTCCAACCCAACATGCTCACATGAAAAACACATTTTGCTGACAGAGTCATATCTCTCAATTCTCCTATTAGAAGGGGAGACACGAGTTTTGTCTCTGCTAAGGTTTGTGTGTGCAGTAAAAGCCCTTCTATCAACAGGCACCAAGGAAACGAGCTGGCTACATCCCAACTAAACCATGCAAGATCCAATCTACCACCTCACAGCCTGCTGGATTATTGCCTGCTTGAGCTGAGGGCATTCAGCTGGAGCAGGGTCTGTGACCAGGGCTCGGGGAAGAAAGGAGTCACATCAGCCTCGAGCCCTCCTTTGGGGGGCTTTGAGTTTGCCTTTGCTTCTGCCACTGTGCTTTATACTCACTGTGCTCCTTTCCATGGAGAGAGGACATCCCTCCTCTCCATCAGGGCATCCTCACTCTGCACTCTGACGATCCAGAGAAAGTTTGGCTACATAGAGAGAAAAAAAAATTTAAAAATTAAAGAATATTTCATACCTACCAAGGACTATAAAGAGCAGCATCAAGTTGATAAATACTGTTCACTAGTAGCAGTAATGATTTATTGATTTTTTCAGGAAACAGATTACTTTCGAGCCAATCTGACATAGATCTTTCTTTTCCCCTGTATTTATTGCTGCTGCTCAAAGTCTTTCACTGTGATCTGTGGGCATGTTGCAGGGCTGAGCATTTCAATGAGCATGGCTGTCCTGGATTATTCACTTACCAAGGAGAATCTTTGTAACAGGAGGCCAAGGGCAATTCCAATCCCATTCTGAAAAGCCACGTTTCATTCAGGCATCCTTTGAGGACCAGAGTTTCTCCATCATCTGAAGCTATTGCCCTAATCTAAATTGTTGGTTCAACTGCTTTCCATGAATTTAGCACTTAAAGGGATTAGGGCAAAAAAAGCTTTAATTTTCCTTCTGACCTTTTAACATCATCAAATGAAAATTGGGACATCAGTAAAGGGATTTTAAGTCAATAATTGTTTTGTAGTGACCGTGTATTTGTGAGCCAGACACTATCTCTGCCCTAATCCTTGCTCCCTGTATGGAGCGGAGTCATCTGCTGTAGTCTTCTGGGTTTGGCTTCACAGCAGCCTTGCCAACAGGACAGAACTTGCAAACAAGGCAAGAGAGCAGTGATCCAAATAAAAATTGCAGAGACGAGGCTGCTCTGCTGGAGCCCCAGCAAGTTCTCTAAATGGGCTGTTGCTGAAATCCTGACCTTGTTTGCTCTTGGGCTGCCCGAGCTGCTGCCTACCCTGTAGCCAAGATTAATTAATTCTCATATTGATGTGTCGAGCAACTGCCATGAAACCATAAAACAGGCAGAAAGCTGTCGGCATCCTGTAAAACTTGAGGAGGAGACAGGGAATCAACACGTAGAGATTTACAGAGCGGCGTGCCAAGCCAGCACAGCTTTAATCTCAGGTTGTGTTGCCTGAAAAGAGGCAGATCAGGTACCCCATCCTGGGCTGTTACCTTGGGCAAGAGTTAATGGATTTACACAGGCAGAAAGCAGGCACAAGTGAAAGGACAGTAGCTGAGGAAACCAGATCCTTATTCCTTTGATGTCTCTTCTCTTACACCAGGTAAGAAGCTGAACTGAGAAGGCTGCCTTTGGCAGACAGGTTTAGTTACAGTGATGGGCTGTAGGCTTAGATTTCCTTTTGGCCCCCAGTCTCCTCCCTGGCCCTGTGTTGGCTTCCAGTTCTGTCACTTCGTACAGTTGCAGCAACGTTGCTGGAGTTAGAACAACTGTTTTAGAGCAGTGTGGTTCAAGCTCATGGAGCAGATAGAGGGGAAAGCAAAGCAGCTGTGCAAGAGACAGCAAGGCTGGAAGGAGAGCTGGAAGGAGCTCCTGTGGCAGGAGCCTCCCATCTCCATCCCCTCGGGGAAGAAGGTCCTCGGGGGTTGTGCAGCACTTGGCTATGCTGGGGTCGGGGTCGGTGGCTCGAGCCGCAGTGGGGCTGTGACAAGGACCCACAGGCTGCCCACAAGGCCGACTCCGCTTCCTTCTTTCTGCTTTTGCAGGTCTGTTCTCTGCCTGCTTGGGAGGGAACCGGCTCTTGCGACATCTCTGCACCTTCCAGCACAATGAGCCCCTGTCAGGAGCCTTCACTTGCTCCAGTACCAAAGCACAGGGAAACCACAGACAACAACCGTGGTGTTGCAACACCATTGTGCTGTCACAAGTCATCTCGGCTAAAAATAAACTGCCGCTAAACAACCTTCAGACTCGCTTTCACCAAATGCCGTAAGGAGGACGCCCATCAAGAGCACTAACTCAGGGCACAAATAGCTTCAAAAACTCTGAGGAGTTTAATTTTTTATCTGTCTTCTGAGGGTAAGTCCCCCAAGCCCTCTTCTGATCCTCTATCCCGATCAAGTACCCTAGAGCACCTGTGGCTTCTCCACAAGCACTTCAATGCGAAGGTTTTTTCCCTGCTCTCCTCACTTCAGGGTACTCATGGAGCCCCACGAGGGCAAATCCCCACGTGCGGTCAGGAACAACCCTCACCTTTGCTTTGAGCTGGGTTGAAGTGCCCTGTGAGCTCTGGTTCCTAGCTCACCCTGTCAGGTTTCGTGGTGATATGCAAGTTTTGCACAGCTTTGCAGGGAGTGGGGAACCAGCCTTGCGGAAAACCGCCCGCCCGCCGACAAAAGCCAGCAACAAAGCCCAGCGAGCTGTTTTGTCTGAGCCAGGACTGCTCCATCTCCGGCTTCTGCTGGTACTGGCAGCGGTGGAAAGCCAGGGTCATTTTCTCAGCTGATCTTGCTTTAGTCTTAGCAGGTTATCTGAAGTTCAGCTCTCCCCTGCTGCCCCTGCGTGATCATGCTGTGTGAAAGCTGTCCTGAATCGCAGCCACACATCGTCCTGTTGCTTGAAAAGCTGTGCTAGGCAGGCTCCTGTCAGCTCCTCACCTTTTAAAACATGCTGGAGAGAGTGAAACTGTTCCATGATGCTCCTGAGGACACTTTTGCCAAGTGGCTCTGTGTACATCAGACCCAGTCCCGTTGCAGCAGCTGCCTCCCCTGTGACTGAGACAACAGCTCTCAGCTTCAGAGTGTGTCTCACTTTTACAAGACCTTCCTTCCCCGTTCCACACACTTTCTTTCCAGTATTTTCCAGCTCTGTGAGAAAGACGAAGAGTCTGGAAACAAAAAGTTAGATCTTTTTCTCCTCCCTCTCTCTCAAATGCAGAGGTGGGCTGCAGCCCCACAAGACCCACCAGCCTCTCCTACTGGGTTCAGTGGGAAGCCTTTGATACCTCCTCAGTCCTGCCATCCTACAGACCTGCATAAGACACCAGGATGTGGTCTGGAAAGCTTTGGGATTTCGTCAATCTAAAATAGATGAGGGGGACAGCACAGCCCTTGCACCAACCCCAGCTCCAGCACATCCCCATGAACCCCACTGATGACAGCAGAGACCCCATTACCTCTCACTCTTCCTGCTCTGTTTCAAAATAGCCACACACTTAACCCACAGTGTCACCGAGCCATGCCCAGGAGGAAATTCCCCACCCTTTATCCTCCTGCTTTGCCTTTTGGCCTTTTAAGAAGACTTGGACTAAGTAAGGGACAGGACAGGGAGCTGGAGGGCAGGTCAGGCTGCCTTCCCTCACTGCCTGGGCACAGGCAGTTCTGCTCCAAGGAAAGGTGGCATTCAGTCCTCACCTGGACCCTGCAGTGGGTGTCCTGCCCTCAAAACTGGCAGCAGAACTATGGGCTGTTTTGTGCTGATAGGGCATGGGGAGAGCTAGGAAATAAAATGCCCCTGGCTCTTCACCTGCCCTCATGGAGTGTGTCTCTGTTACCAGCACAGAGCAGCAGTGGGATATGCAAGGGTGGGAGATGCAAGGGTGGGAGATGCAAGGGTGGGAGATGCAATGGTGGGAGATGCCCGGGGTTCAGCACAGGCACCCAGAAGGATTTACACAATGTGCCCAGTTTCAAACAGGACCAAGTCATGGAAAGGTTTTGATTCGGAGATACAAAACTACTTCCAAGTTAGAGCAAATCCATCTTTGATGCGCCTTCATCCAAGGGTTAAATTTTTAGCCTGGCTTGGCATGACACCTCACTGGGACACTGCTGAGTGAGGGCAGAGCATTTTCTCGTGCACAGATCTCTGATGCAGGGCTTTGGGGCTGGTGGTGGGATCATTTGCTGCTTTGCCAAAAGAGTTCATCACCAGAGCCCCTCTTGGGGCTGCTTAGCAGGGAGTAGCACCCCGCTGAGGAGTGTGGGGTGCCAGAATGGGGCCACACCACCTCCAAACACTGCTCTGACCCAAATCCCAACTGGAGCAGGCACAGGCATGAGCTGAGCCCATGTCACCCACACAAAAAGGAGTTTTGAGTGGGGCCTAGTGAGCGGCAAGCACAGGATGCACTCCAGCTCCTTGTAACAAACCATTTCAGCTTCAGCCCTGTGGAAAGGTTTGTGCTCACAGAAATTGCTGAAAAGCCCGTAGCAAAGAAATCTCTGGGCAGATCAATGTGATCAGCATAGAATCGTAGAATGGGTTGGGTTGGAAAAGACTTTGAAGACCATCTTGTTCCAACCCTGCTTTCCCTGTTTCTGCATAAATGCTTAACTTTCTTCTGAAATGGCCTTTTAAAATTTTCCATTTTGAATAAAATCTGGAGGGTAAAAGATAAAAAACAATTAAAAAAAAAAAGCTGCATGTAGCCAAAATAGACAAAATTGCTGGTAGATAGGGTTTGTGCTGAATCATTGTTATATTTGGCTCTTCCTTATGTCAATACCCCCTGTGCTTTTAAGGCTGCATTAAAAATATAAAAAAGGACCCAGACAAGGACAAGGACAGTTCAGGCCAAACTTTGGTACCACTGAATTTGTCAAATATACAAAGCAGCTGCTTTAAAGTCCAGAATCAATATTTTCACATCAGAGCGCTGCACAAAACACAAACTAGAGAAATTGGGGAGGTTTTGACAGGATTTTCTTTGGAAAGTCCTGGCTGGGCTGAGGTGGCCTGGGAGGCTGGGCTGGCAAGGAGTCAAGGCTGCAGGAAGCCTTTATGGGACCTTTGTGCAGGGAAAGATCCAAGTCTTTTATGGCTTTGCAGCTATATGGGCCAAAGTGGAATTTGCTGGGCTACAACTATTTTCCACTGGATCTACTGGGAGCTGTAGCTGCTATTCTGCAGGATAAATTTGGTTATGTGGTGACGTGAATTTCCTCACATGAAGAAAAACATTTCCCTGCCTGGTTTATGTGTCCCGAAATATACCAAGAAGAGGAAAGCCATGCCAGATAGTGCAGAGCAGATAGGAACCCCATGGTTTGCACCCCACATTATCCTCCTGGCTGACTGCACTGCTGAATAAATGGTGCTGCAGGGATGGTAAGTTGGGATGCTGCTGCTGCTTGGAGAGTAAATTACTGCTTTGTGAGTGAAAGCAGCAAGGTCTGTTCATCAGATATAACTCGTTCCTATCAGGATGGAAAAGCTCAAGCCAAGGAGCTTCTCTCCACAAAAGCAAAATCTGTGAAGCAATTCACACCAGGAAGTCATTACTTTTCTGATCAAAGCGTGTTTAAGATTAATAGAGGATCTCTCCATATACAAAATGTATATGCACATGAACACCATGTCTCAACTACTGTCTAGCTCCAGGAGATGGGAAGGTGGGGCAGCAGTAAGAAAAGCTGGATTCATGCAGACAGCACACAGACAGCACACAGACAGCTGGCTTCTGAGGAGGAGAGAAAGAAAGGGGTTAGAAGAAAATGCTTACGATGCTGAGGCACTGGCACAGGTTCCCCACAGAAGCTGTGGGTGCTTCATCCCTGGAAGTGCTCAAGGCCGGGCTGGATGGGGGTCGCAGCAACCTGAGGTGTCCCTGCCCATGGCGGGGGGTTGAAATGAGATGGTCTTTAAGGTCTCTTCTAACCCAAACCACTCTGTGATTCTATGAAAACTCTAAATAAAACCAATATCAAAAAAAGAAAGCCCTGAGATGTAAAAGGGATGTTCAGTGCTGCAGTGCTGGGCTGGGTTTGTCTTTCCTTGTTAGAGACTCTCTCTTATTAGTTCGAATTACAAATTGAGAAAAGTCCTTGAAAATAAAACTGGAGAGAACTCTTGGAGCAAAGCTCACTTGACCATGGCTTTCCAGGGTTTGCTTTTGCCTGGACACGTAGGGCCAGGCTCTCCAGCTGCTTCAATCATCCTTGCCAGGGAGGGAAGACACCACTAAGTCAGGGACAGAACAAATCCCTCCAGGCCATTGCTGACCACCACAAACCTGTGCTGGAAATCACCGTGCCATGAAGGTGAGCCGGTGGCTCAGGCAGTGTGAGGAAGGCAGGAGTGAGCCACAAATACACCCCCAGATACTCTCCAGCAAGGCAGAGGAGCTCATCTCCCCAGCCTGCGACACCCCAGCACCTCCTATTTATGCACCCTGCATCCCATAATTGCCTCTCAGAGCTTTAATCAGCCACAGCACAAACACACGGGCGCAGTGAACTGACGCCACAGGGAGGGAGCCTCGCCCTGCTCAGGCTCCCTGATGGCTGCGTAGGGTAGCCAGCTCTGTGGTGTGGGGCAGGGGGGAAGAGTTCTGACCCCTTGTCAGATCCAGGCCCCAGTGGCAGTTTTTAGATGCTGCAGGGGTGTGACCACAGCTCTGGAAACATCTGCTCTATACCCCAACCTCGGCATCTCAAGGCAACGGCTGCACCCACCCAGCTGCAAGCTCTCTGTGTGGTATCACCTGGTTTAGGGCCACATCCAAAATCTGGGCATGCTCCTGCTGGGGTGGCCTGTGAACCCGAGGAGGGCAGCCGTGGATCATGCTCCTGAACACCCCATCCCTCCTGATCTGCAGAGAGGAGGAAAATGAGGCACAGGGCATGCCCAAATGCACGGCGTTAAGGTTCATTTCGGGATGAGATGAGCCTCTGCGATACTCTCACCTCACACCCCAGGCCCCAGAGCACACTAGGGAGCATCCAGGATGCTGTGGAGGGCTGGAATGCCCCAGGAGAGATTTAACTGGGATGGGCAGGTACCAGAAATGTGCTGATTGTTGCAGCCATATCCCCCTGGGACAGTGAGGCAGAGCCCTTAGTCAGCCGTGACGAATGCCTGGGAAAGCAGTGGAGATGCTGAGGGGAAGGCAGTCGGGATGCTGAGCCTGTCCAGATCACAGGGCCGGGACGGAAACCCTGAAAGTTTGGAAACAGAGCTTGGAAATGCCTGGTGGGCCAGGAGATGAACCCTGGCATGCCAGGAAGTGGAAGGGTGAAGTAGAAAAAGCTCTGATAAGAAGGGCCGTGTAACCAGAACAAATACTGAGTGATTCAGCAGCAACTGACCCAGGAAGGAGTGAAGGGCACTCCTTGCAATGTTTGACTTGTCGGCTGCGATGGCGCAACAGCCTCAGACCAGGAGAAGCAGCAAAGGCAGCGAGCGGGCGGCTCCTCCTGTCACCACGGCACCTGCTCAGCCTCTACAGCTGGGACCCCAAAAAAACCATCTCTGGGCTTCCCTCAGCTGGAAAAATGCCTCCTTCTGTGGTAGGCTTGGGTCTCCATCCTGCAGGGATGGCAACAGTCCTTGGTATCAGCTGAGTCCTTGGTATCAGCTGCCAGGCAGCAGGCCAGGACTAACAGCCGGGTTGTTTGCTGCGTGTGTCGGTGGACAAACACTGCCACAGCCGATATTCCTGCACCAGGGATGCTGCAAGAAGCACAGTCCCCTCCCAGCCAATGCCCTGCAAGAGGCAACTAAATGTCCCCACAGCCTGTGTTACTTGTGACTTCAGAGCAGGTCTGCCTTTAGCCCTCATTTCACAGTGCCAGGGTGCAACCCCACAATGTTCACACCACCTCAGCTCTGGGCTTGGCAGCTGGGTCAGTGCCCAGCATGGCTATTGCCTTTTTTTATCCCCTAAATCCCTGCAGCAGGTTGTCAGGAGAGGGCTCACTCATCCTCTTCCCATGAGATGCACTGGAGGGGTCACACAATGGGCTCAGGCTTTGGAAAGCTGATGGTGTTTCAGGTCACAGACAGGCTTTCCATCATCATCACCAGGAATACAGGCTTGGAGTCCAGGCTGAGCACCCACCTTCAGAAATTCAGGCCTCTTGATGAGACCTAGAGCAGCAATGTGAGAAAACAAACAGGAAAATACCAACCCAACACCAGCACCTCCCAAAACCATGACCCAAAGTTTACTTCTGAAAATCCAGGCTCTCACCCCATATCTAAACCACAGGCGTGCTTCCTGCTGGCTCCACCCTCTCACCCCAGGTATGGCTGTTCTTCCATAGTACCCAGCTTGGAGAGAGATCTTCATCTTTCCAAGTGGAGGCAGATGCCAGCTGGGGGTCTCTGACATGCAGAACCCCCACAGTTTCAGCCCTTTTGCTCTTGGGCTATCACAGATGGGCCACGGCTCAGAGGAAGGCTGGTGGGACACCTCTGGTACCTGTGGAAAACTGGCAAAGTTCATGGGGAAAAACAGGCAGCGAAAATGGTGGTGGATCCTATGGGGAAGCGTAGGAACAAATCCCTGTGCTGAGAGTCCCTGTCTGTTTCCATGGAAAAGGACAGCATGGCCCCACTACGGTGCTGAGCAAGGGAAGCACCGCCCACCCCACCAGTGATGGAGAGGTGGCCATGCCACCACCAAAACTGACATTCAAACCAATGGCAACACTCTGCTCACACCACAGACCCACAGCAAAGACATCCCTGCCCAGCTGGGCAGAGCTGTGCTTATTTACACCACCTCCAAGTGCTGACTGAGCACTGGAGTAGCTCGGCAAGCCGCGTGAATGAACAACAAATAACCCCCTCAAAACAAAACACAGGCTCAAACAGTGATAAGATCAACTTTTCAGAGGTCTCATTGGTATTTTCTCCTTGGTACAACGCCTCTCCTCCCCAAACAGGGAGCTGAAAAGGCACTGGAGGATCACAGATGGGCAAAAAGACAAAAGAAGGAGGATGAATAAGACAATGCACAGATCCTGCAGGTACGGAGTGAGGTGTGTCTGTGGGCTGGCTTGGCTGAACATGGATTTGCAAAGACTTGTCCAGTGATTGACCAACCTGCAAATGCCAAGGTGCAGCTGAACATGACCTGCCAACAAGGCCAGATGGAAAGTCTCTCCAAGACCTGCAGTTACCAGCTAAGAATTCAGGAAAAAAAAAAACCGAACAGAAGATTTTACTGCTGCTGGAGAGTACAGTTCATGGGATAGAAATCCTTCCCCATCAGCATAAAGGAAATATCATTATCATTGGGGTTGGATGGGGGTTGGAGCAATCTGGTCTAGCAGGTGTCCCTGCCCATGGCAGGGGGAGTTGGAACAAGATGATCCTTAAGGTCCCTTCCAACCTAAATCATTTTATGATTCCATAAAAACACGAAACGTTTGTCACGGGCTTCTTGCCACAGGCACTTGCTGCTCATTTAATTCTACATCAAGGTTCTGTGTTCCATCTACAGAGTCCCTGGCCCTTGGAAACACAGGTAGCGAAACACCAGGGACCTGCCAAGAAAGGCAATAGCTCTGGCTGCTCCCCCAGAGCGCAGCGAAGAGCTGCTGCCACGTCACAGCACCCTGACCGCCCAGCGCCAGCTCCGGGCACCATGGACACTTTCCCTGCCCGCGCTCCGGCCCCGGCGGTGCAAGAGCTGTGGCTCATTGCATCATCCTCACTCCAACTCCCTGGGGCAGGTCCCATCAGCCCCAAACCTGCTAGCTTTCCCTGGGGGATCTTCACCAGCTTGCCCTGTGTCCCAGAAAATACCCAATATTTCAAATTGCTTCCTGGTCCCAGGGCGTGCCAAAATCAAGACCTTCTCCAGTACCTGGTGAGCAGCATCAGTTCCTGGTATTCTCCTGAGAGGGAATACCATAATCCCTGCTCCAAGCCCTCTGTGCCAGCTCCAGCCAGCTTGCAAAGACTTGTCCCAGAGAGATGGGGTTGAAGGGTTTGGAAGTGCCTGGAAAGGGCTGTTATGGGCATGTGTTCAGCTTTAGCCATCACAAGCAAGGTCGTCTTGCTCAGACTCTCAGGAGACCAGAAATGAAGGCAGAAATGGAGCAACTAGCCTCTGAGGAAAGGATGGAGAGGGGAAGGTTTAAGGGCAGCATGGTTATTTCCCAGCCCTAAGCCTGCCAGAGCTCAAGGAATATTTCAAGGCTCTCGGGCACATGGTGGGATTCTTGGGGTTGTCCTGTGCAGGGCCAAGAGTTGGACTCGGATGATCCTTGTGGGTCCCTCCCAACTCAGGATATTCCATGATTCTATGAAAGTGAAGCCTGAGTGCTTCCAGGAATGTCTCAGTAACACTGCAAGAGAAAAGCTGCTCCAAAAAAGTTGCTCCCCTTGGGCTGGAGAGCAACCAGCCATTGCACCCCCATTTCCATGGCCACCCCTGGCTTTCTCCTGGGCTGGGAGGCACTGGAAAGCTCCCTGTTCTCCTGCCCCCTGCAGCAGAGTGGCCTGTGGTTCTGCCAGCAGCCCGACACAGCAAAGTCCTAAAAGCAGATGCAACTGCATATTAATTCATCAAGAGCTCTTGGCCTGAGGGATCCATGAAATCTGAAGAGAAGGGGCCAGTGCCAGAGCCAGCTGAGGACCTCGGACACCCACCCATGTCTCAGGGCATGGGGAGGGAGGGAGTGAAGCCATCACTGGGCATCATTGCGTCACACCCACAATTTTTCAGGCCTTCCTTTGTGGGCTTTTCTATTTTTGACCTTCCGCCTAATCGCATAAGCTGCTTTCCAGAGCAACTACAGCATTTGCAGCTTTTATTGACTTCCTCTGAAAACACAGCTGAGGATTGCCAGGAGGGAGATGCCAGAGCCATGCTCACTTTGATGGAGTTTATTCACTGGATAGTTCGTAGGCTTCAAATAATGCCAGGCAGGCAGCTGGGCACATGAAGGGCTGGCAGTGCCCAGCTGGCATCTTGAGAGTCAGAAGCATAATACATGATTAAAGCAAGAGCTGTGTGCTTACAGCTCTCTCCACGCAGCAGAGGCAGAACTAGAAAGCCAAATCACCCTCCACTTCACCATAAACAGTGGGTGTTGGGTTTTAAGGAACATCTCACCATGACCTCAACGGCCCATTTCATGCGTGGTGGCATGGAAGGGAGCCCAGAGGTGAAAAGCCTTAATTAGTAATACTTCAAGCTGATTACCATGGCCCATATTTAGGGTGACCTGCATCTGCTATCACTTAGCATGGTAATGACTAAGTACAGTATGTGGTTTAAATATCTCCCTAACGCTAAAGCTAAATGCATCTATAACCCTAACCCTCTAATTGACTGATTCTAAATATGATAGATTAGCTTTCCATCTCATTATATGTATCTAATCAGGGGATGAGGGCTCCTATACCCTTGGACACTTGGTTTTTCATCTCTACTGTCCTACAACAGCAATTAAAAGAAAATTACTTCTCTGCTCTGGTTTGTTGCAGGCTTATCTTGTACCCTATCTCAGGAAGATGCTGGATTTAGTTTATGATGATCATAAAAATAAGCTGCAGAACCCTGCTTTCTATCTTGGTGGACACCAAGATTCAGAAGCTTAGATGTTGCCTGTGTGACCTTTTCCTGATGACCCTAAATCAGCACAGAGTTCCTGCTGCCTGTGGTCATCACTCCATAAACCACTGGCTCAGGGGCTGCAGTGCCCAGGGGGGAAAGGCTGGGAGCAAGGAGCAGAGGAAGGTCTAGGCACCACAACAGCTTAGGCTTCAATCACCCCTTCTCAACTAGAATGCTCATTTAAATGTTGTCTAAATGAGGGTGGTCCTGTGCAGGGCCAGGAGTTGCACTGGACCATCCTTGCGGGCCCCTCCAACTCAGGATATTCTATGTTTCTATGCTTAAAAGAAGCTTCCTGATTCCAATCCCAGGTGCCTTTTCCTACACTGCCCAAGCCCAAGGTCCTGCACACCAGGTAGGCTCCACTCCTCCAGGAGCTGCTCACCATGGCCCCAGCCCGAGGGCACAGGTGGGTGGAGGACTAAGGCAAAGTCCCCGAGTGACCTCAAGTGCCTCTTCCAGCCCAGCTGAGTGCTAATAAGCTTTCTGCATTAAGGCTTTCACTCCAGGCCTGGGTAGCTCCAGGCAACTCCTTGCTCACGCCTTGTCTCTGCCTAGGAACCAGTCTCCAAGGCAGGATACCGTGGGCCACGTGCCTGGCATGGTACTCCAGGTGCTCTAAACCCATTTGTTGGGGCCCAGGAGTCCTTGGGATACACTCACGCTCCACCTAAACTGTGAGACACCTACATGAGGTCATCCTGAAAATTTGGCCACCACCACCAGGCTCCCTGGTACCTCCCTCTGACCTAGGAGACACATCCCCTCTTGCTGAGAGGAGAGGGCACCCATCCATCCCTCCACCCCCTCTGCCCAGGCCTGGCTAAACGGGAAGGAAGAGGAGGTCGATGGCTTTTTGCCCAAGACGCTCTCAGAAGAACTGAGGACCACCCACCTCTAACAATTGTTAGGCCACAGGTGCTTTGTCTCTCCTATGTTTAACCCAATACAGAGGCCATGGAGCCAAAACAAAGGCTGGGTACCTTTACAGCCACCCTGGCTGCTCCAGACTACGTGTAGGCACAGAGTAATTGACCACGGGGAGATGAACCATGTTATAATTTTGTCATTTTCCACTCAAGGATCCTGGGCACTGATTGCAGCTTGGGGATTTTCCATGTCAGACAAATTACCGGACTCCACCAAAATAGCTGAGAGACAGCCCCATTTTGGGTTACAACATCTTCACCAGATGGGCACCAGCAGAAGTCCCCGCTGTGTGCGCAGGAGACTCAGGGCCAGGTAAATTGGTGCACTGGAAGGAAAATTAAAGGAGTCAGGGTAACAGATGAGAGAAGACATCCCAAGCTGGCAGAGGAAATTCTTGCTCATTGTAAGCAGAAACAAAAGAGCCTTCAGTTGCCAGGGTGTAATTTAGACCCAGGCTCTACGTTGCAATTTCCATGGGTCTGCAGGGAGCCCTGGTGAAACTCGGGGATGAAGGTTCCCACAAGTGCAGGGATTTTGCTGAAGTCCAGGCCTAGCTGAGCTCCCTTAAAGGTCCCACTTGCCTTATTTTCTCCAGTTAAAATTGGGGTTTAAGATACTGAGATTAGCATTTGAAAGAGAACATTATCCTGTGACATAGGGCTCACTTTACCTGTTTCCTCAGTCAGCTGGAGGCAGGTTTTCCCCACTGTCCAGGAAAGTGGCAGAAGCACCAAGCTGTTCAAAACCACCACCCAGCCTTCCCCTTGGAGAAAGGGCTGGTGATGAGTGAGAATAAAGGGCCCGAGAAGAGGCAAGCAGAAAGGCTGCCCCAAGGAGAGCAACATGTCCAGATACGTCTGTCAGATAACAATACCCCAGCTCAAGCCCTTCACAGAGCTTAAAAATAATGATGACTCGGCTCCAGGTGAAATACTCACCTGTAATGCTGCCCTCTTGCCTCTGTCAGGTTTGAGCTACTGATGGTGCTGCCTTTGCTCCAAAGTGGGGGGACAGCAGCATCCCAGAAGCTGGAGGAGACACTGGCCAGAGTCATTTGCAAACCCAACAACCCCGTTCTTGGGGTGAACGTGACACTGTGTCTCGGTTCAGAACAAAACTGTGGTTAGCACCAATCTCTAACAAAACTCTCGACACCCTGTTTCTTCCAGACAGCATTTGGGAAAAGAAAGCCAGACTTTTGTGCAGGAGGCATCTCTGGGCAGCAGACAGGCCTGTAACAACTGGGAGGTCTGGAACTGCTTCCCGTCTGGGTCTAGCAGTAGATAAGACGGAGATACACGAAATTGCCTCTTGCTCCCAGCTGAACTACAGCACACCATGGCCAGTCTCCAAAAAGGGCTCATTAACAACTCCTGCAATGTTCTTCTTCTGGCAGATGTGGTGGTTATAGTGGTGGTGTTAAAGTTGTTGCAGTGGTTTGAAGATCTGGAGATCCTGTTCCTGGAATCAAGTGAGGTTCCATTTAAGAAGCAATGCAGTTTTAGTTGTCACTGTTGTAGAAAAACTGAGGCCCTGACCCCAGTCCACATTAAATGGTTGGAAATGAGAAACCAGGTGATGAATAAACCCCTCATTTGAAAGAGGGGGAAGGAGGCACTGGAGGAACTGAGTCACCAGTTTTGAGCAATCCTGAACTCACTGCTAAAATCTCTCAACTCCACTTTTGTAAGACCTGCTGCCAACAACAGCTCTGGGAGCTCAGAGCTGGAGCAGAACTGACACCACGGGCAAGTTAAAACTGGGCTAACTTCACACTGACACATCACCTGGGGGAGCCCACACAGGGAAGACTTTGTCTTTGTCTGACCCAAGCTCATTTCAAGCTTCCTTCTTGGGATGAAAGGGTTTGGGGATGTTCCTTGGCAATTCTGCCCAGCAGCATTTTGCCACAACGCCTTCTAACTCCCACATCCCTGAAACCTGTGGTCCCCAAGTCTCCTCGATCAAACTGCCTTCATGGAGGGTCTTCCCCAGTGTGGATGTGGCAGAAATGACGATTCTTGTGTGCCTTCACTGCCTGCAAGTGGCCTGAGGCACTTCTGAAATACAGTGCATCCTGTCAGTCACAACCCAGAGTTGTGACCCCATTTCTTGAGGACACTGCCCTCTCTCCTTTCTTTTTTAGCTTCTATTAAAGGCATGAGAGGGGAGACAGCCTGGCCTTCTCCCTCAGCTGCCAGTCACATATATGGACATCACTGGGACACTGCCTGCACCAAAGCCCCCATGAGAAGACGCCAAGGTTGCCAAACGCCAACACCACTCCCTTTCCTCCATGCTTTTTGACCTCCTGCTCTTCCTTCAGGCCTGGCTCCATCAGCAGGACAGTTCCAGCCCACGGCAGCCTGAGGGATGATGCCGAGTGCTGTGCCCAGGGGAAGGCAGGGCGGGTAGTGGGGGATGCAGAAGGTGACAGGCTTGTGCAAGGGCTGATGCACGAGTTCAGAAATGCTGCTGGACAAGCCCTACACACAGTGACTACACAGCACATAAATGCCTTCCCCAGCCTTCCTCTCTTCTTCCTCACTCCCGTGCCTTCTGTGTGCCCTGCTCTGTGGGTTTGGAGACAAGGAGGCAAGGGAGCACACTGTGGTGACTGTACATAAACAATAGGAAGAGATGGAAAAATACATAAACCCCATGCCTGCTCACAGTTTTATCACCCACCTCCTGGTGTCTGGCATTTTTCTCCATGCTCTGGTGCCTGGCTTCACATCAATTCACAGAGCCCAGCTTTCATCTAAAAAAATTATAATTGCACAACATTCCAGCTCCTATTGATGTGGAGACATGCAAGTCGGGATCCAAAATACTTGAAATACAGACATTAAAAAAAAAAAAAGAAAGAAAAAAAGAAAGAAAAAAAGAAAGAAAAGGACTTTGACATTTATTATTCTGGAAAGCTCTTGATTCCTGAGTGAGCTGCGATTTTCAGACAACCTGACTCATCATTTCTGAATGCTTTGGTTTGGCAACCCTGTATATACTTAGTAATACAAACCCTGACTTGCAGCTTCCAATGAGAATCCTAATGGCATGATAAGACAGATTTTCATCTCATTCACGTCATTTCCAAATATCAGGACATTTACTTAGCGGGAAGAGTTGTAAAAGCTGTGAAATGGTCTCCCTGGGGAGGAGCAGAAACCTTCTGGCTACACGCTTGAGCAGCTGAACAAACCGAGGGAGAGCAGGCAGCAGTGAACAGCTCTTTCCTTTCTGGCCAAGGCACAGAGCAGATGATCCCAGACATGTTTTCCTCTCCACTGCTCCTGGCTCTGGGCGTTGCTAATCAAGTCCATTGCCATACCACAGCCACCGGAGCCACTCTCAAATCCAACTGGAGAAAGAGCAGCTTCTGTAGGAGGAGCAAGCAGCTCCAAGGGAAAAACTACTGTTGCAAACCATTTAGGACTTCACAAGGAGTGAGGAACGTGCGCCAGTCCTTGAGAATGCATTCGAAGCATCCTCAGCCAGCAGTCAGAATTGAATTTTTTACTTTAAAACCCCTTGGGCGCTGGAAGTCTGTGAGATTTTTTTCCATTGCCTATCAAGCAGCGGTATTAAAAACGATGTCTTTGGCAGAACAGCCAGCATGAGTGGTTGCAAGATGATTTTCATCTCTTCATCCCAGACCATCTGCTTCTTACCCTCAACTTTCAAAGGCCTTGAAGGAGATGTAGGCCACTGAATTTTATAGCTAGATTTCATGAACCTCTTTGAAAATGAAAGGATTGCACCAAACACAAATTTACAGACATCAAAGGGATCTTCTCTTTTCATGCAAGCACTAAAAGCAGTGCAAAGGGAACTAATTACAATTTGCTCAGTTGCCAGTTTTCACACTGGACTGAATACAAGCATTTTATGCTTTAAACCTTACAAACTTGTGGCTGCCAGCTTAATATACTTCTAAAGCCAGAAGCAAATTAATAGACCAAAACCATCTTGCATCCACTGAGGCAAGCAATGAAGCCAAAAAAACTGGCAGGTCAGCTCCTGGAAAACTTGCGCTTTTTTTGCACTCTTGCTTGCTTTTTTTTTTTTTTCCCCCTTTAATAAATCAATATTTCTTTACATATTCAATGGAAGTGCAAACATTAATCCAGCTTTTTCAAAAGCAAAGCTATTGCATAGATACTTTTTATTGAGCTGATCTTCATCCATACTGCTGACAGAGTCTCAGACACAACTGAAATGGCAGCTCCTCACAGAAATTATGGGAGAGTTCAGGGATCTTGGCCAAATGTGCCTGACTCAGGATCTGCTGACTCCAGTGGCTGACAGCATTACACAGACATGTGAGTTCCAGACAGGCAATGGAGGGGAAGAGCTGCCCTAAATGATAAATCAGGATCCAGGTGAAAATTGTGAAAATCAAGAAAATTTCTATATAGCAGAACCTTAGGATTCCAAGTCCAATCACAGATCTGCTCATGAGTTTGCACCAAGAGTGACGGAAGGATGGAGTGATCCTGATGCCACTTAAAATCAATGAGAAGTGAAGCTGGGGAAAAGACCCCATTTGTCATTTGAACCCTGCCCCATCAAGCCAACAAGCCCTGGGCCATAGCAGGTACTGGCTGGCCAGGGTGAGAGCTTTCCTGCTCCCCAAAATACCATCTTATATCCTCCAGAGATGTACAAGCTTTCTGGTTTGCAGTTCACAACAATCCTAACAGACCACCTCCAGGGGTGACTTAGTTCCCACTCTCCAAGCTTTCAGGACACAGATTGGTGGGTATTGATATGAAATATGATATGATATGATATGATATGATATGATATGATATGATATGATATGATATAATACTGACACACCAATAAAAGTCTCCAAAGGTGACTAGTGCACATTCTTCATGCTGACAGTGATGTAAACACTCAGATCCTGGGGCCATGGAGATGGGATCACATTTTGAGGCCGAAGGCAACACTGTGGCAGCAGCTTCTCCAGCAAGAACGATTCCATAAGGTCTCCAGAGCCCCAAAGAATAAGACAACCAATGAAACCCTGGGATGATACCACTGTGCTGCCAAAAAAAGGTGTACCACTTACTGTTCTCCAGCACTGACCTGCAGGGAAGGAGAGGCAGCTCACAATCCTTGACAGCGAGAGAGTCAAAAAGCCGCCAACACAACATTCACAGACAGTTTTGGGGCTCCCACTCTTGGTGCCCAACTTAGCTGCACCTACCCCTTGCCAAGCAAGCACTGCTGCAGTTGTAATCCTAGGAAACCGAGTGGGAATTAGAGTGGGGAATTGCCTTGGGTCATGTCTGCACCAGACAGGTGAACACCACGCGTCACTCACACATGAACAAGGTGTCACAGTGGCCCCCTCATGCAAATGAACCCACCCCTGTACTGTCTCTTCCTGTGTGGGAAAGCAACTCAAGCCAGCCTGCACGACTGGGTCTTGGATCATTTTTCTGGAAATCTGCTCTTCTGCTCCCGCTTACACAACACAACCTGCCTTTCTTCCTCTCCTGGCCCACTTTGGAGGAGCTGGGTATCCACAGACCAGCAAAGGGATGGGCTGCAATGTGGCCAGAAGGTGCCCATGGAAGGGAAGGGAGACCAGAGAATGAAGCTGTGCTTACTGGAACAAGAGACACAGGAAAGAAAGAGGGAGAATTGGTGGAACACACAAGCACAAAGACAATAAGAGTCCAAGGGCAACTGAGCCTCGCCCCATCTGTCAGACAGTTCAGAGGTGCTTTAGAGGTAGAAGTGACTCAGTCAAGTAGAGACAGCTGGAGTGGGAGGAGTAATTCTTGCATGTAGATCTCAGCTTTGATTTCTTATTTCTAACTTGGTCTCGGAGCAGGTGAGCATGTACAGACCAGGGGGTCTGTGCTCTAATGGGGATTGTACCTCTGTAATTTCCATGCCCAAGGCTCCTGCTCCCCTACACAACCTCCATAGCTGCAGTGGGGCAAGGTCTGTGCAGAACTGTCCCTCTCTGCTGCACCTCACCCTTCTCTCAAGTTAAAGCATATGAGGAGCCCTATACAAACAGCATCAGTTTTGCAAGAGGTTAGAAATCCTTTTCCTACTCCAGCAATTCATATCTGCCCAAGGAAGAGGCTATAAACCTGTCATACAGCTTCAAGCCCAGCAAGGAGTGCAAAGGTGTGCCAAGGAGTGACAGAAAAATCATCCAACTTCCAGGAGAGCAGGGAAAGCACAGAACCATCTCCCAGAGCATCTGGGTTCTAAAATCTGCACTGAAAAATCATCTTGGTCTGCCTGTGGCAGAGGCTTGAAGATGCAACCAATAAGAAGTGCCCTGTGAGTAATGAGCCCTTAAATCCAAACCAAACCAAGTCACACTGTATCCTAGATAAGGTTTATCACTCTCATGGGAGAAAAGCTGTCCTTTTGTGTTACCTGTTGGTTGACAACTCTGCTTTCAAGCAGCTTGCCAGCTCTGCGGCTCGCATCGCAATAACGCTACAAATAATTTAAGTGCTACCACTTTGGATCAAAATTTTAATGAGGCACTAAACCCACAAAAGGGGCTCTGTGTAACATAATTAAATAGAAAGGGCCTAAATAAACAGTACAACAAGTTACATTATAGTTGAAAACAGCTGGGAGGCAAAGAAAGGAGCATTGAAGATGCATGATGTAAAAAGGCATTTCACAGAATGCAAACACTAAAACTTTTCAACACGCACAAACAGTAAAACACTACAAGCACATGACTTCCCTTTGATTTGGAGGAATCTGTGTGGGGCACAGGGCATTTGTTTTTTTTTCCTTCTGCTAGTTAGCACAATGAAATATTTCACATGGGAACCCAAACAGTGCCAAAGAGAGCCATCTGTGCTTCGGAAAGAAATAAATACTGCAGGAAACAGGTAAAGTCAGTAGGAACATCTGGTTCAGTCAGGCCACAGGATGTTTGATCACGTCTCCAAAATGCTGGACAGTGCTGGGACTCCTCAAAAGAGTCTTGCAAACAATCAGCATTGTAACAAGTCTGTTTGGCTCAGGGCTGCAAGACACTTGTTTCATGCTCACGCCGACTCCTCGAATCCACTGCAAGCGGTGACATTCAGGCTGAGCCAACCAGCTCAGCATCCAATGCTCTGTCTGCATCAGCTATTTACAATATTATGTTTGTTCTACCCCTGTCAATATTTGATCCAAGAGCTGCAGAAGTCCTACAAACACAGGAAGGTTTCAATTTCACATTAAGGTAACATAGACAGTGGTGCTGCTGTATCGTGCAAGTCAGTGCACTGCTACTCCTTGAGAATGAAATTACTGGTAAACTTGGTTTTCATTTAATTTCCTCCCAGTCCTCTCAGCAACCTTTCTCCAGGGCCATAGCTATTGCTGCAGTTCTGGGCTGGTGAATGAAAAGTTTCTAAATTCATCTTGGTTTATCATCGGAAGGATCCCTTCTTCAATGGGGGTCAGGATGGGCTCCTCTTTTATAAAATCTGGATCAAAGTTGCTCACATCATCTTTGGATTTCTGTCAAATGGAAAAGACAAAGGAAAGACACGTCAAAAGTATGTATCATCTATTTGATCCTTGCTCTGCATCTGAGTGCATTGAACCATCACTTCCATAACCCAGGCTGAGCTGACTGAGAGCTTTTTCTGGGCTTGGACTGGGAGCAGCTGCCCCCACAGAGCCTCTCACAGAGCAAAGCCTTTTCCAGCCACTGCAGGTTTCTGACAGGGAACCCCATCTCAGATTTCACTGACAGCATCTCTCGGGGCTTCCCTGGCCAGACGTGGCAGAGCAGGGCACATAAAAGAGTCTCTTCCCTCAAGTGGCAGCACAGACCTCATGCAGTTATCAGCTGTGCTCCCAACTGGCTGACTCCACACAGTCCCTCCTTATCTTCAGAGTGTCTCAGCTGGGTTTTGGAGAGGGGGTGGAGGACACTCAGTGCCAGCCATTAAACTCGCACAATGCTGAATTACTGGGCCGTGGGAAGACAAGTGGCCGGCCTCCAGGTGCTGGATTCCTTGCTATGTGCCACAGAGTGGGGCTGTTTAGAATGCACACACACAAACTGGGTTTGTGGCACATTTTCATGAGGCGCATGTTTTTCCTGCACCCAGAGCAAGATATTTTATTGACATTGAGGTCAATAAAATTTACTGACATTTAAGTCTAACATTCCCAGATCCTGCCAAGCTCGTGGCAGACTGAGCAGGCTCCCTTAGCATTTGATTCAGGCTAAGAGGCCACTCAAGATTCTGCTTTTGAGCTGTCACACCTTCCCCAAGTACCTGATCCTGCACCCAGTGTTCAGGGAGCAGGACTGGGTGGACCATTGCCACTGAGAGCTTGCAGAGTGACCACAGCATGAGACAAGCCACTCTGGGCAATGATTTCAAAGACAAGGAAGCCACAGAGACAACCCTGGAGAGGCTGCCCATGAAGAGCAGCACTCTTCTCTCAGAGCATCCTTGGGGCTGCATGGCACCACTGGGGACAGGGGCAGCACTGTGTCCTGTGCAGCCTCTCTGCCATATGACACACTCACTGACAGTGGCCTGGGCAAGGAGCACTGTGCTGGGTGCTGAACAGACACAGAGAGACGAGGGAGAGACAGCCCTGCTGTGGAGGGGTAGGTGGAGTGAGCAGGATGAGGATTACTTACCCTGTTTTATCTTTGGGGCAAGGCAAAGGGTACTTGAGTGCCTAACCTGCTGCAGCTGATTTTACAAATCTGCATCTTTTCACTGAGCTGCCTTTGAAAATCCAGCATGGAGGGAAAAAAGGTGGGTAACCAGGTGGCCAACCAGCAGCCAAGCCAGGGCCAGAGGCCTCACTTCCCTTCCTTCACCTCTTTCCTGTTTTAGGGGAATAAATCTGCTTATAGAGCCAAAAAGAGGAAAAAAACCCCCAGGGCTCCCTTTCCCCATCCCACATACAATCCGGGGCCTGAAGGGGGGCTCCATCTGCCGCTGGTTCAGCAGGTCCCAGTCCAGCTCTTTGAAGTAGGGGTGCCGCAGGATCGCGCTCTCGCCGCCCAGCCCGGGGCTGCCCAGCCGCATCGTGGGGTTCTTTGTCATGAACTGCAAAACAGAAAGGGCTGTTTGTTCCCTCCCATCCGGCACGGCCACGGGAGAGGGACCCATTAGCAGTCACACAAAAGCTTGTCCTCAGCTTTCCTGTTGAACCCAGTTGCTGGCCGGACTTCTCAAGTTCCTTGTAATGGAACTGCATGCAAGGAACTTGACTCACTCCCCGGAGGAAGAAGTCGGGGTGTGTTTCTCTCAATCCTTTTGCTTTTGGTGAAATCCTTGATTACCACAATAAGAAAAGAAAGTTGAATTGCATCATTTGCAACATTACAAATGTTGCCCAGTGGGTTTGGTCACTATTTGTTTCTGTATTAATTTCTCAGGAGTATGTGCTTGCTCTCAAACACTGCCAAGCAGCCAGCCAGGCTTTGGCCTGGAGTCAGTCCTGAGCTGTGCCTTTTTCCTAAACCTCTCCCTGCTGAAGCACTGCCAGATGCCTACGCTTTCCTTCCTGTCATCTCAGGAAACAGAGGAAAACGGGCAAGGCCCTGGCTTTTGGACCCCTCTGACCCTGAGCTGATGAGAGCAGACAGGTGACCGTCTCCTCTTTCGCTGCTGAAACGCCAATAAAGGATTTCATTTTGTAACATTTTTATTCTGCTGCCAGCAAAAAGAAATCTCAAACGTCAGCCAAAGTGCCCTGACTTGCCAGGGAGCAATGAGGAAAGCCATACATCACACAGATGGTGTGAGAGGGCCCTGGTGGGTGCCCTGATGAAAATGATGAAGTGTGAGTGCTGTGGATATTCTTAAAGGGGAGGAGGAGAATCCTTTCCCCAGGAAGGAAAAGAGCTGGTTGGCTTGTTAATTTAGGATTACAGTTCTTGAAAATTCCGCAATAAACAATCTTTCCCCTTTCCTCGAGTATTTCCAATTCACTGGAGAAATCAGGTTATGTTTAAACTGGGAAAATAGCTGCTTTTATTTGCCTATTGAAACAGCAGCATAAAGCAAGCTGCACTCTGGTGGAGGTGTCCAGACGATTTCCTGGAAGATGAAAGAGCATTATGTTTAGCAAACAGCTGAACCAGCCAAACCAGACAATCGGTCACTGTTTCGGGAATGGCCAAGTCTACTGCATCTCAGCAATGGGGAAATGAAAAGAAGGGGAGGTGCAGCGAGAGACCAGCTTCATTCCGACTGCAGGAGCCTTTCACAAGGTACAAACTCTCCCAGGACAAGTGGATAAAAGGTCTAGTCATTCCCCACCTAGAGAAAAGGTGGGGAGGAGAAAGATGACTGCCTGATTTATAGAATTCTCCCCAACATCCCATTCTGAGGGGGCCCCAGGGCCAAAGCAGATGGGGCATCTTTAGCTGACACCTTGCAGGACCCCACACTCTGCTGGCATCAGCACAAATTCCCCCAGCTCCACCCTGACCCCCTGAGCCCTTTGAGGCTGTGTGCTGCCGCAGGATTCCCTACAGCAGAACCGCTTTCCAGCATTCCACCCAAAACGTCAGCAGGAAGAGCTGCAGAGTGCACCCAGATTGGTACGAGCAGTCACCAGGACAGGAACAAAGCCGAGGTGGCTGCTGCAGCCGGGCTCTTCCCATGCTCCTCTGGACTCTTCAGCCCCTGGTGATGGAGCACCTCCAGGGTTAGGCCCAAGGACAAGCAGAACTTCTGTGTTTCCCCAACCCTTCCAGCCTGTTCTTCCCCCTTTCTACCAGCAGAACTTCAACACAATTTGTTTCCCAAGAGACTGCCCCAACATTTCTGTGGGATAGTGATCCCCAGAACAACTTGGTTTCCAAGCAAGAAATGGGTCAAGCCAAAATCTCTGAGAGACCTGGTTCAGACAAGCCTTTGCAAGTCTTCAACTAGGCTTCTTTGTTTTGCAAAACAGACCAGAAACCTCCTGGCAGCTCTGTCTTTCTCTAGAAATGCATTCTTTGTCCCCACAGATGGATATCTTCACCTCACTAGCTCTTATTTGCATTGCTGGAACACCTAGAAAGCTCAAACAAGACCAGAGCTTGCTGGTGCTGGGAGTGGTATAGACCAAGACATTCCAAAAAGACCAGAAAAAAATGGAGAAAAGATCTGGGAATACATCACATGTCTCCTGGCTCCTGCCCTATCGCCACCTCCATTACACTCAGAACCTTCTGTTAAATGTGGAAAGGGAAAAAATAATCATGAAAGTAAATAAACTCTGAGAAGGACCGGCAACACACTTTGCTTGGGTTCCCAATCATGCCCAACCATATAAGACCAAAACCTGAACCCAACTGCCCATTTCCAGACCAGTTCAGAGCCCTGGGATATAAAAGTGTGTTTACATTCCTATTTGCTTGATTTTTTCCATGTGATGCCAAAACTGCACCAAGTCAAGGCATCCAATGCAACAAGTCAAGAGCCAACATAAATTCATTCCTGGCTGCTTAAAACACCCTTTTTGTTAGGACAATGAGGATTAGGCAAAGGCCATCCCTTAAGGTGGGCTGTTTTGAGGTGTGAGAAAGTAAAACAGCATTCAAACCAAAACTGTTCAAATTCGAGTGGCCAGCTCTGGTTTGTCCATTGGACCCAGAGATTGGGAAACCTCAGCTGGGTAACTCTAGGCACCATCCACTCCATAATGGATGCCTAAAGGAGGCAGAAGGAGAGTGAAGGATTCAAACTCATCCACTGCTGGAGCACATTCCCCTGGCTGGCTCCTGAAACTGATGCCAGGCTTCCACAAAACCCCTCTGAATTACTCCTTGCCTCCAACAGGAATGAGCTGACCTACGCTCAGTGCTGCTGCCTCTCTGGCTCTGTAACAGGGCTGTGAAGCACAAGGGGCTGCAGTGATCCCACAGCACTATAAACCACTCTGGAGAGGATTCTCTAAATCTATTTCCCAGGTACTGGAAGCACCCAACGCAGGCTAGCAGGACCTTGAAAGTGAATTACAGACCATGCACTCTACCAAGAGTATCAACACAACATGAAGAGGCTCCCCTTTCACGGCAAACTCACACTGGTCTGCTTCAGCAAAAATGTGGCACAGGTTGCCCAGAAAATGCTTCATCCCTGGAAGAACTCAAGGTCAGGTTGGATGGGGCTCTGAGCAACGTGGCACGTGAAACACAGCCCTGTACTCTGGCAGCACCGTGCCAGGTTACCCAGCCTGTGGATGCACACACACCTCTGCGCCCAGAGCCTGTGATGGAAAACCACAGGCTGGCCATGGCTGCTCCTCCCTTACATAAAATCTGGTGAATACTGGAGGTGGCAGGTCCGTCACAGTCTGGTGAAGGGGATGTGCTTCTCTGGGAAGAGGCCCCAGTCCTTATCTAGGCTGAAAAGCATGAGTGCAAATGATGACTCCAACAGAGACAGCACTGACGTTCTGCACTGGAACAGTTGCCAGCTTTGCTGTAGGAGATATACAAAATGACAGAATGCAATTTTTGAAGCCCACTTCCACTAAAATGAATAGCAAAGCCTCTCAAACACTATTTGAATTCACCAGAAGTTATTGCACTGACACAGAAATGGATGAATTTTCAGTTTGTGTTGCCCAGTAGGCAGGAAAACCCAAAAGACTCCAGTGACCTCTCAAAGGCTCCAAAACCCATGAATCCTGCTTCCTCCCTGCCTGAGGCAGCACTGACATTTCTCTGCTGCAGCAGGGCATCATCTGGCAGCCTGTCTCGTGCTGCCTCTGCTGTCTGATGGCACTTCCAGCAAAGCAAAGAGCTCAAGATTTCTGAAGAACTCAATTACAAGCTCAGCCTCCATCTCTGAAATGAGTATCTGCAGCCCATACCCCTGTCTTGACCATATGAGAGGCTTCTGTGCAGCAGGAGGGGTAAAGTGCCCAGACTGCACTGACACTGCCCTCTGCACACACAGGGGAAAGCTTTTCAGAAGTGTAGCTCCTCTTCCCCACAATCCCTTTGGCTGCACTCAGAAACAGCTGGAAAATGTCCTACAAAGTGTTGGCTGTTCCTGGCATTCCTGGGAACGCCAGGGTTTGACAGCCCTCAGTGTCCTTCCAAGGACAACCCTCCAACGCAGGTGATGAGAGATGTTCAGCAGAAAGTTTTTTGTGGAAAGATGTTATCTCCTACTGCTTAATTGACTATCTCTAATTTTCCACAGTAACCATGAATGCAGCATAAACCTCAACCTCTGGCACACAGATGAATAAAAGAAGAAACACAAATTAAAAAAAAAAATGTAACAGTAACAACAACAAGGCAAACCAGAGATGTTCCTGAGCACAAAGAAACCCAAATCTAAGATGCCTCCCAGCAAAACCAATAGCAACACTATCAAGCTCAAACCTGAACCAGGCCGTCAAGCCCTTGCTCTGTGACCACATCCAGCCATGGGAAATTATCCCATTCCCAGGGTAAGGAGCCCTTTGGGAGCATCCTCAGACTGGGATCCTTTGGGCTACACCAGTCTGCCGAGCAGCAAACTGGAGCAAGGCTCTCCCTGACCTCAGCTAACCCTCTCAGCAGCATCGCAGCCAAAACCAGCAGCTGGCATGAGCCAAAACCATGACTTCACGAGATCATTTGAAAACCTTTACTGAGGGAAAATGCAGCAAGCCATGACAAGAAATTAAAAGCTGAGGATTAGTCCACAGAGGGCCCATGAAGTTACAAGGAAAAAATGCTGCCATAGCAGTGCTGACCATTGGGGAAAATCTGCACCAGTCCTGGGAGCTCAGCCTGCAGCAGGTGAGGGGGATCTGTGCTGGTCCTCCCCTTCATCCACGGCTCAGACCATGCTGGGAAGGGCTCCAGGACTCCTAGGACACTGGGCAAGGCTGTAGTGGACTCTTCCAGTGCTGCTCACATGCTGCATTGCAACTTCTGTCTCAAGGTGAGTCTGCAAATCAGTCTAACGGAGTCACTGCAGGGATGTTTGCACAAACCGGCCATTTCCTTGCATTAATTTCCTCGAATTACAGATCTCCTTTCTCAATACTGGAATTCCTGATTGGTTTCACGTAACTGATGTATGTGTTATTTGCATCAGGACAATTAATTTCATGAGTAACATCACAGATTACCTGAGATTGCATCATGTTCTAGGAAAACATTAACAAGGTTCAATCCTGTCACAGGAGTACTGCACTTCAGGAAGAGAAATACAATTTCTGATGAGCCAGTCCCTTCACACTGTCAGCCATCTGGACAAGGAAGAAATCATTCTTTCTTGTACTAAAGAACATTTTAGACACACCAGTTCCCACCAGGACTCTGGTGTATTTACCCTGTAAGAGAAAGCCTGTGCCCCAGCAGCTCAACTTTCAAACACAAGCACACAGCAGAGATGAAGGATATTCCCAATCGTACAGGCAGGGAACAGAGATCAAGGAAAATCCATCTTTTTATTTTGCCAGGAGCCCAAGGGCAGCCTGTCACAGGTAGGATGGCAGTACCTCAGTGTCACCTCCTCTGCATCGCACCATGTGCCTCACAGGGCCCCTGCCCAGATTGTGGCAGTGTAATAGTCAAGTCAAACTGTTAAAGGAATGGAAGATTTCCCTCTTCATGGTTTTAAAATTTGCTTGTTGGTGTTTCTCCCATGTTGGTACCAAAGTAAAGAGCAGCAGCAGCACAGGGGATTAATGCCCCACAGTCTCCCCTTCAGTAATGAGGGAGAGCAGATCAGGAGATACCCAAGGTGCTTCTCTTCATTAAGATTCATGAGCTAAACTAACAAGGCAAAAATTAACTGGAAAGGAAATAAGATTTCTCAAAGATCCATTTGATCTCAGACAAAAGGGAATCATTATATAAATAGAGCAATTACTCTAATTAAGGCTTCCCTCCATGAATCTCTCGACTGAATGCTGCAGTTGCTGAAAACAGTTTGGCTGCCTATTATGTAAGGCAAACAAACCCACGGTCTGGGGTGTCATTAGCCCTCAAACAAAGAAGAAGAAAGATGGTTCTATGGCTCTGTCTGTTAATGCCTGTATTATTTTTAATGATTGGAAGCCAGGAATCTTTTTTTTTTTTTTTTTAATAAAAAGCTGCTCATTTTGAGACAGAATTGTCTTTCACTCTCCTGGGCAAAGCTCCCATCAGCCTCCATCCCAGTCCTGCCAGGGGATGCTCACTTCCCCATGCAAGAGCAATCCAGGGCTTGGACACGCGAGTGCGTTACAGGGGGCGAGGGCAGCAGCGCAGCCCAGTTTCACTAAAAGGTGTGGTCAGAGAGCTGTCCCATGGAAGCCCCTGTACTTCGGGCAGCTCAGCCAGTGCCTGGTTGTGGGTGTGAGCCAGGCACTTGGAAGCTGGAATCCTCCTGACCCTCCCTGAGCACTGTGCTGCTGAGAGCACGACTGGAGTCACCGTGGCTCTCTCAAATGCCACCTCTGTTTCCCTCTGGGGATTTGCTCTGACTGCAGACATCAGAGGCCGTGTGGTGTTTCTGCTCCTCTCCTGCACACAGAGGCATCAATTGATGAAAGCAATTCCTACCAGTGCAATTCATGGTGCTGCTGGGCCAGGATGTGACCCCACAGGGTGTGGGTACCTCCATGCTGCAGTCCTGGCTACACCAAACTGGGAGCAGGTGAAATCCTTCAGTGCAGAGAAGGTCCAGCAAGCACGCTGCCACAGTTCAGAAGTACAAGACTGCCCTGAAAGCATTTGAAGGAGGGTGGAAAAGGGGAGGAAGAGACAGAGTGTGAAATATCTGTTATCTCCTTTTCCAGATAAAAAGGGGAAGGGAGGTAAAAATAAATCTTCAGCCCAGCTCCCTAAAAGCCAGAAGACTGTAACAATAAGCATGACAGCAGTCACATGTCCAATATGCCAGCCCCAGGCAAGAAGGACAAAATGTCAGTGCAGTGGGTATTAAGCAGATAAATTTGATCTCGCTTTCCCCTGGTGCAGAAACGGCTGCTCGATGCTGCCCAGACAGAGCTCAAGGGAACAAGAAGGACTGACTGGATTGCAAACAATGCTGAGCAAGAGAAGAGCAAAATAAACCAAGATAGACTGATTAGCAAAATAAACCCAGGTGGACAGAGTAACTCCCATGTGGGACAGACACATCTGGCTCCAGATCTCCCGGTGGTGTAAACTGATGAGACTTTGCTGACTATCACAATGAAATGTTGTCTGAATAGCTACAAACTTCCTTGCTGTGCTAAAATCTATCTGTTTCCTTGCCTCTCCCCACTCATCAACAACTAACTCATCAACACTAATGTAGAATAAAAAGGCCACAAGCCTCAAGTGCATTGACCCCTGAGGATAACTAGTGATTTTTGACACTTCTGCTTTTGGTACCTCTGTAATAAGTAATAATAAGTGGACACTAACTTCAGTCATTGGCTATATGGAATATTTGACATAGGTTTTAGTCAGTATGACACCCCAGAAAGCTGTGCTTTCAGAACTGAGGAGGCACCCTCACATGGGTCACCAGCTGCAGCAGCTGCTCACACAGTATCAAAATCCTGCTGCTGGTTTTCAATCACCACAGTCAGGCTATAGGTACAACATGGGGATATGCAGGTCCATTACTAAATCAATACATCAATCAGAGCAGCACAAACATGAAGGCGAAATGAGCATCGCACTTATTAACAGACTTGGAGCATGATCCTGCTCTCGTTTTAAGCAGGAGTAAAATCTCCCTTGGGTTGCACGGGAAAACAATTAATCCTGTTCTGATAGTCCTGTCAAGAGGAACTGGGAATCTGTTACACAACCCTGGGTGGTCTATTTACATAGGGTCAAGTACAAAGGGGACTAAAGTGCCCCGGACAAACCTGTAAAGGCCAACTAAGAAAAAAAAAAAATACATCAAAGGAGCTTTTTTTGTAGTCCTGGTTATATTTCAATCCTTTTAATTTTAAAGTTCCTGAAAAGACACAGCATGTCATAAAGTTCAAAGCTGGAGGGACGAGTAAGACCTAAAACTCTGAACAGCTCAGTCAGCCAGAGTTTTGTTACCTCTATCACAGTGTGAAGACCTCCCAGTTAGATGGACCGGCCCCCTCTGCCAGGGGCTGCACAGCCAGAGCTGGCCCCATCATCCAGCAATCATTCCCAAATCCAGGTTGGACCCAGGTTCTCAAGAGAATCCTTAGGATTTTCCCCAAGACTGGATTTTGATGGACTTTACCAAACCTCTTTTGTGGGACTCTAACATCACTTCAGCTGTGGCAGAGCTGAGGAAGGAGCCAGGGCCACAAGTCTTAGGCGTGGACATGGGAATTGCTCCTTCCAGAGCACCAGGGAGTAAGCAGGAAAAAAAAGATGGAGAAGACAACGTTGGCACAATGAATACACCTTCATTTTCCCCCATCCCTGCAGGAAAGAGGAGGATGAGTCACACTTGACATTACAATAGGCTGGTTTGGGAGCTTTTACTGAAGTAAATCTGAGCTTGCACGCTGAAGACTTAAAGGAGAAGCTAATTTCAGCCTGTTGGAAAGGGAATGGTGAAAGACCTAATGAGTATTTCAGGATGAATTTGGCCTTGGCAAGCTCTATACAGATGTCTCTAGTTTTCTTTCAGAGTGAATTATTCAGAAGCATGGGACTATCATTGTGGGGAAGAAAAGCGCTTGAGAAAGAGGTGATCAATCGGCAGAAGAGATTAAAATCCCTGGGGAAAGCTGTTTGCTGTTCGAGAATTAGGAGGAAAAGAGTAAGAGACAGCAGGTTACAGATATGGATGTGCAAGCTCAGGCAAAAGAGGTAAGGAGGCAACCTGTGGTGGGGCACAGCCCTGTCACCTCACCACGGTGTGTGCTTATGGCAGAAACGGTCTAGGCAAGAGATCATTTCAAACTGCAGAACTCCTCCCCAGCTGGGAAACAACAGGCTCCACAGTCCTGCTTTTGCAGCAGTGGCTGTGGAGCCAACCAGGAAATGCAAGATGAAAGCATTTCTGAAAAACAAAATAAAGGAAAAATGTGTACACGGATCCAGCACGGAGCTTCACAGATTTAAATATCAGCCTCACGCTGAAAGCCAAAGCTTAATCAAATGGTGCAAGAGAATTTATGGAGACTGCCAACTCTGAAAAGATGCCAAGGAGAATAATTTACTGGCATATTTGAAGGCACTTTTAATATCTATCTGCCTTTGTTAGCAGGCTCCTCAGCTCTGAGGATAAAGCAATGAGCTCATCCAGCTCCCCCTTTGATTTCAGTGGGTCCACCATTGTGCTGTCCCTTTTCCTTTTGAACTTTGCCTAAAAAATACTCACATCTGGTTCATTCAGAAACAAGTTCATTCTGGCTATTCCAGCATTGAATGTGAAACAGATTATCTGCCTTTTTCTGACACTTGGAAAGGAAGAACCTGGCCCAGATCTGCAGGATACAAAAGCAAAGGGGAGACAACTTGTACAGAGTGACACAAGGGCACCATCAGCATCTGGCTGCCTCTTTTCACTCCTTGGAGGTGTTCAGGAGAGGGCTGGGAAGCACAAGCACGGGGATTTGGTCTAGTTTGCACAGTGGCTAAACTGACTGCCCAGGACTTGGGGAAAAGGTGAGGCATGAAGGCAGCAGAAAGCACATATGCTATAATGAGCGATGTGCTGAGGGAGGATACAGACACGCCTGTGGTATCTGAGCTGGTGACAGCTACTTCTGACCTCCTCCTATCCAGAGGTGTTGGACCCCAAACAACTGCAGAGTATGAACAGAATAAACTTCTCCGAAGTCCAGAGGACCTCACCCTCCTGCTGATGCCAGGAGTGAGCAGCTGCAGCGAGTAGGCAGCTGGGATCATCCACATCTCTCCTGAACTCAGACATCCTTGTCAGCAGTTTGGAAACAGCCCTTTCCCCTCCACTCCTCTGTCACAGCAGACTGTTTGCTTTGATTATGTTAAAAATCTGCCTCTAAGTGTTTCTGCTGTAAGAGCTCCATGCCTTTGCCTCCTGTCCTCATTAAAGGTGTTTTCAATTTGCCCACAGTGGTGGGGCCAGTCCGGTTCAGCACAGAGCATTCACCATCCACAAAGCCTTTCTGAAAATAAGGGGCACTCACCATGGGTTTGGGCACTCCTGGTGGCACCTTTAGGGTGGGCAGTTCACTGCTCCCACAGCACAGCTCAGTGCTCACTTTGCTTTCTCTCCCTTAGTAAGCCCTGGATGAAGCATCCCAGGGAATTTTCCTTCGTATCTCTATGATGTGGACACTTCCAGCACTTAAAGGGAGCTCACAAAAAGGAGGGAGAGGGACCTTTTACACAGGCAGACAGAGACAAGGGGAACAGTTTTAAACCGAGAGGAGAGATACAGACTAGATATAAGGAAGAAATTCTTGACTATAGGGTAGTGAGGCACAGGCACAGGTTGCCCAGAGAAGCTGTGAATGATCCTTGGAAGTGTTCAAGGCCGGGCTGGACGGGGCTTGGAGCAACCTGGTCTGGTGGAAGGTATCCCTACCCATGGCAGGGGTTGGAACTAGATGGTGTTTAAAGTCCCTCCCAACCCAAACCATTCTGTGATCTCTCCAATCTTCTCTTTTCTCAGCCCATTACGGTAAGTGCCTGCACAGCCTGAGTCTCCAAGGGCTCTGCTGGAGCTGTTATCCTGCATCCAGCCAAACTGGACTGCCCTGTGCACTGGCCATGTGGGACATGAGCAGCTCCTCAGTATTTCTTTGGAATGATAACTTGTACTCCTCAGGGAGTCCTGGATTCAACTCACACACACAAGTAATAAAATTTATCTCACTTTATCATCACTTAGGATTCCTGAAAAATGATGGGAAACACTGCTCCTTTTCACCACAAGGAAGGACAGAGGAAGGTCCTTCAAATACAGTTTTTCCTCACCTAGTATCAGCTGCAAATTTAGGGAAGAAGAAAACCATACACATACACACACTCTCCTAATTTCCACCAAACTGAAATCTACGCGTGCACATGGGTACACACGGGAAATCCCAACTCCCTCACCTTGTGGTCTGACAGCCAGAAACAAGGCCATAAAACACAGGTCATCAGAGCAGGACCCAGCTCCTGCCGACCCACAGAGCACCATTATTGCTGCAGCTGAGTCTGAAGCACCACTCCCAGACAGGACAGCCCCGTGGAGTCAACCTGACAGTGCAAAGGGGATTTTACACAATTCTGCAAGAACAAAGTCCCAGGGGTATCTGGAGGGGGGAAAGGAACTCAGTGACACAAAGCAGGAGAGAGTTTGCTCAACCAGACTATTTGCCTTTTGAGTCAGCATCACTTCCAGACTGCTGTTCTCTAGAAACACAGATCAAGTTTTTGTTTTGCATCCTTGGCACCGTAGTGCTGATGCAATTTTTCTCATGCTTGCCCTCAGCCAAGGTCCCTCACTTTCCCACCCCTCTCACTCTTCACACTAATCCAGGGGCATTTGGACTCCCCTGTGCTGTTCCACCTGTGCTGAGAGAGAGCCCAGGCTGCTAAAACCACAGCCAATTTCCTCTGCACCCTCCCTTTTTCTTGTCTGGTGTTTATTTTTCACACAAAAACCACTTGGAGGTGGATAAAACCACTTCTGCCCACTCTCTTAACTCCAGTGATGTTTTTCTCAAAATGCATGTCTTTAACCAGCTGGAGGAAGAAGAGGCTTTAGTCTCGTTTGTGTCCCCAAAATATAAAGCTACAGGCAAGGCTGCCTAAGCCTCACTTTTGGAAGGAGCATTTCAGCTAGGCCAGAAGTGTTGCAAAGCTCTCATTAAGACTGGGGGTTAGCATAAATATGGCAAGAGACATCCCTGGCTTCAGCAAACTCAGCTGCGACAGGAGTTTGGAAATCCAGGGTGCAGAAGGCAGAGCAGTACTAAACACTTCCCTAGGGAGATGCTGCTTTCCAGCCTCTGCTGTCACCAGGCTCTGAGGGTGAAAACATCTAAGCTGCAATTGCTCATCCAAATTTCCAAGCCTTTGGGCCAAGCATTGCTACTTGAGATCACCAGTCCACGGAGTGACTCAGAAGGCTTAGCCCTTCTCTCTTCATCTGAAACCACGCTCGGAAAGGAAAATCCCTGCAGCTTTCCCTGGGAATTTGCTTCCCATTCCACCATCGACTTCTGAGAGCTGATTTTCCCTGTGTCCCTCCATTCTCCCCTCAAACTAAGCTGCCTGTGAGCAAGGCAGCGTGGCTGAATTGCATCTGAGAAAGCCATACACAAAGCGAGTGACACACGCTGCCAAAAACCCACCCCGCTTATGGGAAGCAAGAGGATTGTATTTCATTTTGCAGTTCACTCAGCTGAATCCCAAAGCTTCAGGCTGCCTGAAAGCTTCCCTCTCTGCTCCAGCACTTCTTGGTGGTGACAATTAACAAATTCAGAATATTGGTGTGCTGTAACAAAGTAATCTCAAGTTGTACTCTCAGTGTAAGAGATTTGGTGCAGCAGTCTCTGCTCTCTGCACACTCACACAGTTTCTCCCTCACAGTTTCTCCACCATCAGACCCTGGTCACTGCTCTGTCAGCTGACGGCAAAGAGTATTTGAAAGAATTTATGTGACATACACAAACCCAATAGCTCCTTGTAACTGCCATGAACTCCTTGTAACTGCATTCAGGCAGGGCAATGAAGAAATCTCTTTCCTTTAGGAATTAAAATCAAAGCAAAACTTATGTCTAGAATAAGCTGAAGTGGTCTGCATCCATTTAGCAGCAATTCTCCTCTTCTGCACTTTTATTACTCCTACAAGCAAATCCATGCCCAGTTTGACTCACTCAAACCAGCAAGACCTCAGTTTGAGTCCTCTCCTCCTGACTTGAAGCATCAGTACCTGAATTCCCCAGTGACACATTTAGACAGGGCAGGGTACACAAGTGAGATGTTCAACTTTTGTCCTCTGGGAGTATTGACTCCATCAAACCCTGCTGACTGACCTCTGTCCTACTCCCTCCCCAGCTCTTCAGGGGAAATTTCAAGGACAAAAAAAAAAAACATTAGAAAGGGAAACAGATAAAAAGATTTTTTTCTGGAGCACAAATATTTCTGCTTTCAATTCTGTACGAAGTCCCAGGGCACTGAGGTTAGTTTTGTTTTCCTTGGTACCAGTGCTCACAAACCCTCCAGGAACACCCAGTGACGTAAACGAGGTCCTAAGAACATAGTTTTGTTATCTTCATGAAACTGCAAAGATGAACAGGGTGCAATCTCCAGAAATCATGTGGTTTCTGATGGGGGGAAATTGGTGAAATGCAATTACGCAAAATGAAAGCAAAATAAGGCAACAGCATCTGTGAAATGAGTATTAAAACTTACTATCCTTGTTTAAAATGAAGCTCTTCACAAAGGCAAATGGATCAAGTGCTTTCTGAACCTAGATATATCTATTTGTAGAGCATCTCTAAGCATCTGCACCTAAGTGCAGCTTCCTAGCAGAAGATTTTGATTGTCATTTCAGAGCTTTGTACCATTCAAACTCAGTGAATTCTCACTAGTCCTGTTCAAGGTTAGAGGCCAGAACTTTTAGTGAGGGGATAATCCAGTTATTAAGGCTATTAAGGCCTTAGCCTGCAATACAAGAGAACCCAGGTTTAATTCCCTGATCTTCCACAGGCTTCCTGTGCCATGTAATTACTTGCAATCATTTATGTCACTGAAGTAGTTGGATGCTGATTTTCCAGAGCTCTTAGCACCATGGTTAGAAAGCACTGTCGCAGCATTAAATCAGAGAGCTCGAGTGCATGTTTTGTCAGAGAAAAATAAAATAGCAATTAGAAGATGCTCGTTTAGTCATAATGCTGTATCTAAGAGAAATATTAGCATCAGAAGCCTGTGTAAAAGAAAATCTACATATTTAGCAGCTAGAAAATCTACTGTCTTCCTCAAAAAAAACAGGTTTACCACTCTATGTTATACCAACACCCAAAAATACTGACCAACATTATCAGTGCATTGCAAATGTAACACCTTAGCAGTGATAGTATTTGTTATCATTCAAAAGAAATCAAAGTGTGTGTGTGTGTGTGTGGTTTCCATTCTAATCTAGAGCCCCGGCCAATGTCTTGACAGGATGTTTCCTACCCGCTAAGGCAAACATGCTCTGATGCCTCTAAAAACTCAGCGTAAGAAAGAAATGAGGAAAGAAGGAGCTCTTCCAGTGAACAGCTCTTGGGCCCAAAAGCATCCACTGTGAAGCTGCAGAAATTCAGCCTGTAGCCAACTATCACCAGTGCTGTGACATAAAATGCAAAAATCACCTCCAGGCAGCAGCCACCCAGGGAACAGAAACACTGAGGAACTGAAGGTCCAGTAAACACCTCAGCTGTAAATTCCCACTAGTTAATCACAAGACTCCTGGCGAATGCCCCAAATTTCAGCCTTTTTCCCCAGAGCAGACAGTGTAGTGCTTCTCTTGAGCAGTGCATGTGCATTTCAGAGTGGCAGTTTTGCTTCCATTTGTGTGTCACCAGCAACACAGCAGACAAGCAGAGGGGCTGCAGAGGAGATGGTTTTTCAGGCAAGGAACCAGCAGTTACTGAGCTGACTGTGCTTTGGAGATGCTCAATCACTTTCTATTTAAATTCTCAGCTCTCTCCTCAATTCTGGACCTCTTCCTCCAGTGCCCCTCATCATGTTCTTTGCCTGTTAATCACAGAAGGGACCTTAAGCTGTTAAAATTTGGGCTCTGAACACAAACTAGAGCAGCCTGGGGTGACTGCAGCTGGCACTGGCTGTTTCTGGGAGGCCCTATCAGAATGAGGAAAACACTCATTTCATCAAGAGGCTAAAACACAAATCATGTTTTATTACACCCTGAGATTCCTGTTACGACAAGCATCTACATGACCACATTTTACTTCCATCTCGTAATTATGCAATATACCTTCAACAAATCCACTCCCCTAGTACTTGTCACTGCAGAAGAGGAATTGGTACTTAAGAGGTACTTAGGAGTCCCAATCCAACCACGTGAACGCTGCTCCAGAAGCTGCAGTGAGTCTGAAGTTCACATGTTTACATTTTAAATATGTAGCAAGTTACTTCCAAAACCCAAGAGGGCCTCCAGCATGACAAACAATTAATTCTGAGCACAACTGGTGATTTCAAAGCTCCTCTTACTCCTCCGCAAGTGGATTTTATTGTCAGTTGATTTCTGTGGAATTTATCAGATGTGTTTTCAGCTACAGGAAGCAGTTGCTTGACTCATATACAACAGAAACCCTTCAGCAGAAAATTTCCAGATTTTTGCTACTAAAAACTCTCCTCTTTCTCTTAAATGGTCCCACCACTGACTAACTCATTTATTCGGGTCAGTGCTCCATGAGTTTCTATAGATTACTACCTTATCCAATTATTTCTTAGATCCTCTATTACCATAATATTTACTGGTATCCAGTCTTAAATGCATCTTTGTCCACAGTGCTTTTACACGAAAAGGGAATACTCCGATCCTTCTCTTTCCAAAAGGTTCTTAGAGATATTTGATGATTCAATGAGGGCCAGGAAGAAGTCCATAGCAGAACACCCAAGTTAGGTCTCCCAATTTGTAGTTTAACACTCTTGTCATAGAATCACCTTTTGATTCATTACAGAAAAGCCAAGCAGTTCCAGTGCATTAGGCTCACACACAGCCCAAAATCTTAAAAGCTTAATTCCCATGTCACATGCAAAGATGTGAGGCACGTGGATAAAAGAACTCACAGATAAAGTTAGGAATACATGGCAGGACAAGGACAAAGTGTCGCCAGCAACAGTTCTCCTCAAAACCTTTTGCTGTACAGCTCCGGTTTTTTTCCCTCCCAAACACACAGAAATCAGACCCCTGTCTCTGCACGCAGATAGGCAGCAAATCCTGGGGGACGCTGGCATTACCAGGGAGGATTATCAGGAAGCCTTCACTTCTTGGCCATACGGTTGCTACTGATTAAATCCTGTGTTTACCTGCTGCTTCTGTTCTGAGAGATGACCACACTGTCAATCATTAAGCAAGCAGGGGAATGCCCAGACACACAGACAGGCTCACACTCCGCTTGCCAAGTTGGCTACTAAACCATAGAAAGGCCATAACTATGCAAACACACCTAAGTGTGGCAGGCTGTTTTTCCTGTTTACCCTTCAATCCGAGATAAGAAGAGGGTCAAGGTCAGGGTAACCACCATTTCTGAGTGCCAATACCCCGGCCCTGCTCTCTTTTGCTGGAATTAGGCTGGAGAAAGCCAGCACAGACAGCAAACAGCCGAAGGAACTCACCGCTTTGAGGATTGCCACTGCATCCTGCTGGAGCCACGTTGGGTAGACGACTTCATCATTCAGAATGGCCTCAAAGAGGTCGTCCTCATTCTCGGCCTCGAAGGGCGCGTGGCCGCACAGCATCTCGTACAGCAGCACTCCCATGGCCCACCAGTCCACGTCGGGGCCATACAGCATCTCCTGCAGGATCTGCAGCACAGATGGGAAAGAAATATCAATCTTGAAGCTTCATATCTGAG
Source organism: Cnemophilus loriae (assembly GCA_013397755.1). Lineage (NCBI taxonomy): Eukaryota > Metazoa > Chordata > Aves > Passeriformes > Corvidae > Cnemophilus > Cnemophilus loriae. The sequence continues at coordinate 497,145 of VZTF01009426.1, forward strand.
CAGCAGAGGAAGGAAGGATTTGGAAACAGTAACACAGAAGTTCTCGCTAACAGCACATAAAACGATCTCACTCTAGGAACCCTCAGCTCAGCACAAAGGTGTATCAGATGCTTTAAGCAAGGGCTGGATTAGCTTGGCTGGGTCACCTGGGAAACAAGCCCTTAGAATGATGCTGGGGCTGAGCTGCAGGAGAAGAGGCACTCCAGCAAAACTGGCTGAGCCTCAGAAGCAGCAAAGCAGCCATGTGTGTGAGCTGACATTGCCTCCTCCTTGCCCTTGGGAAGAAAACACCTACCTGGCTCCAACAGCAAGGCTTTCAGCTGGAGAGGGGAAGCAGTGTGAGTGTGGGAGAATGGTGCAAACATCAACCACAGACAGAAATTCAATTGTGTTGAAGGATGTGAAACCTTGTCAGAACATCTGGCAGCATCTGGAGGGCAGCTGTTCCTTAAAGAGGTGTTTATTGATTTTGTAGTGAGATTGGGGAATGACAGGGAGTGTGAGGAGGTAGAAAAAGGACCTGTATAATGAAGGAGAATTCAATCTCCTTTCAAATTAAGCTGGGACAGCATTTGTATGTGCCTCTCAAGACTTTTGCAGCTGTATTTCCATTTTTCACCTCACATTTTCTAAAGAAAAATATAGGCTTATTTTGGTGCATACAGCAGCCTGAAGATTTACTCATGCTTTTCTTCACAAAGGGCTGATAACACATCTAAGGAGGAAACCGTGAGCTCAGCAATCAAATAAGGCATAGCCAAAGACACCGGTTGTTCCAGAGCCAACCTACACTTTTCATATGATGGCCATTTTCCTGACCAAAGAAAGGTTTCCTGTACCTCTGGAGCGATGTAGTCTGGTGTGCCACAGAAGGTGGCTGTGGTGATGCCGTCGTGAATGCCCTCCTTGCACATTCCAAAGTCTGCCAGCTTGCAGTGCCCCTCGTAGTCCAGCAGCACATTGTCCAGTTTCAAGTCCCTGCAATGAGAATCACTCAGAGTCACTGCGTGCTTCACGCAGCCCCACACAGATGCAGGCAGCATCCCAGGCCTCAGAAGCTCAACCTGCAACCTGGACAAGCCTCATCATCATAAAAAAATAAACGAAAGTCGTGCAGCAGGGGGTTTCCTTTTGCTTCATCTCTTACAAAACGGTGGGAGAAAGAAGCATCATTCTGCTGAACGGCATTTAATGCAGGCAGGTGCTGCAGGAGTTCGCCTACATGGCTTTCCAAACACACCACAAGCCTGGCTGGCAGGGCTCCTGCTCGTTTAGGTCTGGGACTCACTGGAGCAGAGGTTGCCAGAGCTGTCAGATTGCATAAGGATGTTATGATGCAGCAAAATGCTCTGAACGGGCCACACTCTGATTCAGCAAAGCTGCACTGGAGCAGACACTGGAGCTAGGGAGCAGAGCAAGGCAAGAGGTGAAGCACATTCCCTGTTCTCCTGAGGCATTGGGGCTTCAGTCTCAGATGCCTTTCTTATCAGCCTGACTGATAAAGCTCACCTGGAGCATTATCCAAGCTGAGAAGAGAAGAAACTCCCTGCTGACATCGCAGCACATGGGCAAGGAGGACCTTCGGGCAGCACAGGATGCCTCCAACATAAGGCAAAATCTTAAAGTCCTACTAGCTGTATCAATTCCAGCAGTGCACTAATATAAGCAGTGAACATCCCCCAAAACGCTCACTGGAGCGGAGACCTCCTTGTCACTGTCACAAGAGACCTGCAGCCCAACAAGCTGCAGGGGGACACTTTTTCCAATACGTCACCTCTAACAGCCTGGGAGCTCCTCATCGAAAGGAGAGCTGCCAAAATGACAGAGCCCCAGCAAAGCTTATCAGCTTGCCTGACCTTGAGATTGCCCACAGGAATAGCCTGCAGCCAGAAGCACTGTCAGGAACACGACCAGAAAGCATGGGGTCATCTGCCTACTTAGGCAATGCCTGCCTAAAAATACACCAGCTCGTAGCACCTCTGCTTTGCAGCTGCCAGATGAGCGCCAGGCACCACTGCAGATGCAGGAGAGGAGCTCTGATGGGAGCTCTGTGCAGCACAAACAGGTCACAGTTCATTTTTTGAACTGTCTCAGGTGTTGGCCCAAGAGCTGCCCAGAGCTGTCACAGCAGCACTGTGACGAGGGAGCCTTGACAAAGCCACCTTCAAAGTCATTCTGATGCCCATCAGGATCAAAAAACTAAACACATTTCAGGGTCTCAGAGCCCCTTCATGAAATCTATGCTGGATCTTGATCCATTTTGCCCTTTGGTTGGGTATCTATTTCCCTGGGAAGGCGGAGCAGTAGGGAGGGTGGTAATATAGGTGGTGACATCTTCGTATCAATATAAAAACCTATGGTTGAGCTGAAATCTGAATCCAGCTTGATCTTGTTAATCCTCCATCGACGATCCTGAAGTGAAAATCAGGGGGTTGATGGCTCTGTTGTGCATGAGCATTTCCACAGCTCATGGGACTCCAGACAGCCCTCCCTCAGCTACACTGCTGCACTGGAAAGATCAAGGACACATTGTGTAAGACAATCAGAGCCACATCCTCTCCTAAAGAGATAAGGAAAAGTATTCTTAGCCTCTTTTGAATGGATGGGAAAGCAAAGGAGAGAAGTTAAGAAATTTGCCCCCCAGAGACAAGGCTGCACACCAGTTTCCCGAATTCCAGCTCCGGATCTAAATCACAAGATCACACATCCTCTCTCTTCGACTTTAAGACAGCATGGCAACGCAAGCCAGCAAAAAGTCTTCTGCAACACTGCTGCCCTTGCCAGCAGGCCCATGAGATACCCAGTGCCCACGCCTGTCTCACGCTGCAGTGTTTGCTCTGGGTGGGATGCTCAGCAGGAGACACTTATTTTTTCCCTTCTGAGAATCACAAATGATGGCTGAGGCATGTGGGCAAAGGCTTGTCCTGGAAAGGCTTTAGGCGAGCACAGGGAGAGGTTTGTGTGTGGTTGCCCACCACAGCCCGTCTTCAGCAGTAGTTTACAGCCAAAGCTCCTGTTGCTCTTCCCTGTGGTTCCTGGCAGGGCAAGGAAGCCCTCCAAGCCTGAAGGCAGGCCTTGTTTTCAGGAATCTGCCACGATGTGGCTGAAATGCACAGTTTATTCTTGGCTCAGGTTTAAATGCAGCAAACACCTTCTCAGTTGTGGGCAGCGCTGTCTGTTGCAGTGTGCCCCTAAAGATACAACTGAAAGGGGAGTTTTGGTGAACTCGCTTGGAGATGCCCCTAGCAAACCTCACCCTGTTCCCTGAAACATCCATCACGTCCTGGCATGCTTTGGGAATACCTCAAAATATACCATCCTTATATCTGAGCCAGCAGAAACACAGTCACAAACGTGGAAGAGCAGAGGCAAGAGACAGCTACGGGGCTGGGCCAGCTCTGCTGACCACGTCACCAGGGCACACTGCCACTTCCCAGCCTCTGCCCCACAGGACACACTGCAGGAACCCCCAGATCCCTGTTAGCTGCACAGTGCACCATGCTCATCCCAGCTCTGAGATGGCAGGAGTCCTGCAGGTGCGAGAGCGCTGCACTGGCTGTGTCCACCCAGAGAGCCTCTATCTCTTTAATTGCCATTAAATTTAAACTGTCTGCCTCTTGCTGGGTAAGCATAGTTTTAACCACGCGAGGCAAAGCTCCAGCCCTTGGCTTCTGCACACTGCACGTTAAACCCATTAACAGTGTCTGTTGTCTCCTCCTGACTTCTGTCCAGCAGTGTGAAACCCAACACTTGCATTTTCTATTTTCACATAACCTGTAATGTGACGTTACTCTGGCTCTCACTAGCTCAGGCCCCTGGCTATGTGCAGATCATTTCAGAAGAGGACCCCCCATGACCACAGAAGGCTGCTCAATGCTCTTCGCTCGGCCAAGTGATAGGACATCATCCTACCCTTCCCTCTCGGAGCAGGTATCGTGGGCCAGCACAGTGGCAGCCTCAGCCACAGGCTCCTCTGGATCCTGCTCTCTCTGGCTGCCCCGTAAGATAATTCCCTGGGAAAGCTGTGGTTTGAGCATTTGTCTCAAACCATCCCAGCAGCTGCGAGCTCTGAACTCACTGCTCGATGTCGACAGGTCTCCCCACGCACCGAACCCCGTAACCCAGCACGGCCACGAGAGGAAAAACACTGACAGTTCTCCGAGATTTACAAGGAGCTCTTCATTTTCACAGCAGGGATTCCGGGAAGCTGATGAAACTGGAAGCCATCCAGCTCAGAAAGGCCAAATCTACCTCATTTCCTTAATACTTGCATTTTCCATTCAATATTTTTAGCAGTTCCATGAAGCAGTAACGGCAGAGAGGTTTTCTGAGGCTGCGTTTCTAAGGTCCGGCTGAGCTTCTGCCTTTCACTGGCAAACCTTCCCGGGAAAACAGGCTTCGTCCTGACTCAGAAAAGGCAGTCTTTGTCCTCACCCTCAGCTATGGCACACTGGCTTAATGGCCTTGTTTAGTCTAGACCCAGAAGAAATGACAAAATGAGCTGCTTCAGTGTCACTCACTGGGAGAGGTGTTCTTTGCACATCTGCTGCTTGAGTTCGACATCCGTAAAAAACCCAAAATTACAATTGCAGATGATCTGGTCCTTTTCCGAAGCATCTGTCAAATGCAATTTCCCTGCACCAGGGAGTTTTGCCAGGGAATATGTGTTGCACACGTACCTGCCACTCGCTCTGCTCTGCCCATCTCACTCGTGATGCAGAAACTATATTTGAAAGGATGAAGTTTGGTGGGTTTTTCCCTTATTTCGGTTTCATCACCCTGTTGTGGTAAGGGCTGTACATGTAGTAAACATCTTCTTCAGAAGAGTAAGCGTGGCAGACACTGGCTTCCTGCCTCCCCTCAAGGTTATCCCAGGTTTGCTAATCTCAAAGGTCCAGTTTAAAGCTCATTAAAGCCTGGTGTTCCCATCTCAATGCAAATCATTCAGTCATGAAAGCTGTGGTAGCCACAAAGGTAGGTGTGGCTAACATAAAATTCCAGCTAAACGGTTTTCAAAAAATACACAATGAAAAACAAAACCCCCAGACCTGAAATTAGCTAAATGAGTAACTCTGGCATTTCTGAAGGGGAAAAACCTTCCCTTTAGACACTCCTTGGAAACACTTTTGGGTGAGCAAATGTGCATTCGAGTCCCTTTGCAAGCAGGGATGAGATTTTAATTTTTCTCCACCCCTTCTGGTGAAGTCATTTTACTTCACAAAAATACTGCAATCTCCATGATGATGCAGAGAAACGTGTTTCTATTGCCTGCTCTGGTAGCCAAAGCAATACACTTTTCCAACTCCTGCTCCAATAACATTGTAATTTTTTTTTTTTTAATGAAGCAACTTCAACAGAGGAGAATGAAAGATGTACAACCTGCAGAATAGCACAGTTGGTAAGACACTTAAGGAAAGGTAGTATTTTTCAAGTTGGAGGCTTTGCTCCAAATACAGTGGACAACAGATTTAAACCCATACTTTGATTAAATTAGGAGGAGAACAGATGGAGGTCTCAGTTTTATGTAAAGCCCTAAATACTCATGTGAAGCTGATAATGTTTTCCATTTTCCCTTGCATTCATTAGGAACATCCAAACTAAAATATTTCATTTTACCTGAAACCAATGGTCTCTTGACTTGAAAAAAAAAATGTGATTGCTTTTTAAAAGCCTTAACATTGATTTTAGGCCCACAAAATGATTTTCTATCTTTCTTTCCATACTAAATTTTGGAGACTCAATTAGGAAACTCAAAGAAAATAACTATTTTCATGAATCTATTCCCACCAGCTTTGGACTAGGGACCTCCACATTTTGTCAGCAAGATTTTATACCACTTTGGGAATTAAGGCTATTTCTACTGTATGTCTTGGGATGTGGAGAACTTGCTTATAAACTCCTTCACAGAAAATGGTTCACATCTCCCATATTTTTCTAATAACAACCAAACATTATTTATTTCTATGATCAGGTAAGCTTTTATAACCAGAAACTCATATTCTCACAGACCCAAGGAAGAGTTAAGCATGTCCTAGGCAGTGGTAAAGCTGAGTGGCAGCAGTAAATACAGGCTGAACCTGACACCTGCAACATATTCTACCAGAGGTAAGACATAAAAACCCAGGCTGAGCTGCTGGTATTTGCCTAGGCACATCTTTAGGACAGGAGGAAACACTGGAATCACAAATGAAACACCAGGTTACTGGCCTTTGATAAAGGGAGCCACAAAGCAGAGATCAGAAAAAGACCAACCTGCACCGAGCTGGAGAAAAACAGTTGAAATCCTGAGTTTTGCCGCCAAATAAAAAGACGAGCTGTCACTCCCTTCCAGCCTTGGAGGTTTCATTTAATTTGACTCCTGTTCAGCTTTACAGGGGGAAATTAGCACAGCTGGAGCAACCCCCTGTGCTTACAGAGAGACCTTTGCGGGCACAGCACCAAGGGAAGAACTAGAAGTAGGACAGTGTTGTTACCCAGCATACAACCAGTGTGTAAGCATTACCACGCACCACTGTGTGGGCACCGCAGGCTGAGGTGGAAAGCGTTGCTTTACACACCTACAGCTTCCCAGCACAATCCCTAAAATCCCATGGGATTTAGTCTGTGCACCCCATCCTCCCCAGCACTGCACGAAGTAATGTCGAAATACACAGGGACTGCAAAACATAACTTCAGCTCTTTGTTTCCTTGAAAAACATTCATTTGGGTAAAGAAAACATTTCTTTTGGTTTCCAAACAATCTCTGAGGTGAAACCCACCCAGACCACCATCAGCCACACAAACAGTCTGGCTACAGCAAACTGTAACCTGCAGTGCAGTGTAACAGGACAGAAATGAAGGGAAGATCTCTCCAGATATTTGTAATTCGTAATTACCAGAAAGTAGGAATGAAACATAGCAAGTGCCCTTCTGCACTGGCCTAACACCCAGAAGCTGTTTTCAAAAGCTGACCAGACTGAAGTGTTCAGAGACTGTAAATACAGCCACCACGGCTCCAGGCTGACCTTCTCATTTCTCACAAACAAAGCAATAGCAGAAATGTGATATAATGATTCCAGGATCCAACTCAGACTTGGGGTAAGTGGTACAAGTAAGTGAAACTCCACTGAAAATCCACACTCATTGTTGGGCCATTTAAAAGCAGACAGCTGCCTGCCCTTGCTGGCCATGGGAGCCAGAGGAGGCTCGAGGAGAAGGTCCAACCCTACAGGCACCTCAGCACCTGAGCAGTGCTCCAGCCAGAAGCTCAGCACCATTCCTGGGGCTTTTACAGCCTCATCCCACCACAGCACATCCTGCAGATGCCACAGAGAGCTGGGGAGGGGAATGTGGCAGAACACAAGGGCCTCTTGGCTTGTCTCTGCTTCACCCAAGCCGCCCTGCAGGCACACAGAGCACAGACCTTTGGGAATGCTCTGCACCCATGCGTTAGGATAAAGGCGTGAGGGATTAGGGATACTCGGCCTCCAAAGCAGGCTCCACCTCTCTTGCAACACGAGATGTTATAGACTGATGCAATATGGACTCAAGTCCGGGGTCACACACAACACTAGAACATTCTGGAAACTCTCACCACAGCACATGGCCAAGGACTGCCCTGAGGGCACGGTCAGGGGAGTGTGAATTAGCCCAAGACAGATCCTCACACCTGCATCTGTGCCCTTCAGAATGTCCAAAGGCACTCGGTATCAGTCTTGCACACTCACGGGGGTTAAGTCTGATTAAGTTCTAAGATACATTCTTGCTCTGTTGTTTGGGCTTCAGACTTAACAGACCGGCAAGCACTGTATCCAGAAGTGCTCTGTTATTATTATTATTATTTTAAAGTCAAGCAGCCCTTCCAGCACAAGGACAAGTTTCTGCAAGCAATCTGCCTGCATTAAGGCAGCACCATGGGGGTTTTGGCAGAGGTGGGCGGGCACCCAGCGCTGCCGGCTGTCCACCTGCCTGACCCCTTCCTGCCGGCGAGGGCTCCCTGCAAGCGGCTCCCCGGCCCACATCAGAGCGCTGGTCCTCTGCTGGTAAACCCCGGGCTGCTGCTATGAAACAAAGCAGTGCCCAAGGCACTGACTTCTCTTACAGCACAGGAGACAGCATTACCGGGCACCCAAGACCTCTCCGGCGGTTTGAAGCACCAGCACTCCCACCTCCCCTCCCTCTGGGCACTTCAGAAGGGCGCCTGCGGAAGCTTAACACAATTACTCACAGGATTTCGTTGCTGCTGAGATGAGCAGGTGTGATTCATCCTCCAGTTAAAACAAGAGTGGTAGGCTCAACTATAAAGGCAGAGACTAAAAACCCTGGGCATACCGCGAGGGATAATCACAGAGCTTCCCCCACGTTGGTGGTGCAGATTCAGTGGGACCTCACGGGTGCCCTGAGTCCCTCTGGGGTCAGGCACACCTACAAGCTTCCCCTTTATTACACCCACAGCAGCTATAAGAGGGCTGATGACAGTGTCCAAAGGCAGCTTTACAAGGGCAAAAAGACACTCTTGTGAAATGGGGCAGCCACGAGCCAGAGCCATTACTGGTAAAACACAGATGTGCTGGAGGTTGGCACACTGGAGTAATCCCAAAGATGGCACAATCCCTATAATGTATTTATACATCCAAATTGGTGTGCGTCCATTTTTTATAGATACTTATATATAATCTATGTATTATTTGCTGCACTTTTATGTGGGACTCTAATCAGGAAAGAGGAGCTACACTTGAGGCATTTCCCTGAATCCCAGAGCAAACGTCCTCCCATTTACTGCAGGAAGGGGAGAGGTGGACAGAAAAAGGCTTCGTGTCCAGCTTTTGGTAAGCACACCACGCGTTCCCTCTCTGGGTGAGCCGCCAGCCTAGTCCTGTGATAGACTCCTCAGTCCCACTGGGCAGCAACACTGGAATTTGCTGGCCCTGAAACATTACTTGCTGAGTTGCTCCCAACAGAGCTCCTATTTTACCGTTGCCAGAAAAAGAGGGAAAAAGGAAAAAAAAAGAAAAAAAAAACCCAACCACAATGCTTCTTTTTGTGCTTCCCATTGCCTGAAGTCTTCAGAGGAGGCACACAGCAGACTCAAGACCCAAATGCAGGAACAAGAATCAGGAGACTGATGGAGCTAGGAGAGGTTAAAAAGCACAGGCTTGTTGTGTCACTTTGACAAAAATAGATCAATGTTGATTCAAAGCCTGATATGGAAATTAAAATGAAATCAAGTTTGTGCCTGCAGCCCAGCGTGGTCTCAACACTGCAAGATGGAGTGAGAGTTATCCAGGATTAGTCATCACCAGCTGCCCACAGCCCACCACAGGGCTGCTGAGGGCCCTGTCCCAGCTCCAAGCTGTCCTGGGAGGATCAGGGTTGGCCTGTGCTGCTGAAAAGGCTCGTCCTTCCCCCGGCACACAGTGGCAGGTCCCCATTTCACTGCTGTGTGCCACTAAGCCTGCCCTGGGGGTACGAGCCAGTAGCCCACACCTAAGCAACACCAACCAAAGCTGCTCATCCCACAGCTGCCATGGAATCCACCCTCCCCACACTCCAGGCTTAGGAGGAATATTTAGCTCCTAGAAATATCAAAGAAAATAAAAATAAAGGTGTCCCTATCCATCAGGGACGATGTGTGCAGACTGCCTCTGGCTCTGGCAGCAAACCAACCTGTGCTGGTACTGGCAATGCCAGCAGGGCTCTGTGGGAAGGACACTCCTGCCTGGAACCTGTAAATCTGGTCAGGCAGACTTCTCCACATTCATCTGATACAGGTAAGGTTCACTGTACTCTGAGCCTGACTCTGAATCCAGGGAAATCAGTGGGAAAAAAAGAAACTCCTGTCAAGTTCACTCAATTTTGAAATAAGTCCCGAGAAAAAAAAAATTACTTAACCTTATTAAGGATCTGAATTACAGATCCAGATTTATAAAGCTAAGGCTATAGGTGCTAATCTCCTTTCTATAATGGAATAAACAAAGCTGAAGGCAGAAGTACTGTATTTTTAGATAGGATTTTTAAAAGCACCTTGCTTTGGCCTGTAGATTTCCACTGCCAAACTTACTATTCACTTTTGAGGGAGCATCCGTGCTGGCCCAGCGTGGCTGCTTTTGAAAATCTCACCATCTGTGCTGAATTTTTATGCACAGAGCAGAAGAACAGTCTCCCTGCTAGTGACACATTGTGGGCACAAAGCACACAGCCGTCCCACTGCTGCACGGGAGGGGGTTCTGCCTGGTTCCCCTTGGAAAAAAGTTTGAATGAATTTCCTAGGAAATGCTGTCTTGAGAGCTCTTTCTTAAAAAAACAAACTGACACCATCACTGATATAATTGGCTCTTTTTTTTCTAAGACTCCAGGGAACTTTCAGACAAACAAGTGCTTTCCTGACTGCTCTGATCTCCTTGCTTTTGGCCACAACAATCACTTAAATATAAAATAGAAGAGGCTTTTGTAGGAGCCTAGAAGATGGGTCATTATCTCAAGATTTAGTTTCTCATTTCATATGAATTACTGTTGTTATTCCATCATTACAGGTGATTCACCCAGAGCCCATGTGAAGCCCAAGGATCCAGGATAAGCAGGGCAGAGCCAGGTGGAATTCCTGGCTGGGAATGCGGAGCTCTCTGCAGTCGTACTCCAACCCTCCCAGGCTGCCTGCGTGCAGGAACCAGTGACACTGACCTTTGTGCCAGGCCAGCAGGGACAGACTAGATCCCACATGTCACTCCAAATGCCACACAGCATCAAACAGACCCCAAACTGCCCATGAACAATGCTGGCTGGTGTCCCCACGTCACATCAAGTACTCAACCCTCGAGTCTCACTTGTCCGGGCTCCCTCTTCAGCTGGCACAGGGGAACAGATGCTTTCCCAAGGCACTTCAGCCCCTCTAAATTTGACTCACCAGCTAACAAGGCTTCCGAAGTTCCCAAATTAGGTGCCTGAGGTGGCTGCCTGATTTCTAGTAAAGCAGAAGTAACTCAGAGTAGGGGTCAAGTGATGCTCACCTGACATGGTTACCAGGCACAAAGGGCTGCCAACTCCCTTATTCCTGTTATGTACGAAACAAATGAATCACAAAATGAAATAAGCACAGTCTCCACCAACCCCATCAAGAAAAAAAATAGAAATGGGACATGACTGAGGAAAGTCTGTCTTTACACTGCTCAGCCCTTGAATTTTTAGCACGTTCACACATCAAGTCCCTGCAAGTCCCACTGGCCTCTGCAACGTGTGGCCATGGACAAGGATACCCAGGGCACTGTGTGTCTATCTGGAAATATTCTTAGCATATTCAGATTTTACTATTTTAGCTGTGGAAGATCTGAAGCCGTCAGATCCCTCTTGCTTACACAGGCTCCAACTATATGTCTTGCTTATAAATCCCTTTGGTCAGGAAGAAGACACCACAAATCCCCACCGAAACTTATTTCTAGTCTAGGGAGAGAAGAAACATCAGGCAAAAATCTTGGTGCCTCTTGCTAAGGCACCGCATCAGATCAAAACTCAGAATTACAGATTTTCTACCTAGACCTCCCATGTTTACAATACATTGCACAGAATTGCACAATACACATTTTCTATCACAATACACAAGTTAGTCAACTTGAAGGCAAGATGATTTTCAAAAAAGTCCTTGTTTGTGCTCACTGAAGTTACACCCAGGTGACATCTAAAGTGCATTGGTATTTAGCTCATGTCCTCAGCAAAGTTTAGCACTCTCCACGTACAAGGCTGTATTTTTATTTTGTGGCAGGAAAGCAGTTCTTAATGTTATTGACAATTCCAGTGGGTTCAGCCATCAAGTACTTCAAACTCATCTCCACAGTCAAGCACTGCTGCTCTCAGGCTGGACTGCTGCTTTCAGGTACTCTCTCATGAATAAATAATTGCTTGAGGACTAATGGAAAACCATGGAGGCTCAGGGAAAGCAGAATGATTGTACTGTCCTGAGAAAAAGGAATAAAAAGGGCATTATTTTAATACCGACATGCTGAAATGCATCACCCACAATAGATACATTAGAGCTAATGAACCCATGGAACTTTCCTAGATGGACTGGCAGACACGGAGCAATAAATGGCCCATGTCTTCTCTGCACTTTGGGGACATCATCTGTAAGTTTACCTGCCCTCCATCTCTGTTCTCAAGCAGACTTCACAATGCTTTACTTCACAAATGGTTTGCAAACTTCTTCCTGATTTTGCATGAGGAATAATTTCATGGTACCTGAAGTGATCCCATGGCTGTGAGAGCACAGGACACTGTTTGGGGGGTGGTGTGGGTGCTGCAGTGTGCTTTGTCCTGGGCTGTTAACAGGAAAGCAACCATGCCATGACACAGCAGCTGCTTTCTCATCAAGGTTACGTCCAAAGGCATTTGGAATCAGCTTTTAAACACTAGGTTACTTTCACTTCCCACCTCCCACCTTCCATTGTCCCTGTGGTGACTTGGGAAGCACCACAATGATACAAATGCAAACCCATCCTGCTTCCTCTCCAGCCAATCCCTTAACTTTGCGCTGCAGATTTTGAATCCCTGAGTTTCCCCTGCACACGCCTGCATCTCCACAACCATCCCTCCCACCTGGAACTCAGCCCCTGGGCATTTAGTTTGCTGCTCCCACCCCAAGCGCTTGCTGGCACTCCTGGCACCACCAGCAATCATCACCATGGCTGGAGTGACTCAAAACACAGAACACCCAACAAGATGACAACATTTATCAACAGCCTCTCATCCCTTCACAGCAACCAAGGCAGCTCTGCCCAGGCACGGAGCGGCAGCAGCCAACACCCAGGGTGATGCTCGGATGCAGCAGGCTCTGCCCCAGAGCTGATCCACGCTGCAGGGATCAGGCAGAAACACTTTTCCCACACATCCCCAGGTGAGCCTGCCTGGCAGACTTCTTTGCCAAGTGTTTCTCCACTACGGCTTCCCATCTCAAGGAGAAGCACTCCACAGCCCGCCGGCTCCGGTGCCCACACGGCACTTTCATACCACAGGAGTCAGAGCTGCGGCGCTGGTGACACATGACTCAAACACGCGGTGAACTGCTCTTAATCCCAGCAGCCGAGTGAGCAGAGCTCCCCTCTGTCCTCAGCTGCCCTTTTCTGGGCAGCTGCAGCTTTTCCTGGCACCTGACTAGAAACCCTGTGGCTTTTACCTCATGTGCATGAGGTAAAACATGGATTTGGGCTTAGAGCCTTCCTGCGTCTTGAAAGGGAAGTGTTCGGGGTTAGCACTGTCCAGCTGCTAACGTGGCATCAGGGCTGCTTTTTAGAACCTAGAGACAGCAAGATTCCTTCTTCTGGTGATTAAAGTCTCCTCCTCCAGCAGCACAGCCCCAGTGCTCTCCAACTGTACCTGCCTTTTCATACCCTGTCCCATCTGTGCTCTTCGGGGCAGTGAGGGCTCTGCATGCCTGGCAGGCAGTGCCCTGCAGGGAGCTGCAGCGATGGAGGGGGAACCCAGTGCTTCCCCACACCCTACAAAACCCTCAGAGGCAAGAGGAAGGCCCTGTGTGTGGCACAGCTGCAGGCTCTGCCCTGGGCAGAGGACAGCACTTCACGTTACTCATGTTACAAGCAGTTACAGGAACCGACACACTGCCCAGGTGGCTGTGACCAAGCTCCCCTCACGGCTCTGTGTGCTGCTACACAGGACTTCAGGGAATCATAGAAGAGAATCACAGAATGGCTGGGGTTAGAAGGGACCCTAAAGATTGCCTCCTTCCAACCCAGTTGCAATGGGCAGGGACACCTTCCCTTAGAGCAGGTTGCTCCAAGCCCCACTTAGCCTGGCCTTGAACACTTCCAGGGATGGGGCATCCCCAGCTGCTCTGGGCAGCCTGTTCAGGTGGCAGTCTCAGTGACTTCAGCCAGCCCCTCTCCTCCCTATCACACACCCCGAATTTTGCCAGACCCTTCTCGTATCACACTCCACTTCTACACAGCACTGGCCCCTAACACAGGCTGAGCCATTCCTGGGATCAAGTCGAGCCATTCCTAGGATCAAGTACCACTCAGATGAGTGAGACTGGAAGTCTCGCCCCACCCCACACGAGTCCTACACTGCTCTGTTGTTGCTATAAGCCACAAGTTACTTCATGACTTTCTGGCACCAACAATCGGCATCATCAGCCAGCGAGTGGGACAGGCTGTACACGCATGAGAGCAAAACCACAGCGGGGTTAACCCTGCAGTGGGCTGGCAGAAAAACCCATGGTACTGAGAGCTCTCAGAGTAGCCAGAGAGCCCGAGGCTGTGACTCACCGGGAGAGGCTGCACAAAAATAGGGCTTTCAGCAAGGCCCACAGGAATTTCTGCAGGGAGATTCTTCCCCTAGAGACAGGCAAGGGAACTCGCCTCACCTTTCCCATCAGGGAGCAGATCCGATGACTGCTCTGCCAGGAGAGGAATTCACTATTGTCCAGCTGGTTGTTTCCAGTCTGGCTAAAAATGGGATCACAGGAGACTAACTGCTTCACTGGAGGAAAAAAAAGAACCAGTCTGGAGTGACGGAATTATTTTGTAGACTGTTGTTGTTTGGGTTTGTTTCCATCCTGGCTTAACGAGCATTAATGACTTCAGATGGGGGGAGGAAAGCCATTAGGGAGAACATGATCCACACAGATACCTCTGGCCCAGCACACACTTCTGTCCCAGCCAACCTCTAGAGCCCTGATGGCATCCCTCCCTCCTCCAGCCCTTCAGAATGCAGGAAGGTGGCTTAGAGCAAAGGGAAATGTTAATTTTTCCCTTTTAATCGGCCTGACTGGAAGTGCCAGCCTCCCTGCAGCTCAAATACTTGAGCATGTTAGCTGTGCTCGGCAGCATCTCCAGAAAAACTGCTGTCCCTCCTCAGTGGCAGGGAAACAAAGAGAAAACGTCGCAGAAGAACAGGTGCTCCTGGCAGAAAGCAGCAGAGCCCAGAGCCTGTGAAATAAAGTTTGTTTGTTTTGTTTGCGGAAGCCACACTGAATCTTCTGAGACTCATTCTGGTGTCTGGAGAGACAGAATGAAACCCAAAGCCAAGACAGGTAATTAATGTTGAAATTCCTCCTTACATAACAGCGCTGGGACAGACTCACTTGGCCAGTGCTGTGCATGGCTGTGCCAGCACAGCCCAAAGACAGCTGGGAGCAAGCAGTGCCTGTGCTACACCCAGAGGCTCCAGGCACCCTTACATACTGAGGGCTTCAAGAAAATAGGGGTCTTTTGAGAATGATGTGCTTATTTCTATAACCCAGCTCTACTGAAGGACAGTTGTCTTTCAACCGCTTCCCCCAGGGAACAGGAGAACAACCCAAACTACCCCAAACCACAGCAAGGTCCCAAGGAAAACACAAGGACAGCAAAGACTTGGAAATATTAGGAGCTTCCCTGGAGAAGAGGTGGAGAATTTCAGCATGAGCCTGGTTGTCAGAAAGTGAAGAGAAAGTAGGGAAGGCTCTCAGGCAGTCAAACAGTGACTTCAATTAACCTTTCCTAGACATGACAGAACGTGAGATACCCAATAGTCCATGCCACATTTAACTCATGCAGAGGCAACAGCCAGGCCTCCAAAGACCATCGTCTCTCTTCCATGTGGCCCCATTCCAATGTCAGTTTACTGGCAATATTTGGCATTTGCTGCCTTGCTTCCTGGCCAGCAGGGATCCAGAGATGCCACTGGCTGATGCTGGGAAGCAGCATCCAACAAACAGCTCTGGCAGGAACTTCTGCTGGCTGTCCTGTGGCTTGGGAAAACTGTCAGTCCTGAAGGGCCTCAAGGCAGCTTTGAGTGGAGATGATGAGGGGCAGTAAATAGGGCAGGCTGCAAGATAGTTTCCCATTAATTTTATCATCCCAAATAGCTGTTTTTCACCCGAGGCTATCCCTGTCAGGGCAGTCACCAGTTTGAGTGAGCAGGGCAATTTCACAAGATCAGAAGAGTGTAGGGGGATCTGTGACATAGAGACTTTCCACGCATGAATCCAACTTCAGCCCACTCAAGCCACAGATGACCTGTGGCTTTAGGGGTTTGAAAGCTGGTCTCCCTTTGCGGAAGGGAAAGGTGGCTCATTTCCAAAAATATCTGAGTTCCAAGAAGCAGCACAGTTTAGTATTACCTTTTTTGAAAGCAGACAGGGAACTATGTTTCAAGTGACTCAGTCACTGATAAAAGCTATTTATTTAATAGATATGGTGCCACAAAGGCTTATTTGGGCATTTTCTCTTTGTGTAAGAATAGGGGAAAAAAATATCAACTCAGGTACGAGTTACACCAGTCCTATCTCAAACCTACCACCAGCAGATCAGCTGCCATCCATCGGCCACCCCAACTTCAAAATGAACTCTGCAGTGCAAGGCATGAGCTGACTGCCTGAATCTCCCCTGGCTTGCTGCATCTCAAGCAGCACAAAGGACACCGAGAGCTGCCACCCTCCTGTGGCAGTTGGCCCTGGCCCCAAAGAGACCCCAGCAGGAGCAGGACTGGCAGGACCAGCTCTGGCTGCACGCTCTGTGCTGCTGCAAGGGTGGAGTGGCCAGGCAGTGCCGCCTTCTAACCTTCCCAGTGGGTGGACTATCTCTTTGGGAGCTTGGCCAGCTGGCAGGAGTCACAGCTTCTCCTTGGCTTTCTCATTTATCAAGGCTGGGCAGAGCAGCAAGAAGCAGGAGTCAGGTGCCAAGGTTTTTGCTCCCTCTGTGCTCAGCAGAGTCTGAAGGTAGAAATCCTGGCTGTAAAGCTGCTGTTTGGGCACCAAGTTTCAAGCTACTGCTCAAAATATATGAGAAATTATACGAGTAATATTGGAATGGAGAGCTCCAGCTAGGAAGAATGGTTATAAAGTAAAAGAAAAAAAAGAAGAGAAGGTGCAGAAAACGTCAAAGGTTACATTAAGTTGCTAAAATTGTGTCAAAATCCCTAAAGCATAGATAAGCATACAATTCCTCAACATATGGTAAACAGATACCGACAAACAGAAATACAAAGCACACTAATTCAGCTTGTAGGCACGAGTCAACAAGGACGTGGGACCCTGCTACATTTTCATGCCCAGGTAAATGTCAAAAGGAACGTAACAAGATCCAGAGGAGGGAGGAGAAAACCCAAAGCCTGCTTGCTAAATGTCACACACCAGCTCAGACTCCTAGCACAAGTGCCACAGGGTCTGGACACTGAGACTCGCTGCAGCCTTGCTACCACAGCCCACGCCAGCTGGCTGGAATGTCCTTGGAGAGTCTGAAGGGAACACTTCCTACTGCCCCTGCTACCACACAGGTTTGCACATGGCATAATTTCCTCCTGCTACCTTGCACAGCTAATCCTGCTTTTCCCAATTTACCCCCTCCTCCACCCCCTTCCCTTTCCAGCACAACAGCCGAAGATGGCATGACCCACTCTGGCCAGGCACCATGACAAAAATGCTTCAGATCAGAAATGCTTCAGATGTGGATGCACACATCCTATTGGATAGACTTAGCCATGGCAGCATGCCTGGATCAGGAATTTAGCTAGTAAATAACCTCTCTTACTTGGAAGTCATTTTCCTGATTCATGAGCACTCCCCTACCATGCTGCCAAGAGATTTGTGAAAGCAGCTCTGGATGTTAATAATAAATCGTGCTTGTGAAACTTTAATTGATCCAGAAGAAATCAGCTCAGAGCGCAAAGGATCTCCATGGTTTTGAATGTATCACATTTGTACACGGTTGAGACTTCAAGTCTTGCTCCCCTTTCCATTGTTGTCAGCTGGAATACTGCCACTGCTTCAGTGGGATAATAACCAGGTAATACAATTCCAAGATTAAATTGTGCCCTTAGGCACAGCCTCATAAAAGGGGAGGTTCTCCATCCTATTAACAGCAAAGGTGCCATGACTCAGATGCCAGATGATGAGCAATGCTTTCCCCTTGCTCCATGGGAATAGGCCCCATAAACTGCACCCTGGCCTGCTCCAGCAGCTAAGGACAAGCCCCAGCACCAGTTCAGCTGGCACACACAGGGCAGAAACAAAGCTGTGCCCACCATCCTGCCCAGGGTACCACTGGCAGAAGAGGGAGGTCTCTCCCACTGAAATTCTGAATTATGAAACAGTTACTACTGCCGCACTACTCTGTAATAGTTGAAATTTTCCATTGTGGTATTATTTTTAGTTTATATCTGTATCACTACAGGCAGCTCGGGACTAGAATCTACAGACAAGGTGTCACAGTGATGCACCATTGATATTAAAAGTTGCTGGGTGGCTTTACCAAATTCTTCTGCTTGCATAAAAGCAGAGTGACCCACCTGCTCCCTGGCATAAAGAACAAGATCTAAACATTGGGATTATTGACCAAGGAAACATCAGGTGCCAATCTTGCTACAGCTAAAAGAGTCAGTCAGATTCTCCCTGGATAACTACAGCTGTTGCTGCAGGCCAGATATTTCAACACTGAATCTTTCATTGTGTCCCTTACAAATAAAGCAACTTCACTCACTGCAACACATTGTGATGCAAGAAATCTTCCATTTCAGCAAGTCAGAGGAGCAGATGCAACAGCGTTTTGTCAGCATAATCCTCCTTTCAGGAAGTTGTACAAAACATTTATTAAGGTTGACAGAGAGACCTTTTCCCCAGCTATATATATATCAGCCTCCCTAATGCCAACCCAGGGCTCATGTTCTCTGAGAGTGCCACTGAAAGCTTCCTCGTTTCGAGATGGGTACAAAGATCAATAAAATTACTGGATTAACGCTGGGCAATTCTAGAGATCTCAGAGCAAGTGTTTTCAAAATTCATGAAATCATAGACCTGAATGCCCTTGGTATCAGGGAACATGTTAAAAGTCAGATGAGCAGTTCTGGCTAAAAACACAGCAGTAATATTTAGGGGCAGTTTTAAAAAATAAATTTTAAGTAACATAAAATATATTTCAGTTTTTATGTTTTCTCCTTCTGATGACCTTTATGCCTTTAAAATAGAATGAAGAGAGCAGGAAAGACAGAAAACCAGTATTTTTGTAGGAAAGTTCCTTACCTTCAAAAGTTCTAATCTAAATATTCCCAGGTGCCCTGGGACTTAAAGATTGAGCCTAATTCTGGTTTCTAAGTCTCCTTTCTTTATGAACCTGTCTGTAATTGTTACACATAGCTATTTCTTAATTGCATCTGCATGCTCTTCACTTGTGAAATGCCTCCATGAGGATGTATTAGTCACAAAAGGAATGCCAGAACACAACTCACATCTAATCACTTATGCCCTCCACAGATGAGCAGAACTGGTTAGTTTTATTGCATCAGCACCAGAATTTTCAAACAACACCAAGCTCTCATTGCAAGCATTCACTAAATGAGTCTGCGCCTGTAAGAGTTCACAAGTCTTTATGTGCAAATGTAGCAGCTACACCAAAAAAGAGTGAAAGTATGAGAGACTTGCATTCAGGTAAAGGTTCTCCAGCCTTGGGGCAGGTGGATGAACTACACAAACTTTTGAGGCCCCTTCGAGCTGGGTTTTTCAATGATTTATACAAACTCATTATGTGCAGGGTTTGCAGGTTTCAAATCAGTCCCTTTAAATAACCATAAAGGAAAAGTAGACACTAGCAGAGCCAACAACTTCTGTAGGCTATTCAGTAGTCCTTAGTCATGTGGAAAGTTCCACCGAAGTTCACAGACGATATACAGTGGAGTCAATGGGGCACAGAGATCTGATCTGTGGATCTCAAAACAGGACTGCTCTTCGTAAGCATAACTGTAAATCAGGACTAAACTGTCCTGCACTCTGACTGATTAAACATGACACGGAAACGTGAGAGGCTGGGGTTTTTTTCTCTCTGCACTTTCCATTTGACCAAGTGCAGAGAAACAACCCTTTAAGCACTGCATGCCAGAGGCTGTAAAAGAGCCCATCTCACAAGCATGCAACAACCATATCTGAGTGGGAAACTATGGGGAAGATGCACTGTCTAGAAACACAAATCAGTCTACAGGAGCTGTTGACTGTCAGATAAGATAGCCGCAGACATCACTACACTCCTGACCCCCAGAGACATCCCTTTATGTTTTCTAAAGCTGAATGAAGCGTTTCCAGAGACTCCAGCATGACAATTCCTCTTCTACACTAAGCAGTTGTTGTAGGGATGGGACTGCTGGTATGCTATTCTGTGCCAATTTGCAGCTTTTAGCTGATTTGCTTCACTCATTCACCAGATAATCAGCTTATATTTCATCCCTTCTGCTGCTCTCAGAACATAGCACATCCTTCATTTTGCCCTGCTTACATATATCCACTCTGGTCTTCGGGGCTCCAATCCCACACAGCACCGAGCCTCTGAGCTCTCCCAAACAGAGTTCTTGAAGTGACAGCGAGCAGATCCCACAGCTGAGGTTATGGAGACTCACACCCATTTTGGCACTGGTTGAGTTGTTTCCCACCCTTTCCTCAGATGCAAACAACTCTGCCCACACAGCCCAATCCATGGGGAAGAGAGGCATAAAATACATCAAATCAGCAAAGATTACCCATAGAGGCATCTATTGTAGCACATTCAAGCAAAAACTTCAACTGAACAATGAAACAGTTCGGGTTGGAAGGCACCTTAAAGATCATCTCATTCTAACCCCCACTGCCATGGGCAGGGACACCTTCCCTGTCCAACCTGCCCTTGAACACTTCCAGGGATGGGCATCCACAGCTTCTCTGGGCAACCCGCGCCAGGGCCTCAGCACCCTCACAGCAAAGAATTTCTTTTACATATCTAATCTAAATCTGCCCTTCTGCAGCTTAAGTCCATTCCCCTTTGTCTTATCACCTCATCTTGTCACGTCCAAAGGACCTGGCAGGGTGATAAATCACCTAGAAACCTGTCAACCCATGACAATACCCTTGCAAAAAGTCTCTCTCCAGCCTTCTTGTAGACCCCTCTTAGATATTAGAAGGCTGCTATCAGGTCTCCAGGCTGCTGTAAGGTCTTTCTCTTTCAGAAAAGCTTAAAAACACCTCATTGAACCTCAAAGGCTTATCTTTATTTGCCAAGAAAACAAAGCTATGCACAGCACCTAAGCAAACCACCAGTAATCCCTGGATAGCCCCCCAGCCAGCCAGTCTGCCTTGCAGAGCACTGCTGCTATCAGTCACAGATCCAGTTCAACCGCTCATTTACCTCCCCGGGGAAAGCCCTTTGACTTCAGGGGAAATAAGATCTGGCTCCAGATGTGAAAAAGGGCATGAGAGGAGAATAAACAGAATCACCAGTTGCAACAACAACGAAAAAAAAAAACCAACAAACCACCAAACAAAAAAAACAACAACCAAAAATCAGCAAAGAGTGAACATGAGGAATCCCATGTCTACACTGTCTTGACCCATGGAAAAAGCATCCAGCACACTAATAAAAGTTGGTCTGTTAGCAGTGGCTGTATGTAATTAGGAAAGGTATCATAAAAGGCTTATGTAAAGCTTCCTTCAAGTGTCACAGGCTCATTGTTTGAATTGGCAGGGAATTAGCCTGTTGCAAAAAGCCCATTCCCTATAAAAGCCAACAGTCATGAGACACACAGCTGCAGACCTGATGGGTCTCCTCCACTAAGGAAAGGTGATGATTTCAGAGATCTGGTCAGTATCCAGCAATCTTTCCAGATCCCAGAGGAGAAAGTTTTTCCCTGTCATAAGAAGTCTCCCACACACTAAGGAGATGCTCTCAGGTAACACACAGAGGAGTAAACACTGCCTGTTAATATGCTTATCTTCTTTTCCCCAAGAGCTGGAGTTCAGCCTCAAGGACAGACCATGCTCTCATCTGGATACCTGAACAATTCCCTTTTGCCTTCCAAAGGGACCACACATCCTTTTAAACACCATCGAGTCACAGGACCTACTAAATGGTGGCTGGTGCCACACCAGAGCACAGGGATTCTTTGCACACTATCCCACATCCAGAGGTGTCATAGGGCACCAGCAGACCCCCAACATCTCCAGATGGGTCAGCTGCATTAGAAACATCAATATAGACACAAAGGCAGCAGAATGAGCTGACCAGCACAAGCCCTCAGGATAAAAACAAGGTTCTTCAGCCAGCCAATAACCAGTCCTTCTCCTCAGCCTTTTAGCTCCTCTGGCTCCTGGTCAGCTACATTACCTCCATGGAACACCACCTGTAGCCTTAAGGATGTATCTGCCCCCGTGCTGTGCCAAGCAGTGAGCTGGGGCACAGAGGTGTCTCTGTTGTCCAACTCCACACCTCAGGCTGGCAAAACCACCACTAAAGTAGAGGGTGCACAGCTGACACTGTGTCCTGCATGCCGTATCACCTCTGAAGGTAGTGGAGGTGTGTTCTGAAAAAAGACCCTCTCAGCCCAGGCATCCTACTAGTGAGACATATTTGCAGAGAGAGACAAAAGTTTGTCATAAAAATTAAGGCCATGCCACTAGGCTGGGCTGACTGCTCTACGTTGCCTGTGGAAAGCTCTCATTGTATTTTACTGTAAACCTCAAAGCGCCCTCCTCCAAGAAAATCCAACCCCACAACAACCAAATTTAAGGAAATTTTCCCTCGACACGTGAGTAGGTGACCTTGGCATGTGGATCCATCCACTTCCAAAAGCTGTACATCAGCCTATGCCAAGGTTTGAATTTGAGGGCAGCAGGGCAGACCAGCCATTTTTACAGTAGCTACACAGAAGGAAATATCCTGCTTTTAAAATAAACCCTTATAATCATCCACTATCTCTTTGATTTTTAGCAGACTGTGAGAGGACCACCTCCCTCACATTGAGTAAGCCGCTGTGCAACCTAATTCTGCTCAGATACACTGCTTTGTTTTGTTTCTGGCATGCACAGAAGCCAAAATATGCTCCCCCTACCCTGGGAACTGCTGAAATGGAAAGTGAAAGTCGGAAAGAGCTGCCTCAAGAAAAACAGCAAATACAGCCATTAGAAAAAATGACAAACCAACCTACCTATCTGCAACAGAGCCCAGCACAGTAATTTCCTTTAGAAATAATCTTAGAGAAAGCAGCAGTGCACTAACTTCACTCTGTGAGCAAAGATTTTATTTACAATAACCATAATTATTATCTAACATTTTCCTGGCAATATCCAGAACGAGCTGATCCCAAATATGTCCTTGTCCTACTCCTCTGTTTCTAGGGGTGCACAATACACTGTGATGAGACATGTAAAAAGATTGTTTTCATGTCTGGATGCATTCCCCTGAATGATGGGCTACGGAATCCCACTGTACTTGCTGACTTTTTTTTCAGGAAGCAACTCTAAATAGGTGCTGCTAAGTTGACAGCTAAACCTCAGCTCAGGGCAAGACAGAGACCTTTCCTTGAGAAGGCCAGAAAGCCATCTCTCCTTTGTAGTGCTGCAAACGAAGAGAAAAAGTAAAGGTTTTTGAAACTGAAAGCTCTCTTTTAAAGAGCCCCAAACACATACAATGCATGCTTATGGGACTCCTATCCTGGCCACAGCTTAGTAACAAAAAAGGAGCTTCCTCAAAGTGAGGAGCAAACTTACTGAAAATTTCAGTTGAATCATGAAAGCCATCCCATGAGAGCACCAATCCAGCTGTAAGCCCAGTTTTAGCATTAAAAATCACATATAACCAAAATGTATCATCTGCCTCAGAACACCATTCTCAGGGATTTACAGTAGCAATTGCAAAAATATTGCACTACAGCTATTTCAAATTGCTTGTGTGCGGCTGAAAAAGGAATCAATGAACACCTGATTTTAGCAGCCACCAGCACCATCCTGCCAGGCCACAATGACAAGTTTCAGCTACTTCTTAATGAACTTTCAGTGCTGTCTCTCAAACCTCTCTGGCGTTTCAAAGAAGAGAAAACTCAGCTTTTGGCAGCATTTGTGACAAATGCAACTTGACTTACCAGGAGAACACTCACTGCACTGGTAAATGCAGATTCTTTCCTGAACTGCTCAGTCTTGAAGAGCGCAAGGAAAAATACAGTATTATTAAGTTAAGCCCAGAAGAAAAACAAATGACCCAGAGGATTCTAGGCCAGCAACTCTTTCCCTCCACTGACGCTGGAAATGCAGAAAGAAGAGACACCTTGAAGACCTTGTGGCAAAACCCTTTCTGGTTAGCCTATTTCTGGTGTCTCTGCTCTCTGCTTCCTAAGCAAGCACTCACATTCTTGTCATAAAATCTGATCCAAACTCTCTTACACAAGTGCAGTGATCCCATTCTGACTATCCCTTTCCATCCTGCACAGTCCCTCCCACAGCCTGGTCTTTGTGACCCGACAGAAGCAACCCCAGCTCAGTACAGCCTCAGCCAGCAGCTCTCTCCTCTTACATCTTCCAGAGCCCCAACTTAATTATAAGAAATCAAGTCACCCCACTGCAGATCTGCCCCATGCAGCTGAAGCTACCTGACTCCACAGCTTAACCAGCTTCTCAACAAGATCAAAGCTTGTGCAGTTGTTCGAGGAGCTTTCCAATTACTCCTCCAGTTTCTATCATGAATTACAGCAGCACTTGAAGAGTGCCAAAACCCAGAGGGATCAGTTACTCCTGCCCTGTGACAGGCAGCAGGCTGGGGCAGACAGGACAAGCTGTAAGCACACGGCATTACATTATGCACAGACCCAGTTTTGCTGCTGAATGATTGACAATAACTACTGGATGTCACTATTTTAAGGATAATGTCATTTGCTTAATTATCTGGCAGGGTCTCTCCTCAGCGGCTGGCATTATTCACAAGGGAAGAATTAGACTGAAATCCAGCTGTAGAGTAAGGAGATTTGCCATTCTGTAAAGACAATCACTGTGCTTTAGGAGCTTGATACATAGGGTATATAGCACTAGTCATCTTCAGGCTCTCAGGACACAGAGAATATTAAAATGACACTCCTTCTCTATTTCACTGTGCCATATATGTCACATGAGTTCATACTTAAAAATATTTTAATATTCTCTGTCCTCACCTGACAGAGGTGTTTCTTACTGGAGCTCAAGCTAGGAAGAGACAGAGAAGCTGCTTTTACTTGGCTGATCCTATCATCTCTCCATCAGATAGGAAAGTGTCCCATTCACAGCCCCCAGCCCTTTGGCCACTTTAGCCCTCAGCTATTCTGGTTTTAGTGAGTTCAAACCTGGGTTTATCTGTCATGGGAGGATGCCCTACTGCCTGGGTTAAACTATGTAAAGTCCCAAATCAGACAGCACTTGGCCCAACCCACAGAAATGGCACTAACAGAACCAAGCAGCAAAAGAGACTTGACATTATTCTTTGCAGTGCTGCCATGTCACAAGTGGGACTGAGCAGGGCTACAGAAGACCACGCTTAAAAATGCGTGCTTTGCTGCTGGATTCCAGGTAACAGCATTCCAAAGAAAACAACAGTCTGTTCCTCCTCCCCAGTCCTCTGGGCACAAGGATGCCAGAGGTGTTCCGTGAAGTATGGCAGAAAGAAACCTTTCAGTACCACCAGACTGTCTCAGTGCTGACACCTCCCTGCTCCAGCTGTCCTACTCCATCCCAGAAGAGGCCTTGCTCTGCCTCTGGGGCATGAGGGAGGATGCTGGTCAAATGGTGATGCTGGCCAGGGAGGGCTCTGCACGGCAGCCTGGCTCTAATCCATGCTGGCTGCTCTATGCCTTTATGCTTGAGCTGACAGGGGAGCAGTTCAGCAGCATAGAAAGGAAAAAATATAACCAAACTGCCCCCCTGAGTACAGAAAATGACAAATAACAAAGGAGAGCTATGTATGGGAAATAGCTTCCTGAGAACAGCCTTGAGACCTGGAGCAGAGGCTGACGCACGGAGGCAACGATGCTCCGGTCCTGTTGCAAACACAAAGATGCCAGACGTGGACAGGAAGGAAAAACTGCTGTAGGACCATGGCAGGAATGAAAACACTTTTAGTGGCTGAGATGAATGGTACTGAATAGGTATGTGAAATAGATAGGGTTTAAACACAGTTTAGCTACTGCAGGGAAGCAGAGGCTCTGGTGTGACCAGCACGTATTAGCCTTGAAATAACATGGCACACTGTGGCAAAAGCAACAGATCCTTACATTCACCTCCCAGGAAATCTGGGAAGGTTTCATTTAATGCCTGCCCAGAAATTTCACTCCCTCCTGGAAAGTGGTGCACCTTGGCCAACGTGCAGGGGGAGTATGGTGATCCCAGCTGACAACTTGTTCCTGGTAGGCAGCAAAGTGACGCTTCTTCATTCAAGCAGAAAATTGCAGCTCTCATCTCAGCCATGGGGTTCAAACAAAGGGAAGCAATGAATGCAGAGCTCACCGGTAAATGATGCCTCTTTCATGGAGAAACATGAGTGCTGAAATAATTTCTGCAGCGTAGAACCGGGCCCGATCTTCGTCGAAGCGCCGCGACTTCTGGATGTGGAACATCAAGTCCCCGCCGTTGACGAACTCCATCACAAAGAACAGGCGATCCTACACACAGGCAAACACAACAAACATGAGCAGCATTAATCACACCCTCGTCCAGGCTTAGGAAAGTCTTAGTAAAACTATTATCTCCCAAACAAAAACAGATTAAGTAAGCGTGAGACAGTGTGTGGGGGTAAAATCTGATTTTTTCGGGAAAAACCAAATCAAATAGGATCTGTTAGTATCTCCTTGCCCTGCACTCTTCCCAAAAGTTTTGACCCCAGTTGTGAAATGAATTCCTGTTCACGTGTGGATTGGGCATGTTAGCAAGTGTGTGCTCATCACTAATCAGCTCCCATTGGGTTTCACTGAATTATGCTTAGCCTCAATCAGCAGGGAATGATACCCTTTCATCAGTACTCTCTGAGCTGAGTGGCACAAGAGAAATCTGCAAAAAATCACTCACTCCCTAGTAAACACCTCAGATCTCTGGGGAAGGCTGCTCCATAACACAATGTACACAATCAGACTGCAGCTTCACCACAACAGCACAACACTGTCTCGAGGATACGCCAACATTATTTCTGGAGAATGCGTGTTGTTTTCCAGGATGGGATTTCCTGCCATACACTTGGCATGGCAGCGGCTTTTTGGGCCCTCAGGTTCCAGCTTTCCTCTGATTAACCTGCAGAGACCTCTGGGCAATAGAGGAACTGATAAGGATGAAGTATAAATAAAAGTTTCTGCTGAGCAGAAAAGCAACCTGTTTGATAAAGTTCAGTTCATTAACCACAGCTGTTGGTCTCTGAGGTTTCTTTTTCGGCTTTGTTCTGGCTTTTGCAAAAGCCTACAGATAGAGAGGCACTTGCTTAAGCTGCGTGCTCAACAGTGAGTAGGGGTTTTGCATGTGTTCACTTGATTGTGAGAGGAAGGACACAGAGAGATTTGGCACAAAAATAAACCTTGGAATTGTTGCAGCCTAGTTCAGAAATTTCTTTTAGCAATTGTTTCAGGACTTTCAGTATTTGTTGTTTCAGTTTTTCTCTGAATATCAGGAACAAGCAGATTGGAAAACAGGCATAGAATTCAGCTGAGACCAGCCAGGCTTTTAGTGGTAATATTTGCCCTTTTTTCCCACAAGCCTCTTCCCAGGTCTGATGTTAATTATCTACAAGCTACTTTTAAACCCTCTCTAAGTTTAAGAGGATAAGCATTGTCGTGCTCCACTTTCTGGCAGCCAGCCAGCTTGAAATGACTACTGGTATTAACATCTTGAGATGCACACAGCAGAAGAAAAACAAGCAGAAATTCTCTCATTTCTCAATGGACATGAGCAGGAAAGCAAACGGCTTGTAACACATGAGGACAGCTTGCTTCACACAGCCAACCTGGGCTCTGCCCAACAGCTCCTTCTGGACTCCTTCCAGACGGTAAAGATCATTAAACCATAGAATCATTTGGGTTGGAAAAGACCTTTAGAGATGATCAACCACTAACACAACTCTGGCAAGCCTACCACTAAACCATGTCCCCAAGTGCCATGCATCTACATATCTTTTAAATGCCTCCAGGGATGGTGACTCCACCACTGCCCTGGGCAGACTGTTCCAGGCAGCTTGACCACCCTTTCAGTGAGTAAACTGTCCCTAATATCCAATCTAAACTTCCCCTGGTGCAACTTCAGACCATTTCCTCTTGTCCTGTTCCTGGTTTCCTGGGAGCAGAGCCTGATCCCCACCTGGCTCCACACTCCTGTCAGGGAGTTGTGGAGAGCAAGAAAGTCCCTCCTGAGCCTCTTCAGTCTCAGCCCCTACAGCTCCCTCAGCTGCTCCTCATCAGACTTGTGCTCCAGACCCCCACCCAGTTCCACTGTCCTTCCCTGGACACACTCCAGCACCTCAGTGTCTGTCTTGGAGCAAGGGTCCCAAAACCGAACCCAGAATTTGAGATGCAGCCTCACCATTGCTCGCAGCACTCTCACAACACTACTGCAGCACCAAGGCCATGTGTTGAATGCTATCTCCAGTCCATATAAACAACACCACCTCCTTGTTTCACTCTGTCTTTATTAGAGGGCACTGAAAGACACCCGAGCTGGCTTGTCTAGGCAGCAGTCTGAGCCAGAGCAGCACGAACTGTGCAAACCCACCAGCAGCCTTGGCTCTTCAGCCCACATCAGCCCTCTAATGCCACATCTTCACTGCACCTGGTTAAGCTCAACCTGGCTGTGCTGTGCCTGCCTGTTCCTCCAGCTGCAGCACAGGTATCACCTCTGCCTCGCCAGTCGGGCCGGCTTTTATACCTCTTTGTTATTCTTTCCCACCTCCTTCCTTGCTGATCTCTCCACATGACACACACTTATCTAGCCCAGCTTGTCCAGGCATCTCCTCAAGCCCATACTTAAAAAAGAAATCCCTCTTGCCAGATCCCCAACAGGAAGCAATTTAATTTACCAGCAGCCTGGTGAGGGATGGTGTGTGTGTGTGCATTTATGTAAGTGATACATACGCCTGTATAAACATGCATGCACTTAGGATTCATGCACACACGTGGATTTTCTACTCTTTCCTTAAAGGTGACCTTCAGGGAAACAAAATTAACTCTTCCTATCTTAAAACCTGTATGTCCAGCTTCTCCAGAGCAGGCAAAACTACACAGCCCACCTCAGACTTCTGGTTGCACTCGTCTCTACTAGGACACTTACAGGAAGACACTACTTCTTTCTCAAATGTTCAGGTGAGCACCAAAACATCTGATTTTAAAATTCACATCACTGCTGCCATGGAATTAGCAGTTTTTCACTAAAAACTGCTCTTGCTTCAGACTAACTGCAAACCTGAGCAAGTATAACTGCACCCGTTACATGGTCACACCCACCCATGGGCTCATTTCACTGGTCAAGCATAAATACAGAACTTTGGGTTACTCCATTTTTTTAAAATTTTTTTTTCAATTTATTTTAAGGAGGTCCAGCTTACTGTCTGCCCAGTTTCCTAACACTTGGAAATCTTATAGGGCTGCTGAAGAAAAGAGCAGGATGGGTATTACAACTGGTTTATAATGCAGCATTTGTGCATTGGTCTGCTACATGCCTGGCAACAAGCACTGGGAAAATCAGCACTAATGACCATCCTTTGGGGAAAAGCATCTAAAAGCCAGGCAAGGCCTCTCAGTTTTCCTCTCAAGGAAGACCATCAGCTTGCCAAACTGCAAAGACCAACCACTCTCCCAGGAATCATTAAGAAATAAAATAAACAGTGGTATCCTATTGAAAAAAAAAAAAAAAGAGGAGGGAAAGGAAAGAAGGGGGAAGGAAAAGAAAAGGGAAGGAAAGAAGGAGGGAGAAGGAGGGAAAGGTGGAAGAGGGGAGAAGAGAGAGGGAGGGAATGGCAGGGGGAAGAAGGGAGAAGAGGGAGAGAGGGAGGGAAGGAGGCAGAAGGATGAACAGAAAAAAAGAGGAAAGAAGAAAAAAAGAAAGAAGGCAATTTTCAGCCGGAAGAGTAAGACCGAGTAAATAACTTGAAAAGGGGCCAGGAAGAGTAAATCTTAAAACAGCAGATAGTTCAGACACTCGCAAATTTGACTTGACTTAAGAGTCAGTTATGTGTCTCCTCCTTTCTTGGGGACTACCAGTGGGAATTAGGGAGGGTTGAAAGCTGGATTGTTTTTCAATAGGGCCCAGTGCTGAACTGATCACATGTCTATTTTCCTATTGTGCTTTGCCCAGAAGTCTCCCCAATCTGGTATCTCTGTTTGACGTGGTAAGAAAGGAGCATTTGAGTCAACAGGAAACAGTGACACGAACGGCTTCGCAGCAAGTGGCAGCCACAGGAGGAAACCACATTGCACCACTCCTGGACTGGGATCAAGATGAATAAACTCTCAGAGCAATTGTTACTGTAAATTAAAAAAATACTTGGGACAAACAAAATCCATGGGATCAGGCGGGTTCATTTCAAGGCTGGCCTACACCTAGAGATTAATCCTGTCAATTTTCATGCAAGAGAGCTGTCTTTTTTATTTTTCTCGGCTTTCTAAAAAAATTTACTTATTTTCATTTCAGTTTCCCATCCCTATTTGTTCATCTATTAGCAGGGCAGGGGCTGTTGGAAGCACAGCAGTGTTTGACAGTAGCTACATATACCGTTATATTTGTTCATTGTCTTAGGGGGTTTTATGGGGCTTGAAGAGAGCCCCTGACTGCAAAAGCCACTGAGAAGGACAATCCACACACTGGCTTACTGCCCCTTGCAAAGACTGAAAACCAATCCAAGAATCACTTTACCCCTTTGTCCTCATCAGCTCTACAAGCTGTTTTGGATCCTCATACCTTTCCTCTTTGCCATCACAGGGGAAGAAAATAATACATATTTTATTAAAAGGGCATCTTTTCTCTCCCTGTGGCCAAAAAGGACAGTGTGAAGGCCAGCTTCTACCCTCTTCTAGTTAAAAGTCACAGCTGATGTCCATGTACAGCCCACACAAGACCAAAGACATCTGAAGACAACTTGGGACCTTATCTCCAATCACAAGGGTCCAATTTCCCCCCCCAAAAACATCAGCCTGGCTCAGGAATTCCACTTAGTTTGCATTTCATCTTTTTGGAAATAATTCCTGCACGTAACTCCTTAGAAAATCAGCTTTGGGCTCAATCTGAGTTCTCTGAAGCCAAAGGGCTTCCCCAGGAAAACAGTCATTTTTCCCTGTTTTGGCAGTTTACGCTTTGCAGAGCAGAAGGCAGGCTTTCCAAATCATCCCCAAACAGAGACAGCTGTGTCGCTGCTTCCCAGAGAAACTTTATTGTTTCCAAAAAGAGTAGCAGGGCCTAGGGAGCTTGCAAGCAAATTATTACAAGATAATTACAAGAGCTGGCAGGCTGTCTCAGTGTTCCCAGTGTTCTTGCTTCGTGGTCCACAACCCCCACACAAAGCAAATCTGCCCTAGGTCTTGCTGGGAGCGAGCAAATAACCTGTGATTTCTCAGTACTGGGCTCCAGAAAGCCACATGTCCAACTCCCCAGCAGTGCAAGTGGCCATCTGTATCTGGGTCAAGGCACTGCAAATCACAGTGGAGGAGGAGGAGGAGGAATAAGAAACATGTTTGTAACTGAATATTTATCTTTGTAGGACTAACACAGCCATGCCCCACTCTTACACGCTGCTCTATGAGGAAATGCCTGTTCTCCATACCCAGCCCTCCACAGAACCTATGAATTCCTGTTGAAAATGCCTCCCCTCCATATCCATCCCTTCACAGCATTCACAGATTCTATGAATTCCTGTTAGAAATGCCTCCCCTCTATATCCTGCCCCCGGACCAAAGCAGTGCTGCACCCTCATGAGCTGCCTGCTGCTCCCAGCTCTGAGGATTAAGGAGGGCAGGCTGTCCAGGGGTGTTACACACGGTTTCAAACCCAGGGAGGATCACAGGTGTCCTGTGAACAGGCTCACCACGAAGCAGTCACCACAACAACCCTTGCACAAACATGTGTGCGAGCACGAGAGCAGATCTAATGAGCTCGGCCCCAAGTTTCCGGACAAAGCCACTCTCGCCCGACTGCAACGGAGCGAGGCAGTGACTGATGCCAGGTGAAGACGTGGATCTTTGATTTCAAATCACAGCAACTGCATCAAGGAACACCTCTGCCCCATGCTGGCTCAGATGGAACCCCATCTGATGGGTGGCCCAGGACTCCCAGACAGAGAGGCAGCAGGTTTTAGAGCCATCTGCTCGCCAGCAGTGCTGCTCTGTTGAGCTGATCTTCCTCCCTGCTTCAGTGGCTGCAGAAGTGCCTGCCAGCCCCAGGAACCACTTCTGCCTCGGGGAACCAAGCCACAGACAGCACACAGCCCTGGGGCTACCCAAAAGAGGGATCACTGTGTGATGCAGCTGAAAGGCTGAGAAAAGGAAGGTTTCTTTCTTCTGCTGGTTTTGGGTGTTTTTTTAAGCTAGAAGGAGGTGCAGTGAAAATTAAGCCAACTCAGAATGGGCATAAGGTGCATGTGGTGTCTCCTCCGGGCTAGGCAGCTGGTGAACACACTTCTGAGAATCTCAGGTCACCTCCCCACACCAGGCTCGTTTTTAGCTCCTTTAATGAAGAGTCACCAACCACTGTCACAACCACGTGAAGGGGACAGTTATCACTGGTTATCACCTCACCACGCCCCGCTCTCTGATGCTGCTGACAGTGGGCACCACGAGGCTCCCTGCGAAGCCACTGCAGCGAGGCACTCACACACTGCTCAGAGAATCATAGAGAATTGGCTCTTGCCATTTGCATAAATAAACTCTGCAGGGTCCCTCAGGGTGAAGGCAGCCCTGGCACTCGAGTGCACAGTGCAGCATCAACACTGAGCTCATTCCAGAGGAGCTCAGTGATGACAACCACAAACCAGGGCGAGCTGAGGGGACTTGTGGGTTCCCATTTGCCCCATGGAAAAACAAAACAACAAAACAAACAAGCTCAAATCTAACTGCATCCTCCAAATTCCTGCCCCTATTTTCTTAACCACTTGGATGAAATTTCAAGCTCATATGCTGAGGAGTTTTTGTAACAGGCAAATTCAGTCATTTGTCTGGAACAATGCATCTTCTAGAGTAATCAAGTGAACCATACACACATCCTTCCTCCTCATCCCCTCCCTGCAAGTCAGCCTAATCCACAGCAGCATTTCACTATTAGCTCATCTTTTCACTAGAATTTGGGTTACAGCATATGTGCAAAAGGATGATTATTATCTTGTTCACCTGTATCTGTTTTGTTTGAAACAAGACCAGGCCCAAATTAGAAAAAAACCCAAAACTCAGATAAGCCAACCAATTACGTACAAAACATGTCTGGTTTTTTAATACCAATTTTTAAAAAAAGACACTTTGAGCATCATTAAAATAAAATATTAAAAGGATACAAAACAAATTGAAAGAAGAAGCAACACAAAATCTTCCCCTCTAGATCTTTCAAAATGGCACAGAAAACTACATAAACAGACCTTCCCACCTGAAAGATTAAAAAAATTCGAAGGACTGACTGAACTTAGAGGGGCATAAATTGAGAAATAAAGAACTAGAGTGTACGACACTATAGACATTACCTGTTAATCAAAGATTTATAGGGCATCTGCACCCCTCAGCTGGCTGCTGGCATCTTGGTGTCTCAGAAGAGAATAGCCCTGTAAATACCATGCTTTTTTTACAGCCCTCAGTTCAAAAAGGCTACTGAAATGGGTGTTTTCAGTTTAGAGTGACCAACCTGCAACAGCTCTTCCCTTTTTACAAAATAGTGAGCTCTGCAATACCTGCTGGCTCAGGCAGGGCTAGGGAAGGCTGGAGACCTCTACAAGCTCAGCCAAAGGTCTTCATGAAAATTAAGAGTGACAAAACACCCAAAAAGCCACTTGGAAGCAGCTTGCTGAGAGGGTGTGTGGATCACTTTCTCACCTGAAACATAACCTGGAAAGCAATATGGATTCAAAGAGACTGAAACCTAAAGCACCACTGGCTCACACATCAGTTAGTTACCTCTTCTCTGAGCTTAGATTGCCTTTGTTTTTTTCTTCCCCTTCCTTCTCAATACTGAAAGGCACCTGCTTGAGAGCTACTTTCATTTTGATCTCTTTTTATGCCGCAACTTCCTTGATTTTAAGGACAAAAAAGATTACTTTCACATACTCTGGCTAACCATAGGCAACACACTTGGCTACCCTCACACTGAGCATGATGATTTGTCCAAGTTACTGTCTGTCCTCTAAGCCACTGCAGACGGAGACAGGCATTTACATCAGCTTCATGAAAATGCAAATATCCAAAGTTCCTCAACCATCTGGGGTCAGCAAGTTACACTGGGGAGCTACAACACGACGATGGCAGCTGACCCTTCCAACGCTCCAGCTCGTGTTTTCACCTCAGCTCACATCGCCTCAGTGTGCAACCCAAGTGTGGACGTCCAGCAAAGTTCACAGATTAGAGTCAGAAATGTCAGTCTGATCTTGTTTCACCTCCTGCCTGCAAAAAAAGCCCCGCTCTCAAATGCTCCTGCAACGAAGTGACCACTGCAAGGTGCCACTGCACGTGTCAGAAAAAGCAGAGCTTTTCCGAGCAGGCCGCGGAGGCCTCGCACGTCAGGCTTACCAACAACTGGAACCAGTGTGCCAGCAAACACAAACAGGGGTTTTTGGTGGATGTGAACACCGTCAAACCACAGAATGATGCACTTTCAACCAGCCTGCCTTTATTCTGTGCTAGACAGGAGCCAGAGGAAAGCAGAAACCAGCTGTCCCTGTTGTGGTCACAAAGCCAACATGAGGGCACCACAGCACACACACCTGCAGGATCTGCACTGGAGAGGGAAGGGGGACAAAGGAAATTCCCTTGTACCTCCCTGTCCAAGAACCTCCCAAAAACCAACCTGCCACCCCAGGTAAAGCGCAACTCAAGCTCCTTCAAGCCTGACTTGCAGAGCCTTCCAGCAGAGTGGCTTGGGGCTAACACAGGTGTCAACTCTCAAGAATAAGAGAAGAAGTCTCAATACCTGCAGAAAAGCATCCAAGACATGCATTTGGCTGCCACGTGAATGCACACATGGAATTGTGCCTCCACGACATGCCACAGAGGGAATGCTGGGGGTTCGGAGATGGGGAGTGGATCAAAGCCATCCTCTGTGCTCCCAAGGGGCTCCCTCTCAGTGCCTTTCAAAGAGAACATCAAAGAGGCCTTGCTGCTTCCTGAACGCCTACCAGCACACTCCAAAGTCTGTGTCAGGGCACTTGTTCATCTCCCAGAGCCCCGGGAAGGCTGTCACTGCCTCTCCAGCCTCCCTTACCACCACCACACCGGGCTCTGCCCTGTGCTCTACCCACGTTTGGTGACACAGGAGTGGCTCATGGCCAACAAGGCTGATGCTGGAGATCCCCTGGAGGGATCATGACTGAGGACTCCTCTGGACATACAAGGGCACTTAGACCTCCTTTGTGGCACCTGGGGGCAAGAGGTGGGGGAGCTGCCACCTCTCAGTCCCACCACTTTGGCTTGTGGGCCCTCACTTGAAAATGATGCCCCTGTTGAAGGGTCCAGGTCAGCTCTAACAATTCTGGGAGGTGAAATACAGGCTCGTCTCTCTAAACAACGGGGTGACCTGTGACAAGATGCCCACTCTGACCCTAGCAGAATTGCCTGAGTGCCCCAAGAGCCAGTGGAGATGCGGAGAAACCTTCCCCTTCCGTGCACAACATCAACCCCCAGCCAGTAATGGGGACAAAAAGCTGCGTGCCAAACAGCAGGCTGTCCTCGTAAAATGGGACCAGTTCCATGATTATACTGTCCTGGAGTCCCAGGCCAGTCCTGCCTGGCTTAAATAGCACCCCTGCTCATTATTATCTTGAAGGACGCTCGTTATAGAAAATCACATCCCTCTGCCAAGTTCTCGTGTCTCACTATTTTTGGAACAACAGAGGCAGGCTTTGAGCCTCAGCAACTGTCAGCAGAGCCAGAGGGAAAGCAAATCCATGTAACGATCAGGCTGGCTGACAGGGACAGTGCTGGGAACAGCATTGCCTGGGGGACAGTCCCCTGGAAGGACCCTTTGGCCATGAGAAAAGGGATAAGGGCAATAAACATAAAACCCAGAAG
The DNA here is from genome assembly GCA_013397755.1 of Cnemophilus loriae. Lineage (NCBI taxonomy): Eukaryota > Metazoa > Chordata > Aves > Passeriformes > Corvidae > Cnemophilus > Cnemophilus loriae. The sequence continues at coordinate 533,079 of VZTF01009426.1, forward strand.
CTATTCGACACTATTTGCATGGGAAGCTGATCTTCCCCAGCCCTCTTCATTCTCATGCATATGAGTGGAGACAAAAGGATTTAAAAGCAAACCACCTGTGCAGGAAGGATGGCTCCTAAACCCCAAAGAAGACAGGACCTACTTACTGCAAACTGATTTTAATTAAAACATTCCAGGATTCACATTCCCCAGGATTATATTACTGACTTAGCTATTTATACATATGGCCTCTTTCACCCCTTCTAGGACAGTATTGTTGAGGTGTTGGATGACACCAGTGTCAGGTAAATGGAAACAAACACTTTTTGCTTGTGACCCCTAATGCAGGATCCATGATTATCCACAGGTCTCAGTACCTGTCAGCAACTCACAGATTACTGGAGCGGAAGCATAATCCTCTCTGACACTAAAGAATTATTCTAAGGCCCTAGAAAAAGCAGAGGTAAATGGCTTAGGCAAGGTGGAAAGCTCCCAAGGCAAGGCCTTCAATTTAAAAAAAAATAAAAATTTTAAAAAACAGAGAGGTGGTGAGCAAGGAAGACCTCCCACAGATGCAGCTGGAGCAGGATTTAAACTGCCCCCCTGCAATGGAGCATCTGGACTCCTTCCTTGCCTTTCATAGGAAAGGAATCCGGAGGTGAAAGTCCAAAACTGCCCAGCCCAGTGCTGGGCACACAGACGGCTACATCCAGCCTCTGCCAGCCTGCTGAGCTGCTGATATTTCATCTTTAGGCTCTGAAAGCTGTGACCCACACCAGGCAGAGCCAGCCCTTGCAGCTCCTACCACCTAGTGGCTGCAGGATTCAGCCCTGATGGAGCGAGGAGGCTGCCTGGAGGCCAGGCAGCCTCAGCCCACCCTGGGCAAATAAAGCTGCCCTTGCTGGCAGGCATCACTTACACTGCAGCTGAGACTAAAGCAGGCTCACACTGAGCACAGAGGCAGCAAAAGAGAACAGAAAACCTTTCTGAAAACCATCAGTGGTTAACGAAAGCTCAGAAAAACCTCAGCCAGCTCTAAAATAGGCAAGCAGAAGTAGCAGCAGTATAGATGAACTCGGGTAACGCATTGCTGTGTCAGGTACTTGTGCCTGCTCAGCTAATCACAGAATCACAGAATGGTTTGGGTTGGAAGGAATGTTAAAGATCATCTAGTTACCACCCTCCCTCCTGTACAGGGACACCTTTCACTAGACCAGGTTGCTCAAAGTTTCATCCAGCCTGGCCTTGAACGCTTCCAGGGATGGAGCATCCCTGGAATAATGCTGCATTCCCGGCACCACATGCCATCACACTGTGCAGCACAGACATGCCCCAGGCTGTTTAAGTCACCCCCAGGCTGCTTAAACCAGGGGAAGAGTTTGCTGGTTTGGGTGGGATATCGTAAAAGAACCAGAATTCAAATGGCTCTGGATCCAGTCAAATCCTCAGACCCTATGAGTGCTCTGTCCTCAAACTGCAGCAGCATCTCAGGTGCTTCCAAGAGCCTTCCTTTTGAGTTTCCACTATTTCCTCTTGAACTGGGAGAGGGGAGGCTGTAACTGGACACCCCTGTTTCAGGTGCAGCCTCACCAGTGCCAGGCAGATGGGATAATGACTCTTCCAAGTTCCTGAAGCAGCCTGGTCCATAATTTAGCTCACATTCCACAGGGCTGCACTGCTGGCTAATACTGAACCTGGCACCTACCATAAGCCCTGTCTGTCTTCCAGCTGGGCTACTGCTCTGCCAGTCAGTCCCAGCCTGTCCTGATCTTATGGGATCAGGCTCTGACTCAGCCTTGACAAATGGTAAGAGGCCTCAAAATGGCTAGTCTTCGAAAAATTCCTAAAGGCAGGTCCAGTAAGTCATTATCTATCCAGGATCTTCATAGCAGTCTGGAGTTGTGCTTTGTTTTTTATAACATGAACAATTAATACCACATTTTAAGAGTCTGGGCTGTAACTGTGATACATGTGATATGGTTTCCATGTAACTGCAAACTGGGTATTTGTGCTACCATGCCCCCAGTCCACAAATTTTTAAATGGCTGCATGATGACATTTTGAATAAGTGGTTACTCTTTTTACATATATATAAAGGTTTATATACATAGATATCTTTTTCTGCCAAGGTCTTGTTAATGGAGGGGATATCCCCATGCCACACAAAGAATAAACAGAAACCTCAAGTTTGGATCAGCCTGGTTAAGCCTTCCTGGAAGGACTGTCCCCAGTGAATACCCTGGTGTTGCAATCATTTCTCTACTATAGCAAAGGGGTTTAATTGTGCTTTTATAAGCAATTTAAATCTGGTTATTCTGGATTGAAGTGGGTGTCACTGAGTGCAGACCATGGGCAAAAGACGTCATGAATCACCTTAACTTGAAATGTACAATTTTTTTTTGTAAACACTTCCCTTTCTGGTGTTGTTTATCATCAGAGGGGAAGTGGTTTTCTGTTACAGACAATCCAGATAATGAAGCAAAGTGGGATTCAAGTAAAAGAGGAACCCAAGAAAGACTGGAAATAGCAGGGTCCTGCTAAATAAGCACCACTCCCTTGGCACCATTTCAAGGACTGACCAGGTCTGTGTTCAGGGCACTGAAGGCTGAGGGGTTCTTCCCTCTGCTCCTCTGATGACAAGCTGGTCCAGAAACTCCTGTTCCAGGCTGCTCTACTGTTTAGCAACCTCCTTTTAATTTCCAGTCTAACTGTACCCATGGCCAGTCTAGACTCATTTAATCTTAGCCAGCATCTTGACAGCTTTGTTTCCCTCCTCAGTGACATCTGCAGACATCAATCAGATCCTCTTTTTGCTTTCAATTTGCTAGTCTAAACAGGCTGAGTTCTCCCCTTTTGTTCCTCTTTGCAGAAGACTCTGCAGTTACTTCAGCAGCCCAGAACACCTTGCCTGCACCCACAGCAGACTGCATTCAATTTTTTCAAACATGACAAACAGTGTTCACACAGTGACCTTGAATCTTCCCTAAGCTCAGGGGAAACGCTCTGCACAGCCCAGGAGCACACTTGCTGTTTTCCACATTTAGACTGCAAATTTAGTAAGCAAAGCCGTGGCAAAGGCCATAGCAATGAGTGGCAAAATCCACATTTGACCACAAACAGAACACATCAAAACTGGACATTCCTGGTATTTCAGGAAAGCCATTACAAGTCGAAATATCACGAAATAAAAGTTTCCGCGGTTACTAGTGACAAAAGTGAACTTTAAGTTTCATTTCTGCTATACAGCACAGCTGCTCTGTGAACCATGTGGGCTGCGTATTAAATAAAATCCAGCACACACCATTTAATTTCTATTAGGTGAGTCTACCCAAGGGCTCCACCCTAAATGAGCACAGTTCTTCATCTCCATAGCTGACTGTTGCATCATCCCAGTGAAAAGAGAAATGGGTGGGTGGCGGAATACATTTGTCCGCTCTTTTTTTGGTTTTTTTTAAGTATTTCGGGTTTATGTAGGAGGAGCAAAGCTGCAATTAAAAGGGCAAGTTTCTCCTACCTCTTGTAAAAGGAAAACAAACGCTCTACTGCCCTTTAGCAAAGAACAAAATGCAACTGGAAAGGAGCCCAGACAGTTTTGAAGAGCTACACTGCAGAAAATGCTTTGGTCCTAATAACAGCTTAGCTGAGGGACTCCCAAATTCACCTTGCCATACACGGCTGTGGCCACTGCCTCCATCTCAGCCACTCCTCCATCCACCACCCACACCAACAGGAGGCTCCCAGCCACCAGAACACACCAAATGAGGCTCCCAGCCCGGCACTCAGCCCTGTTCTGTCCTCCACTGAAGTACACAGGGCACAAGGGACAGCAATGCTGCCATCTGTCTTCCTTACTCAAAAGGAAATACCAACCCTACATAGATCTGACTCAGTGTCCACCCATGTCAGGCAGACCCTTTCTGGTAAACCCAGAAGGATCTTTCATTCAGTTCTGAGCAGTCTACAAAGGCTGGCAGAGACTGGAAGCTACCTCTGGTTCCAAGTGCAAATCTTTAAGTTTGCAGAAAACTCAGTGCAAATACAGTCCTGTTAAAAATTCAGGCAGCAACAAAGCAGAGCCTGAGATCCCAGAGCAACCAGAGGACACTGCAGGTGTGTCGACATTTGCACTTGGAAACATTCAATGGCACGGAGATGTTTCTAGGGAAGACACAAAGAAAGGCTTTGTGCCTTACCAATTTGTTAGGGAGCTTAGAAAAAGCCATGATTTTGTTTGCCAAATGCCCAGCAGATGTTAGAGGTGGAATATAGCAGAGTGCTCTGTTCATCCTCGAGCAGAGAGGTTTCTCCTGGGTCTGAGGTGGACATTTATAACAAGCCAAATACACAGCAGGGTTCCTCATGCCAGCCAGTGCCAGGAGCAAGGCTGGCCTCTGCCTGGGCTATACTTACAGGAGTCTGGAAGCAACAGTAGAGCTTGGTGAGGAAGGGGTGGTTCCTTGCTAAGGAGAGGATGCGTTTCTCGGTCATGGTGCATTCAACATCATCATCCTGGAGAATGACGTCCTTCTTCAGCACCTTCACTGCATAGAGCTGCCCACTCTCTTTCATCTTGGCAAGCATCACCTAAACCAAAAAGGGAGTGTGAACGGCAAGGGCTGAGCCCTCTGTCTCTGAGCAGCACAGAGCCTCTCACACCTTCCCAGGCTGGAAAGGTCAGTTATCTCATGACCGGGCTTGTGAACCAAAGTGAGTCAGCCTGTTAGCACGGGCATCAGCGTACGATCAATGACACACACTACTGCCTGCAGCAGCCTGCTCGGGACAGAAATACCCACGCACGCTGCTCCTGTCTGGCACAGGGCTGGCTGGTCGAAGGTCACCCGCTGTGCCAGCACAAACTGCCTGAGCAGGGCCATTCATCCCACCTCCCTCCCCAGTTATAAAACTCAAACAAACTCTTTCACATCAGCTTCGTGGCAAAGCAGAGAAACAAAACCACCATCTCATCACATTTGAAACCACTGCCTTGTTGCCTTTAAAGGGAAAGTCTTTATATGCTCCAAGAAATGCTGCCCAAACGAGTGTTAACGCACACACTTGCAGCTCCTGGTATGGGCCCTGGCATGCAGCTGTTCCTTCAGGTGCTAACTTCTTTTTTGTGATATCCAATTCTTCACTTTGCCGTCAGCTTGCTTTCTCTTCCCTTTTCTCCCCGCTCTCTGTAAGCAACGTTGTTGCACAAAGCAAGTACCACTTAGTACCTGCTCTGGAGTACCACTGGACAGCCTGTGTACCATGTTATGAAATCACCTACCTTGGGGCTTCTTAAATAAGCAATGTGGTTTCTCACAAAACAGCCACGAATAACTCTCACCTTTCCAAAGCTTCCTTTTCCCAATACACGAAGGAAGGTTAAGTCTTTGATCCCAAGTTTGCTTGCTGAAGTTTCACTAATGTTGTTGCCATCCTTCAGGCTGCCTTTTCCCTGATGGTTCAATGTAGATCTAGAAACCAGTTTCTGTGGAAGAAAGCAAAGAAGTATCAATCTGCATAGGAACTGTACGTCTGCCTCAGAGGTGCTCATAGGTGGTCAACCCACCAACCAGGGCATTTGAGGCCTGTTCAGGGGCACTTTATGGCTACTGGGACAGAAAACTGTGTTGGTAGCATCACATAGCTGCCACATGTGACCAGCCACACTCAGCACTGCTCAGAGCTGTGCTGACATGTCAACACGAGCTCCTGACCTGGGCATTCCGGCTTGTAAACCCACTGCCCAGCACATCACAGATAATTACAGAATATGCTGAGTTGGAAGGGACCCACAAGGATCACTGAGCCCAAGTCCAGGCCCTGCACAGGACCATCCCCAAGAGTCAATAGGCAAGGTTGACTCTCTCCAGCCTCACTCCCCACGAAAAAAATAAAGAGAGTGAGTGGGGAAATCCAAGTCTTCTATCTACCAGCAAAGTAAGAAGGACTGCATAATTTCTGCAATAGGCAAAGTGCTGGTGAGATTTAGAACCCTAGCAGATCTCATCTGAATTTCTTACGTTTCTACCTGATTTTAAGACTCTTACTCAACGCCCAGTTCAGTGGGACCCCAACTTCAAAACATGCTTCTTTCGCACGTCTGGGCTGCTAGCTTGCTCCACTGCTCCAAATTCAATGGAAAGCTGTTCATTCCCGTGCCAGCAGTGAGCTGCTCCATATTCAGGAGTTGTACCAGTATCAGCACACATTTCTAGAGCTCGTAATTCCGAAGTACAGAAAGATCAAGCCAATCTCCACTGCCCTCTGCTCACAGCTCTCCAGGTATGCATGTGCATACAAACGAGCATTTCTATTCAGTATACTGGTCTGAACAAAGTCACAGGGACTTCGTGAGCTCCATCTTGTGACTACTTTGGTGTACAGCAAAGTTCCTCCTGAACAGGAGACTCATCACCATGGGCAAAGGACCAAGAGCAGTCACAGAAGCACAGAACGGTTTGTGTTGGAAGGGACCTTCAAGATCATTTAGTTCCAAACCCCTGCCATGGGCAAGGACACCTTCCACTGGACCAGGTTGCTCAAAACCCCATCCAACCTGCTCTTGAACACTTCCAGGGATGGGGCACTCACAGCTTCTCTGGGCAACCAGTGGCAGGGCCTCACCAGCTCCACAGTAAAGAATTTCTTCCCAATATATTATCTAAATCCACCCTCATTCAGCTTAAAGCCATTCAAGGTTATCCTTACAGCACAGTCTGAACACTTTCCTAGACCCTTTAGGTCATGAATAACAAGAAGAGATCATTAAACACCAAGCACAGATTTTTAATTTTTTTCTGTTTTCATCTCCTTTTGATGTGCAAATGATGCAAACAACAAGTGTTAACAAGCGCTGATTTTTGCAGAACAGAGAAGGGAGTATGGGATTTCCCTGTAACTCCCAGGATAACTGTCCCCCTGAACTGCTACAGGGGGAAGAGCAAAGATAAGAGTTTGTATGAATCAACCGAAATCAAAAGGGGCAGCATAGCCTAATGAGCTTGCTAGGCTGATACAGGATTATGTGGTTGATCAATGTAGCTAGCTAATTGTATGAGAAGATTTACCATGTCTGGAAGTTATGGTTTGGGTTTTAACATTTTCTTTTTGTTATTTTGACAGGGATCACAGATTTTCAGCCAGGGATGTAGTGAAGAGTGAAATGGTGTCCCCAAAATCACACAGAAAAAGTAACAAAGCTGGGAAGAGAACTAGGCTTCTACTTGAGCTCTTCTGCTCTATCACAAGCCATGTGTGCAGACAGCATTTGTGCTTGCAGTAAAAATAAAAAAAATGCATGGCATGAATTATATTGACCACTAATTAGTCAAGGGGTCTTATTCTGCTCTCATTTGTGATAAGCAGATGAAAGAGTGTTGAAGAGTCACTGTGAAACATAAGCACACAGCACAGCAACACCTATAGATGAAAGCCTTGATGTCAGACATCCATTTTCCAGGTGAGACCTTTGCCACAAGCCACAAACCTATTCCTACATCCACCACCCAACACCATCCACCCTATGGGAAGCCTCTGCCCTCTCCTGCACCCATATTACTCAGTTGTAAATGTTTTAATTACAGAAGGAAGAAAAAAGACTCACCGAATTTGGGGAAATGCTTCCTGGCTGCAGACCCATGCAGGCCAAGGTTTTTGCAAGCTCTGCTGAGTTCACCCCACAGTTTGGAGCAACGTTTGCTTGGCATCGGATGTGGACGTTCATTTTACAGACTGACAGGGGCAATGGAAAGTAAAAGCAAAGGAACAATTAAAATAACTTCAAGGGGTTTACTGCTGAGAAGCAATTTACTAAATCTGCTTCGGGAAATACACCCATCTGGATCTACTCTGTATCTTTAAACTACAGGGATTTTTGCACCTGATCTAAGTAGGAGCAAAATTAGGACTATTGTAAGAGAATAAACTCCTGAAAACCAGGAATAGACCCCAAACTCTCCAAGCAGGATGCCACATTGCCTAAAGCTTTTCATAAGCACGTATTTTTGAGGTACATAACTACCACTGCAACTACGCCTGTAAATACAATTAGTATTTATAATGCCACAGAATTCTCAACAAACATCCCCTGCATTTTCCTGTATCTAATTTTACAGACAGTGTTCAATGGGAAACAAAAATCACTCTTGCTCTAACTCATGGGCGCACACACACCCTCTTGTGGGAGGTGGAGGCAAGGATTTTACAGTCTGGATCACTGAAACAAAAACATAACACCAGGACATGCTTAGTCATCAATTAACAGGCAGGGTAGTCAGACTAAAGCAATGACCTTTCTTTCCCCTCAGATGCCTTTTCACTGCCTTATCTCATTAGCTGAGGAAAAACCTTCAGGTAAAGGGAAAATACAAATGCAGGAAGCAAAATACTTTTAATAATGCAAGTTAAACAAAGCTGTGCTGAGAGTGCAAAGTAGAGACCTTCTGGCAGTCAGAGATTAAAACGGAGATCAGCCTTTTTTTTAACTCTTACAAGATGAATATTCATCACTCAGCTTTGAGTCTAAAAATAAATGTATTTTGTGAAAAGGCAACAGTGAGAAGCTGCTCACTTTTACACTGTAGACCCTGTCGCATGATCCCCCAGAGCAAGGACCCGCAGTGGTCACAGAACGTCGGGACTTTGTAGTTGTGGACGCTGAATTTATGAGGAATGTTGATCCCAAACCTCTGTTCAGTCACCTGAGGCACCAAAAGGAAAGCACAGGTTTAAAATTCAATCACTTACATATAAGCTGGTGTTCATTTACATACAGGCATTTAAGTGCAAACCTAAGAAAATAATTTCAAGTCAGAAAATGTCCCAATCCATCACCTCACTGAGGTTTACTGTAAGTGAATCCTGAATTAAGAGCCTCACCTGCTGTGAACCAGCCCTGCTTTCCTTGCTGGCCAGGCCAGACTATCTGGCAAAGCAGAGTTTAAAATAAGGGCTGCCTAGCCAATTTTAAATCCCTAAAGACAAATTAGAATTAGATTACCTCAAAACAAACAAATCCCACTGCAGTGTGAGCTACAGCATTTTTTTAACCAAACAGTTTTGAAATTATTGACTTGCATACTATGTGCAAAAACATGTAACTTTAGGTCTAACTGTTGATTTTATTAATTTTAATATAGAACTGCTTTTACAGCTCCTCCTAAAATTCTCATTCCTCTTCTCACCCTCTTCGTAATTAACAGCCTTTCCGGCACACATTTCACTTTATCACTTGCACTCATCCCCTTTTTAACCTACTTCTTTTCCAGTTGTAAACCATCCAGATCTCAAGGACGCCTTAAAAAAAAAATGTTCCAACAGCTGAAGAAACCAGTCCCCATTTAGCAAATTCATCACTTTTGACTTTGTTTCTCAACATGCAGATCCTGGAAAGCTGAGGTGGAACCCACAACTCTATTAAAGAAAAGTCAGGGGTGTGACTGGAACAAGAAGTTTAAGGTGAGCAGTGCCTCCTCACTTTTGCCCTCTTTTAAAGTAGTTTAAATGTGTCATAAAACCTTCATAATCCCGAGAGAGGGGCGAGGACATTCACCATTTAACTTGCACTTTACCCTTAGGCTTCTTAACTTATTTTCATCTGGCTTGTCAAGGGTCATTTTGAGGAGTTCAGCTCAGCAGTTTGGAAGCAAGAAATAACAAACAAAGGCAATTGCATGGCACAAAACACAGAGCTGCCTCGTGAATAAACAGATTTTGATTTGATTTTTCCTCAAACAGTTATTGAACCATTTCCAGTTCCAGAAATGAGACATGCAATGCACAGGGCAGTGTTAGGCGGGGACGTTACTCCCATCAAACACAGCCAAAACTAGCACAGAAGAAAACCTCCAGAAACACAAGTTATGCAAGGGTTCTTTATTACAACGTATTTCACAGAGCAAAGGCGTGGAGCGACAACTAAATGGGCCCTTCAGGCAATCAGAAAAGAAAAGAAAAGAAAAAAGAGGCAAAACAAAGACCAGTAGTGGGCCAGAAAAATCCACATTAGGAACTGGGCATCAAATTTTGATTGCACCACAGTTAATCATGCAAGAAAGTTACCAAGGAAACCAGTGGATTTGCTACTTATTGATGTCATGCAGTGAAGATATCCTGACTTCTTAAAGCATGTGCTAAGCCAAACAGTTAATGGCATTGACAGAAGAAAAACTGGATGACGCTGCATGGCCTTTATGCAGGTCCCTATCCTATCACTCTTTCCCATGTTTAAACCCATGAATAAAGATAACATAAAGTAAATTCTCTTATAGGACAACCCCAGCAACTCAGACAATCCCAGACAAAGTGTGATGACACAAAATAAGCAACATGACTTTACCTTGAGATCGTTCTTGTTAGTATTGTTTTGGCACGTGCAAGCTGTGACAATGAGGTGATGGCAGCGCTTGTGTACAACACAGGTGCATACTAGGAAATAAAAGAGGCACGCTGAAAAGAGCCCTTGGAAGACTCAGAACACATCAACCCACCAGCTGGGTTCCCTAAGGCTCAGCTGCATCATCAGCACACAGTAAAGACGTGAAAAATAATCAGTGGCTTGGAATTAACAAAGTCTCCCAGCAGATCTAGGGATGTATCTTCAACCCACTGCAACAGAAATTCTGCACTGGATTGTTCACACAGCCTAGAAAACAGCTGCCTATATCAAATATGGATGACGAACACAGAAACAGCAGTGTAGCTTCTCAAACTACTAAAAAAATGTTGTTTAAATAATTATCCAGTGAAGAGTGTTCCACAAAGCAATATCCCTTTTGTCTACATGCAGCTTCCTTTCACAGGACACCCAGTGCCCTGTTATACTGCACAGGAACAGGCTGTGTTAGGCTATACTGAATGACCATGAAGCAGGTAATTCTGGGAAAAAGGGAAAGGCAAAAAAAAGGGAAAGGCAGAACAATAATTAAATGCAAACAAGCACCACATACATCTCTACAGCCAGTCAGCCAAACCATACATTCAGGCAGAAGTGCTGTGCCAGCCCACGAAGTCACAAACTCCCTGATTTTACTTTGTTGAACTTCATAGGGAGAGAAAGGGAGAGGATGGCCATTCCAGCAGGGTACTTTGTGTCCCAATACCAGCTGAGCACGGTCCTGAAGGGACCCTTGATGCCTCAAGCCTAGCTGGGTGTTGCATGTAGCCAGCAACCCAGTGGACCTGCACAGGATGAAACAGCAACCGGACACCCAGGTGTTTGCAGGAATGTCGGTGGCTGCTCCTGCAGCCTTGCAAACCTGGCAGGGCCTCAAAAGTACACGTCTGCCTGCTTGGGGAGGAAGAGGAGTGGTGACTCCAGAGCAGCTCCCAGCTGCAGGATGTCCCAGCAGCACAGGAAAGCACTCCCGAAGCAGCACATCCCACATACACACCACACACAAGAGCGGAGCGCCTTACCTTGGCACTGGTATCCCTGCTTCCCAAACACGCCCCTGGCCAAGAGAAAACATGGACACAATTTAACAGCAGAAAGACGGCCGTCTTGCAGATTGTTTACAGAAGACAGAGCCAAAATGCAGGAGGATCTCGAATTACCAGATCCCATGGCAGAACTGCCCAGCAGCAGTGGTGCAATCCAGCACAGGGGTGGGAGAGCACAGGAAAGCCCGGCACAGACCATGGCTCACAGGGCAGGCTGTCAACATGCCTGCACTCCCCATATTCCCCCTCACTCTCGTTTCTCAAATACCTCACTTCATTACAACACACACCATACATTTTAGACTGATCCCAGCAGCCCACACCCTGTTATTATCTCTCCCACTCCATGTTCTTTTGAGACATATCTACGTTTTTCTCCCTGCTCCGCCTACTCCTCCACGTGCATCACCTCACACCTCTCTGATGGCTTTTCTGTTCTCAGGAATTTTCTCTAAACTTTCAAGCAACTGTTTTTTTCTCAGTGTAATCTCAACGCTCCACTCCAGTGAGGGGGGTCTTTCTTCAGGTTGCCTCATTCCTTTTTTCTCCCTTGAAATAACATCTGTGGTTTCAAGGGAGGGACACTGCTCCATCCCCACACCAACCCAGTTTGCTTCCAGCACCCAAGATACACACCACCTCTGGCCTCTCTGCAACGGACTCCAGTTTGCAGCATAAATGTCCCCTGCCCAATCTGATGGCCGAGGGGCATCACATCAGAGGCCGTGGGTAAAGTCCTAAGTGACCGATTCAGGATTGGGGGTGCCTTGTCCCCAGAACACAAAGGACTGGGGAGCTCTGTGACAGGGTGCTTGAGCTGCTCTTACCAGATGAACTCCCTGCAGTGAGAGCAGTACGTGGGCTGTCGCAGGTAGGTGGCCATGAACTTGTGCCCGTTCACCTGGTGCACCCGCCTTCGCATCGCCCGCTGCCGCTTCCGAGTGAGGTTCTTAAAGATTCGGTCCCTCGGCAGAGTCCCTGTGCGGGGGGGGGGAGAAGGAGAAAAAAGGACAACAAAACATTAGGATCGTCACACACAGTTATTACTCCTGGTTTTGCTATGGCGTTCGGTTTGGGCCCTCAGCCTCAGGAGGATGTGGACCTACTGAAGCAAGCCCAGAGATGGCCATGGAGATGATGCCAGGGCTGGAGCCCCTCTGCTGTGGAGACAGGCTGCAAGAGCTGGGACTGTTCAGCCTCGAAAAGAGATGTCTCTCAGGAGACCTTAAAGCCCCTTCCAGCACCTGAAGTGGGTTACAAGAGAGCTGGAGAGGGACTTTCAACAAGGCCATAGTGTGACAGGACAAGGGGGAATGACTTCACACTGAAAGACAGTAAGTTTAGATTGGGTATTTTGAAGAAATTAATGACTGTGAGGGCAGTAAGGCCCTGGCACAGGTTGCCCAGAGAAGCTGTGGCTGCCCCATCACTGGAAGTGTTCCAGGCCAGGCTGGATGGGGCTTGGAGAAACCTGGTCTAGCGGAAGGTGCCCCTGCCCATGGAAGGAAGATGGAATTAGATGATATTTAAGGTCCCTTCCAATACAAACGGTTCTATGATTCTATGTTAAAATGCTTTCAAAAGCCACAATTACATCCTTGGTTTAGAAGTCAGGGGACTGTGGCCTAGAACGAGGATGGCATCTTGGACAGGTACAGAACTTAATTGCAATGACTCCTTTAGCTCAAAATTACATTTTTCATCCAGAAAAATTTCTCCCTTCCTCTCACTCCTCTCCCATGCTGAGACATGCCACTAAGCTATTAACTCACAAGCTGTAAATAAACCAAAAGCACAAGGCTAAAGAGTTGTTATAACTCACAGCTTTTGGGGCAATAACTCCTGAAAGCACAACTACATGTAACCAACTGACCAGCACCACACTTGCTGAGTGAAAGCAGTGCCTTGCTTCGTGAACAGTGTTCATCCACCTTTGGTATTCTTACACTACATTTCTTTATCTCTGTTTGCAGCATTTTTACATACTTCCAATACTTCCTGTGTTGGTTAAAAAAACATAGGCTACTTTTTCAATGATGACTAGTTGTTTGATATGTGCCACACTCAGCTTTCCTTAAAGGGTTCATTTTCCAAAGGTTAGATAATATTTCATAGTTCTGGAAAGCAGGGACCCAAGATCTGCTGGCATTCCAATCTGAATTGTCCCAAAATTTAATTTAATTTTAGAACAGAGTAGTCTATTTCAGTTGAAAGAGACCTACAATAATCATCTAGTCCAATTGTCTGACCACATCAGAATGGACCAAAAGTTAATGCATTTTAAGAGCACTGTTCAAATGCTTCTTAAACATGACAGGCTGTGGGCCCTGACCAAATGTCTAGGAAGCCTTTTTCCGTGTCTGAAGCCCCCCTCGCTAAAGAAATGCTTCCTAATGCCCAGTCCAAACCTCCTCTGGCACAATTTAATATCACAATTTAATTATCTATCAATATAATTTAATCTTTTTACTGAGTTTAGTCCAGCCACATAACAATTTCCTAGCAAAGCTCAATTTACACAAAACAAGTGTTTCTCAAAAGGCAGAACTGAGCTCTAGATCAAGAGAGACATTCTCATTTAGGCAGCAGCCATCCAAATTGCATATCCCAGCCAGCTGGTCTCCGAGACCCTCACACAGACCTGGTCAGACTCAGCTGAGCTTTCCCAGATCAAAGCCTCATCTGGGGCACACTTGCCTCAGAAGAAAGAAATGAAATTGGCAGTTTTCAAGTTAGCTACTTTGCAAAGTAAAAGCACTGAAAACAAAGGTGTTTGGGAGAGGGTGGACACCTTGGAGTCTGCCAGAGCTGACTGTGCACCAGTGTTCTGTATTCAGGACTCTTGAGCGTGGACTGGATGCAAGACAAAAGCCAGCTCCTGCCAAACCCTCTGCATGGATATAATGCCACAGGAAGGGACAGGTCTGTGAACGCCCGGAGCACTGGACTGGCAGCTGGACCCAAACACAGCTGTCACCGTCCCACTAACCTTCCCACAAAAACGGGGCAGAGCAATTCCCTGCTTTCAGCTGGCTTTGCTGATTAACCACTGGAGGGAGGGGGGTGGTGGAAATAGAGGAAAAGCTGTCAGCCTGATCAAGGCCTGAAATGTAGGAATCCCACATCACAGGCATATTTCCTGGTCCTCTTTGTAGGAGTCGAGATAAGGGAAACCATCCTGTCAGTACTGAGCCCAGCCACTTCAAGGAGCCGTAGCCACAGGATGTATTTCTCTTGGTACTCTTGCTACAGGTTTAGAAGCAAAGCCAACCACAAAGCTCAAGGGTTTTCTGCTGTGTTCTCTCAGCCATTTGTGCACGTGTCCCTTCCACAGGCACTGATGGAAACCTCCTACCCGATGGCACCACTTGTGACACGGAGCACGGCTTGACTTTAGGACAGCTTCCAGTTATTTCTTAAGTGGAAGCACATGATATGAATTAGGATTTTCCCATTTAAACACAGGAAGAAATAGGATGTGGTAAGGGTGATCCAAGCACTTAACAGAAACCTGCTTTCTTCAGTGCAGAGCTCCAAGCAGCTGGGCAGAGACTGGCGCAGAAGAGTCTGCCTTTTCAGGGAAGTGCCTAAACATGTGTTTAATTCCCACTGAGGTCAGCGGGACTCAGGGAACCACAGGAATTGCCAGACTGAATCAGAACATTGGTCCATCTAGTTCAGCATCCTGCCTCTGTCAGTGGGCAACCAGAAACACATGGCAGCAAGATGGAGGAACTCTGCAGCTGGGAGATAATTCACCTCTTTCCCACGCACGAGATGTCATTTTGATCTCCAGAAGTCAGATCTGATTTGTGGAGGTCTAATATTCCTTTCAAACGTTCAACCATCATTGCACAAGTTCAACTGCCTTGTTATCTACCACAGGAAACAAGCCCGAGAAGAATGTCAAGAGGTCAACCAAAAGGTCCTCAAAAAGGAAGATCAAGAGACAGTTGCTTTGCTGAGCCTGAGCCTCCTGCAACTTCATGTGAGAATAAAAAAAGAGAATTTCTTATAGTATTACAGAATGGGCCCAACTTCAAATTCAAGAGAACATCTCTTTGATCTAGGTTTAGGCAAACACTTAAGCATTTTTCCAGGATCAGGGCCAAACACCTCAACTGGCAAAGCGTCCTGTATTGGTGTTCAGCATGTAGAGAACTTCTGAGGCATGGCAAGGGAAGCACAGGGCTTGAGTGGGTGGTGAGCACACAAGTAAATCACCTAAAGAAGCAATCCAGTTACCAGCTTGCTCCATGCCACCTGCTCCATTAGACGCCCAACAACTGATGCCGTTTAAGACCCCATTTAGCAGAGTTTAAAAGAATATGTTCCCAATTTAGCTCCTGCAGCTTCTGGTGGTGTTGCAGTTCCCGTCAAGGACCAGCACGGGGTAATAACCTCCCTGGTGCTCTCCCATGCAGTGCAGACCACACACGGCAAGAGGAAACCAATCCTTGGCACCAGGAATGAGGGACACTTGATGACAGCCTGCAAAGCCACCCATGGGACACTGCTGTGCATCCCTGTGGTTCACCCAGCTTCAGACAGACTGCAATTTTGAAACAATTCACAAAACCCAAAAAATTACGGGAACTTGCTTTTTCCTGGGCAACAGAAGGAGTCTCCATGCTGCCTGCACTGGTGGATCACATCCAGGGCCAGGCTGAAGCCTCCTCTCCTGCACTGTACTTGGCCTCCATCCCCCATTCTCCAGACACCAACATCGCACAGCACAACAGTTCCATCTTGTAGACCTGCTTGTCATTAAAGCACATGCCACAAGTCGGGGTTTTTTCTTCACGAAAAGCTAACTCATATTTAAACCATTCCTTAAATTTCACATTTTCTCACACTACTTGGCTGTCAGACCCTGTTAACGTTCTGCTGATACTGCACATCTTTCAGGTGATCCTCACCCATGCTTATGTTCACCTCAATTTACATTACAACAAATCTGAGTGTTACTAAGCAGGCTTTGGGAAGGCCTGGATTACTTTCCATATGCCATCAACACTTTTGGGCACTATTCTTCCCATTTCCTGGTGCTGGCTCAAGGGAAAAGGAGAGGGAGAGTCCAGCACAACCTCAGCCATACCTTGAGCCCAGGTGTAGCTGCAGGAGACCATCCACCACAAGATCTAGTGGATCTACATATACAACCACATCCCACAGATGTCCAGCCTGTGTCTCAGGGCATGGGTGGTCATGCATCCCACACACTACATCACGGAGCTGTCAAGTTCAGCCCTCCAACAAGCTGCAAGTGATTTTGAAATGGTGGAACACATGGCTACCAAAATCTCCTTCCTCCCAACCACCAGGACGGCAGTTCCTCAGCTCGCACCCATCACATCTGTTCAACAGATGCCAGTGTCACTGGGGGAGAGGCTGTGGGCAGAAATCATCCATCAACACAGCACTGAAGCCTGCTAACGTAAAGGCTGAGAGAATTGGGATTGTCCAGCCTGGAGAAGAGGAGGCTCTGGGGTGACCTTACTGCAGCCTGAGGAGAGCCTACCAGAAATCTGAAGAGGTTTACAAGGGTTTAGTGACGCGACAAGGGAGAACAGATCCAAACTGAAAGAGAATAGGTTTAGACGAGTTATTAGGAAGAAATTCTTCCCTCTGAGGTTGCTGAGGCATTGGCACAGGTTGCCCAGGAATGCTGTGGATGCCCCATCCCTGGCAATGTTCCAGGCCATGCTGGATGGGGTTTGGAGCAACCTGCTCTAGTGGAAGGTGTCCCTGCCCATAGAACGGGGTTGGAATGAGGCGATCTTTAACGTCTCTCCCAACCCAAACCAGTCTGTGATTCTGCGACAAGGTGGCCAATGCAGCAGCCCTTCATGCCTCTCATCTTTGGTGTCAGAGGATATGAAGCCATCAGAGACATTTTCCCAGCTCATGTTTTGCATTCTGGCCAGTTTCCTATAGGATACATATTTTCCTTCCGGACACAGAGAGTGTTTTACCAAACAAAGCCATTCTAGACTGTTAAAGAGACCCAGACTTCTAAAAGCCTCTAATCTCTGGTAAAGCAACAACCACCATGAATGGTTCAAATCTCCAAATACTGCTATAAAAGCAGACAAGTAATTGCTCAGTGAAGGGAGTTTCCACATCTGTGGTTAAACTCGCACATCTGTAACTATGGGGTATTCACTGTGCCTGGCTAAGTGCAAAACTTAACTACAAAGTTCAACACTAAAGCCTCTTCCCTTTCCTCCTCTGCATTCACACTGAACACGTGTTTATGGCAGTGGAAATTATACATGCAGCGGGAGAGGAGGAAAAATAACCCACCAGTTCATCTGAGGACACGTGCAAGCACCAGCACACCCTCACCCACTCAGCAGCCTCTATCACCACCCCACCTGCCCGCTGAGCTTACCTGATCCTGCTCTTCCTGGGCAGAGATCCCTCTTTTCCCCCCCACCCCAGTTTGTATTCCAGGGGGTTATGTCAGGTAAATCCTTACAGCAGTGGCATAACTACAGCAGGAAAACAAGAGGAAGAGCTGCAGGATGAAGTGGTGTGTTTGGAACTATTTGACTCAAGTAGTTAAAGCTCATCAGGTCTCATCTATTGGAAATCAATCTCACCGTGGTGCTATCGACCACTGCTGTAACACCAGCACAGCAAAGGTCAGCCAGGTACCTCCTCACACATGACAGTTCCTAGTGTTCCACTCCCGTATGCATCAGTGGCATTTTTCTTTGGAAGAAATAAAGATATTCAAAAAATGAACGCAAAAAGCCCAAAATCAATAATGTTAATAGGTAAAAACTTAATTAAGCCTTTTTTTATCAGTACCAGGCGCAGTATGCATGTTATCCTCCCCTAGGAGCACTGCAAGCAAGCTCCCCTTGAACTGAGACACAACCACTGACCTTACTGGACTGTAAGAAGTAACAAAGTGGATTGAGAGACCACTCACCTCTTGCAAGCACCGCAGCACTGAACAACAATCTCAGATCAGGCTAAATGCCCATCTAGCCCATGCCCTAACAGTGAGTAGTAGTGGGTGTTTTAGGAAAAGAATAAATAAATCAGATCAAGTAAATGAATTCATCCCCCCACCCCCTCCAGCCATCAGTATGTAGGTGTTCTCTCAATATTTACCTAACAGTGGGCTTCCTCACATCTACTGAATGTAAACTGAGGCTAAACCAAGATGTTTATTCCCCTGGCTGGAAAACATGTAAGTTATGACAAAAATCCCTTACTAAGGTTTTGCATCTTTTAAGCAGGAGTTTTATCACCATAATCCTGTGGATGGTCAAAACCATGGGAAGCCTCGCTAATTAAAATGTTATGAACACAACACACCATTGAAGAAGAAGCTGACAGCGTGACCGTGAAAAGGGAAAAGGATTTAAATACCTTATTCTGCTTCCCTAATATTAGTGCCGCAGAGTGAAAGCCTAGTCTTTCCTATTACAAAGCTTTTCTTCAGTTCCCCTCAAAAGTTAAGCTGGATGCAGAAATCAGCCAGGTGGAAAACAGCCACCTCCACAAAGATCATGTTAACCACACGGGGTTTCTCTCCCAGCAGAAGTCGATCCTGCTGTTGCTTTTGCCAGTCTGTGCACGGTCTGGTCTCTGCACTCTGGTTCCAATCCCAGGAGAGGCTCCTTGCAAAGCAAACATGTGGCACATCAAACACAGGCTGGGACTTATGTTTGATTCAGCTGCCGTTTTGCCCTCTGAAACTGCATAAAGTTTTGTATGAAGATCAGAGAAAGAGCCAGCTAGGGCTGGCAGCACTATGCTGTCTTCCACGACTTCACGTGTTAATGTGAAGCTCGTCTTTTAAGATGCCAACCTGTCAATATTGTCTGAAAAAGGAACAATGATGCTTTGAACCCAGAAGAAGTTTTCCCTACTCATGAGTGTGAAACAGCACTATCAGCAGTCTTGGAAATGCAAACACATAATCATTTCTGCATCGAATCAGACAGAACTGTGCACTGGAGGCAAGGCCTCTGTTTCTCATCCAAGTGCTGAAGTAGGGCAGATCCATCTTCCTTGTTTTCTTGCCAGATCTAGGACATAAATTCATCTCAGCTCTCAGTGATTAACAGCACTTGAGGACTGAAGCTGAAGGATGATGTTTCAGCGTGGCAGCAGTGAGAACAGGACCAATGAGGTTCACACAACAATACTGGTGAGCATGGCAGCGCTCAGCTATTGCCACAAAAGCCCATCACAGGCTTCTTTCTAAAATTACACAATGATGCCTAAGCTCTGGTGGTACCAGTAGGTAACACGGAAAAGCACCTTTTGGGGGGCTCAGTTTTCTTCAGTCTCTTAGACTTGGCTATAGCAGTGCCAGAGAGAGCAGGACAGCTCTGCAGAGCTGGAGTGACCAGTGTGCAGCTGCTGGGAGCACCCACATCTTCAGGAGGGGAGATGGCTACAAAGCCAAGGGTACAGCCTAGTGCTGGGGCTGAGGGAGGAATAGCTGCTTTTCATCTGTTTGCATAACTTCCGTGAGAACATGAGAGAGCAGGAAGAGGGAAGCTTGAGAACCTCTAAAACAAGTATTTTGCTGCCTCTTCAAGTCTCCCAACCAGTTATGAGCACCATACAGGTTATTTTGCATGGAGTTTTAATCCCAATTGCCACACGGGTTTTCAAATGTGCACAGAGCAGCTTTTCCACATCTGCTCTTACATGATTTTTCTTGGAAAAGTTTTTTTTCCCTAAGAAAACTTGTTTTTAGACATTTGCTTGCGAATGCTGACAGCTCTGAAGAAAGGCACCACAGTATGTTGCACAAGGCTGAAAAATGTCAATGGAAAAGCCTTTCCACTCATTTCTATAGTGAGTAACCTTACCATTCCATCTCTGCAAGTTTTTGCACTCATTTGCAAAACCTCAGAATATATCTCTTTGCCAGAGAGACCAGGCTTGGGCAACGATGGCAAAGAACTGTCTCAGCTTGCACAGAGAGGAGATTCCAGGAGAGAAGGATTTTATTTAAAAATTAGAAGAGGGATTTGAGGGAGACAAGAGAAACCTGAGCACTGAACTGAGGCCATCGGAGCCCCAGACTGGCACTGTGACTGGAATGCCACCTCCTATCTGTCCCTTACCCAGCAGGACACAGTTTCAAAAAGCAAAATAAATTAGCCTGGTCGTATTCCAGACAGGTACTTCCCTCTGGCTGCAGCTGAACACGGTCTTCCAGCAGAAGTAGAATCTAAAAGTCACCCCAGCCCCACTGTTCCCTCCTCACAATGGAGTCCCCTCCCTGCCATCTCAGACCTACCAGCACTCAACTGCTCCATAACCCACTCCCACTGACATATATAAGAACAGGCAAAAAAACCCCCAACAAAACCCAAAACACTTCTTACTGCATGGCTCATTAGAGCCTTAAACTGATTCCTCTCCCTCCTTCCCTCACAATTACAATCATTACTATTTCCTTGTGCTTAGGCAAGCGAATTTCCATTGTCAAACCTCCTGTTAGTCCTTCCCACTTACTAAACTCAAGAGGAAAACGTTGAGATGTGATTTACTAGGGAAGGAAACCATTTAAATACATTATTCATTAAAAACAGGAAAATAAAACTAACAAAGCAACTTTGATCTTTTCCATGATTAATTCATGCGCCAGAAGCTCTCTGATTTAGAAGATCTCAAACCACGCTGGCTACAGAGCAGAAGTAGCAGTAACAGAGTGACAGCATTTATAAGTCAAAGCTCCCATCACTTGTGCAAAATCCTCGAGAAAAGCAGAATTGGTAGCAGGGAGATCCTGAACCCTCCCTGCTCCCGCTGCCTCGGGGCTCCTGCGTGTCACAACCATCAGCAGCTCACATGCTCGTGGGTGGTTCCATAGCAGGGATCACAAGATGCTCCGAGGAGGCCGTGCCCACACAGGGAAGCACAAGATCCAAGCCGAACCTATTTTTAACCAAGTGCAGTTTAAAGCTATTTTTAAAGTGGATGCTCTGGAGACATCCCCCTTTTGGGGCACGGGGGCAGCTTCAGAAGTTGGCTGCTTTGGCATTGAAACAAGGGTGTCCACACAATGTCTGACGATCAATTAAATCTGCTTAAAACTCACACCTTTATTTATGTTCAGGCACTGCAATTTGCTAGACACAGGTTTAACATCAGTCTCAAAGAACGAGGAGCAGGAGAATACTCTTTATGGAACACAAAGACAAAACACACAAAGAAACCAGGATGAACAAAAAGCCAGTTGAAATGGGAATATCAGGCAGCTTGTGTCCAGAGGGTCTCAAAGTTTTGCAGCATCTCTACAAACAGTAACCACATTCCTCAACACAGCAGCCATCCCTACTATGAAATCTCAACCCTTCCTCACCAAGGGCACTGCACCCCTCCACGAGAAAGCAAACTGTATCCCAAACCACAACTGGAATCTAGTCAGGAACAAAGTAACTGGGAAAGCTAATTAAACAGGACAAGTTAAACACTCTCCTTTTTCTGCCACTGGGGCCTCCGACTGCTGTCATGAGATGCCTCAGCTTTTCCCCAGACCCTGGAGGTGAACAGGCCTTGGGCTCACTGGGCAGGATGATCAACACCTGAATCACCACCCTGCAACACCTGGATTCTCCTGGTGGACTGGTCACCCCACAGCTGCGGAGCCCAAGTGGTCCGGCAGCAAACTCAGCTCTGATCACACAGCTGACCTGGGAACTTTTGAGATTTCCATGTGGCAGCTTGCTAATGACTGCTCTAATTTCAACAGCCTTAAAAAGCAGGTTGTTTACCATGTCGCTCTCCCACGCAGGTTCCCACACACCATGGGCTGAGTAAGACACTGCCGCAGCAAAGCATCTGTCAAGAAAAATAAATTCAGCCTCTTGTATTCCCAGCTTATCGGGAAGAGCGCTGCCAAAGAGCAGCACCTCTTCTCATCAACACATCCCCACCTCGGCAATGCAGTAAGGAAGTACTCAGTGCTCGGGCTGAGGATCGCACAATCCGTCCTGAAACTTCTACAGATGGCAGGGACCATGAGTGCTCTGCCTCTCCCAGTGCCAGGGGATTATTGTGATTTCCCAGAGGGATTTCCCCAGGGCTGCAGGCCAGGAGCGGCGCCTTCAGGAAACGCAGCCGTTCCCAACAGCTTCTCAGCAGCTAACACAGCCAGACCTGATCTCTCCCCTTTCCCCATCTCCTCCCAAACATGGTTTTCACCCTGCAATACATATTTCTCCACTTCTAAAATATGTCTCTGGGATTTCAAAAGCGGATGTCCCGAATCCAAACAAATACAGCTTTAAAAATGCTGGCTGCCACATGGAGAGAGTGTTTCTTGCCTTGGCTCAGGATCACAGAATCATAAAGTTTGGAAAAGACCTCCAAGATCATCAAGTCCAACCTCTGACAGAAGATCACACTGTAAACAAAACCATAGCACTGAGTGCCATGTCCAGTTGTTTCTTGAACACTTCCAAGGATGGTGACTCTACCACCTGCTTGGGCACTCTGGTTTCAGCAGCTCCATAATGTGACACTCACCAATTTCGTTCTCCCAAATGGGTGGCCCTTTCCAGCAGGCGTGAGAGCAGCAGCAGTAAGTCATATCCTGCCACCCCATGGGCTCTCCCAACTCACTCCTCTCAATTAACAAACAAGCAGAGGTGGGTGAGCAGGAAGAAAGTCACTTTCTCCAACAACTTGCGAGAGACACCTAAAACCTGTACCTCTCTTCATCTTTTTTCCCAGTCCTTCAATGGGGAAGGAACACTCGGGGAGGGAATTTGTTTAGGCTCAAATGACAGGAGAGGAAAGCCAGCCCGTGGTTTGATGGTCACAGCAGCCCTCACACAGGTTTAAGCAGTTCTCCCCCCACACAGCACCCTGCCTTCCTTCCAGCACTCCCTTCCCACACAGGCATTTTCCAGCCGAATCACGGGACACAGGGTTTTCTCTGCCATGGCCCTCATGTGCAAGTTGTCACCAGCCCTTCTGGATGCAACGCTGGACCCTTTCCCTGAAGGACTTGTTTTTCCCACTTTGCCTCCCGTTCACACGTGAAATACAGAACCAGAGTCAATGCAAGTAAAAACAGGTGTAGGAATAGACTGAGGCCCTGGATTCCTCACTCACCACCTCACAACTCTGAGCTGGGCAGGCTGGACAAGAAATATTTTTCTGCCTTTATCCTTGCTGACCTGTAAGTGTGATCTACAAGTTTGTATTGTGAACACACAAGAAAGATACATTGTAGACACAAAAATTTGGCATTGTCTGACTTTTGAGAGTTTGATTTTCTAATTATATCCTTCAAATGAAAGGTTTCTGGCTTTAAGGCAATTTCCTATATTTTATCAACAAAGAAAATTATCATTGGAAGCAAGTTCATTTGCTGGAACTGGAGCAGTCTCCCTGGCACTGGCTCAGCAGCAAGGCTGTGGTTTTGAGCACACAGCTCCAGGGAGAGAGGTGAGCACTAACACAGGAACACACACTTCCCAGGAAAGGACTAACAGGGGAACAACACTTCCCAGGAAACGATTATGCTCTACTGTGTGGATGAGGGCTAGTGACAGACACACATGCTCAACAAGTCTGGCAGCTAGACGGCAGAAAAGAGCTGAGATTCTGGGATTAAAAACAGTTCCAGACTCCAGCAAGAAACCGGCTTTGACGGTCACAGCTATGCTGCTGCTGCAGCCTTTCCTCGTCCCCTGCAGCTCCCCTACAATCCCTCTGTCCATATTCTCCTCCTCCCACTTCCTTCAACCTTTTGGGCTTCTTTAAGCTGCTTCTTCCTGACAACTCCTGGCCATACCCATCCATCATCAATCCCCAGACTAGTCTCCTACTTCCTTCTATCTCTCCTTATATTCCTTATCTCTGTCCTTCTTCCAGACCCTTATGGCTCTATTTCTTCTCCAAGCAACTTTTCCCAGTGTTTCCACCATTCACTGTCCTTGCCCCTGTCTCAGCAGATGGGGCAAGGAGAGCAGGACACATGCTCAGCCAGACCTCCTGCCTTCCTCCCTCCTCTGCACCACTGCAGTACCCAGGGCAGGGCTGAGCTCAGTCAGGGAGAGTTCTGGCCCAAAATCCAACCACAGCCCTGCTCCAATTTCCCACTCCAGACAGCTGGTGAAGAACTGGCCCCACTCAAGACAGCCCCAGGGAAACCCAAGAGCATCCTTTTCAGACAGACAGATCTACCCTCAGTTATGAAACTGCCTCATTCCTTCGTTTGCAACCTCCAGCAGTGCTGGCAGTGCCAGGAGGAGCAGCCACTGAGGTGGGAACCTGCTCGGTGCAGGTGGTGTCCACAGCACTCCAAGCCATGCTGATGGCATGCAGTTTATCCCACATGATAAATGAATAGATTTTCCCCAAAGACAGCAGACAGGGACAGCAGATGCTTTCATCCCTCCCTCTCTTGCCTCTGCCAAGCTTGAGGTCACCCTGGCCAAACAATGTCAGGATCTCTTTGCTCAAAGCTCTATTTTGATTCAGCATTTCATTCTGGAAAATAAACAGAATCACTGCTGCTGAAGCACTCCAGGAAACAAAACCAGCTGGCACTGAAGAGCAGGAAACTCATTATTTCTGCTGGGCATAGTCTGGAACAACCTAAAACAGAGGTGTATAAATTGCAGGTGAGAGTATTCACCTCCTAAAGCACCACTGGAAGATGAGCTCTGCTTCCTGCAGCTCCATGCCAGCTCACCCAGTGCTGAAGACCCTGTTCTGCCCTTGGCTATTTGAGACATGTTACCCCCCTCCAGTGAGGTGCAGGACTGAACTGCACAACACCCTCACCATGCAGCAGACTGATGCTGCTGATCCTCCTCATGTCTGCAGAGCCTGAGGGAATCTTGAGTCTCCCCAGAAGAACTAACGATGCCTGAATAGCTCCCAGGTAAATTGAGGTAATTAAACCAATTGTGGCACAACAGCACCTTGTTACTTTCAGGGAACAAGGACTTCTGGACGCCAGACAGACTGGGCTGCCAGGCACCCACACACAAGGAAAATCCTTGACTGGGGTGGTATCACCTGAATCAGGAGTCTCCTCCAGCAGCCAGAGCTGAGAGACTTCAATATTAAATGGGATACAGCTTAATTTGATAGTTGGTGGACCTGAAGTTATAGATATATGTAAATATATATATATAACAAATAGCATGGTTTTGTTGGTATTTTTTTCCTGCAGTTTCTGGTACAGATTTACAGAGCGACCCTTGGTAAAGCACTGGGGCTTTTGGACAGCCATTTACCTATTTCATCAGTCAGGCACCTCACAAACTGTGGTCTAGAGAAATTCAGGCACAGCCATGAGGTGTGCTACTGTCGGGGCACCCCCTTCATGCCAGTCCAGGGTATCAACGCAGGTGCCCTTGACCACGCTGGGTCCAGAGAGAGATGGCCACGAAACAGCATCAGCGTGCAGCAATCAGGGCTGTACCATCATCCCTGGATCCCAGCACTCACCTCCTATAGCTTTATGTTCACCTCCTTCCATCCCACACTCACCATCCTGCCCCACTGAGGCACAAACACCAGCCCCAGCACAGCCCTGTCCTCCAAGGCCAAGGAGATTTCAGCTCCTCTAGGAACTACCGTCACCTCTTCCAGGAATCACATTAAAATAAAGCAAAGAAACCTCTGTTCCTCATTACAGCCAGGAACACTGAAATCTCAGGGCTGATTGCAAGCTTGCATATTTATCTCTAGGTTTCAGAGCCCAGACAAAACACAGCCCACTGAGGAAGTGAAGTTAACCCTGATATTGCTGTTTGTTGCATTTTTTATAGTGCCTGGGTATCTCTGCAGTTGGCAGATCTCGGCAAGTCACGAATTAGTGACAAAAACCTCTTGGCATTAGACACACTGCAATAGCTGTGGGGCTCATACAGACCATTTCCTGAGAAATAGAAGCAGTCTTGTGGATATGTGGCAGGCTGGGGTGCTGTTCTCCTCCTGGCTCTGCATTACAGTCCCTCCATAAACACCAAGCAAATCACTTCATTTCCCAGGGTCTGGCTCTTCCTGCTACCAGGCATAAACAGCTTTGTTTGTTTGCTTTCCTCTTGAAATCCTTTTTCCCTGTGAAAACTCAGAATTTAACAATTTTGCCTTGTTTTGTTTTGTTTTTAATGGCAGAGAGGCATATGTCAGGTATCAGAGTGCCAGTGTGCAAGAATACTTGGGTTCTCTCTGCAGTATTTACATGTGAAATGCAATGTGCACATTTTGAGAGTTTCACTTTGGAAAAGAAGAAAAGAAACTGGTGGAGGCTTCAGGACAAGGAGAGAGCTGCTCTTGCTCCTGCTGGCTTGGCTGATAAACCTCTGTTGGGGTGCGCAGGAGAGCAGTATCTGCTCAGGACTTGAAGATCAGCCTGTGGAAACCTTTTATTTTTTAACCTGCCATTTTACTTTTTAACCTGACTGACATCTTTCAGCAAGGCTGGAGATGCACTGAAGTTCATCTGCCTGCCACACAAGAGATGCACAGCATTTGTCGAGTACATTCCTGGTCCCTGCAAGGGCTCAATCTTCTCAGGGCACACTTAGGGTGTATTTTCTCCCCCATGGGACTCAACACTGTCCTGACCTATCTCCACCTGAAAATGCAGAGTTGAACCAACACGGAGTGGATCTGGAAATCCCTTGCTTACAGCACGCAGGTGTGACAAGCGTAAAGCACTAGAAAAAGTGTAGATATTGGGAAAAAATACAAGAGTGTAGAAACACACGTCTTCGGCTGGTCTCTGCCACATAAGACTTTGGGCGAGACATTCAAGATTTCCATGTCCTCAGACAGTATATCAAAGACAGCAGAACTTTCTTTATCTTATTCTGCACCGATATGGCCTGTTTGGACCAGGAGGTTTTCTAGGTGGTGTCTACTACAAGCTTTAAAACTCTGCTAGAGCCAGTAAACCAAAAGAGAAGAGTGGCCCAAAAAAACAGGGGATGAGAACAGGGCATTTTTTATTCCTGGTTCCTAGTTTCCAGTATTTATTCTCTTATCTATAAAAGATGGGCTGAAAGCAGTCATTATTGCAGTTTACAGAGGACTGGTAAAACTTTTTTTCCTCCCTGTTGTGCAAGAGTCTGGTAACAGATCTGTCAATAGAAATTTTATGGGGCTGAGGAGCTACATTATAGTGCAGAGCAAGGATCTGGTTTGTTAGCACAACACCTATGTTCCACTTGAGACTTTAGGGCTGCAGATCTTCAGTGGTACCTGTCTGAGAAAATGTTATCTCTTAAAAAAAACTTTGT
This sequence comes from Cnemophilus loriae, assembly GCA_013397755.1. Lineage (NCBI taxonomy): Eukaryota > Metazoa > Chordata > Aves > Passeriformes > Corvidae > Cnemophilus > Cnemophilus loriae. Next base: position 560,744 of record VZTF01009426.1, read on the forward strand.
GTTCGAAAAATGTATTCTAAGAAAAACAACAGTGAAAGAACCAAGAATCTTTGTGTTTGAGAACAAACCATTTTAATGTGCCAGCTGCAAACCAAAGAAGGTCTAGAGGCAGCTTTGGGCTTCCTGAACCTGCTTCTCAGGTTACCTGTAGGTAAGCAGGTTCAGCTTCCTCCTTGGGGAGGATGGAACTAGATGATCCCTAAGGTCCTTTCCAATATGATTCTATGATTCCTTGCTGCTGCAAACCCTACCAGCATAAAATATTTAGTAATAGGTGCTATATCCGCTCTACCAACTCACTTGGCTTTTCAATATTCTCATCGTTCTATTTCTTGCCCAGAACTCAAATTTGTCATTGTCTTTACTGACACTGAAAGAAAAGAAACAACCATTACTTACCTCACAACGATAAAATTAAAACTGAACTTCAAGCCAGAATTATCACTTTGAGTGACAACATGAAAAAAAAAAAAAAGGCAAATTGCAAGAGTTCAAAGCACTAAAATAGAAGCACTCTATTTTCTACACGGCTTGCTTCATTCATTAATTCAGTCAAATACTTAATTTGTATTAACTGAATTAGCTTTGCTCAAAATTAAATAGAGCAAACAGAAAGAGAGGTGGCAAACTGAGGGCACGCAGCACACCTTGCAGGCAAAGCTGTGAGGGGACTGGGCTGGCTCTGGGACTCCAGTGTTGCAAGGAGAGAGGTTCAATCCATCCAGGCACACACCTGGGGCCTCTCAGTGTCCAGCCTGACCTTGCTGCAGCCAAACAGCCTGGCCCAGGCACCATCCCTGGCTCTTGGATATCTCTTCTAACTTCTCACAGGGGTCCAGAGACACCAATCACAGCAGTGGTTCCCCCACACTCACTGCAAGGCTTTTATTTCAAATCAATCATATCCTGCCCAAGAAGAGCTAATTCAGAGTTTGCTCTTTCACAGCTGAAACCAGTATTCAGTGGGAAAAAGCAACAAGCAGTGAAAAGCAGGTCTGAATTCATGTTACCAGCAGAGCAACACCCTCTGGGGCACCCCATGAGCCCTATGTGTGTGAAAGAACAATACAGCAGATTTTTTTCCCTTTAAAGAAGGCCTGCAAGAGTTGAGATCCTGTGGATTATCTCAGGCATCCAGGCACAGGCATGGGATCACAAGGAGGGAGGGAAGCAGGACTCTCCGGGTTCTGTTAAACCACAGCTCCTGCAGTCCCCAGGGCTGGGCAGAGCTTGGTGTGGTTCCACACACACTGCACCCTGCTCCTGTTCCCAGCTCCTCAGCTGACAATGTGCCTCACATCCACAGCTAGAACACACCTCAGAGAAGGCACATTCACTGTTTTTAAGAGAGCAGAGGCAAGGAGACACAAACAGAGACAGAGATAAGAAATGCTAAAGACACTCCTGAGAAAAAAATTTGGGTTTATATCCAGAGTAAAAAGAATAAGGAAGTTTTTTAAAGGAATCATAATTTTGGTAACTTGAAAAAAAAATTCCTATTATCAGGCAGGGCGAAATAAAGAAAAACTAGAAAAGAGTAAATAAATTCATTTGAGAAAAAGAGGGGAATCAATCCCTAAGCAATGCCTGAAGTCTGGCAGGCGGAAGTCAGTCCTCATCTTCTCTATAAAACAGCTGGACTGAAACAGCTCTTGGGTCAGTGAGGGAGATGGCAGGGGAAGAGTGTGCTCCCCTCCACCCCAGCTGGGTGCCAGGGCCACCAGGACCCAGGGATGTGTCACCCTTGGGGAGTTCAGGAGTTGGACTTTGCTGATCCTTGTGGGTCCCTTCCAACTCAGAGTATTCTGTGATTTCTGTGAGAGGTAATCTCCTCCCAAGGTAAGGAGATTTTCATTTTAATTTTGCACCGGTTGCTTTACACAGGAAATGTCAGCTGAATGAGGGGAGTTAATATAATCAGATACAGCTTAGCACAGCAAGTATATCCAGGCAGAGAAAATAAACAGAGGCAGGTATAATTTCTCCTTACCTCCCTCAGTTCCTATTGCTCTGTTCCTTTCTTCTTCTGAAAAACTACATGTATTTTTAACACATCAAACAGGCAGGTCTCCCTGCCTCAAAACAGCAGGGCAGCACTGATGGACAGAAGAGCCATATGGGAACCTGCAAAGAACTAACCTCTTTCCAGCTGTATGTTTCCTATACTGCCCTCACACCCTGACCAGTACTCAAACGCCTCTGTCAGACTCACAGGAGTGACACCTTGCTCCCCCATCCCTGCTGTAGGTGAGCAGAACCAAGTAAGATTTTGGCCAGAAGAGCTTTTGATCAAACCAAAAAATCACCACTCCTAAAGGCAAAGTCCAAGCACCACCAGGACTGTCTGTTCTGAGTAAGCAAAACAGGACAAACAAAATAGGACAGTCTCAGGCAGACCTAAAAACCCAGTCTCGATTGTTCTGTGGGGTTTTTTTGGGTTTTGCTGATTTTTCTTCTTATCCCCTCTATTTCCTCCCTCTCTCTGCCTACTTTTTGGACTTTTACTTTACTGGAGGTAGACAATGGTGCCTGAGAGCCTGTGAATTTGGCTATTTCCATAAACAAAACAACTAGCTCGGCATAAGAAGTCATAGGGAGCAGGGAGGATGTGGCAGCTGCCGCCTTCCAGATCAGGGGAACAAGGGGGAAGCCGCTTTTTGAGCTTTCAAGTTGTGAATTATTCTCAAGACTTCTTCCCAAACAAACTTTAAATTTTCAAATACAATTCTGAGCCACCACATTTCCCGAAAAAGAGAGAGAGAAAAGTAGAATTAAACATGATGTCATGAATGAGACGTCACTGTGTATCAGAAGGAAACCCCTTCCTCATGAATGCCTCCTCTACCCAATGACTGGGAAAAGTCAGTATCTGCAATCAGGCTTGCCCTGGATTAAGTCTTTTCTTGGAAACTCTAAACCACACATGAGAACAACCAGACAAGAAAAAAACCCAAGAGCCACCTTTGATCTTCCTGTTCTGTAAGTCTACACATCCTCAAGAACAACAGAAGAAAGAAGTAAATTATTTCCAACATTTCCCATTTCCCTTGGAAAGCAGTAGCTGTACAAACATCTGAGTTCTTCATTTCTCATCTCTGAGACCTTATTAGCAACATGCTCAGCCACAAGCACAGATCTGAAACACACTCTGGATTTATGCTCATGCCCACCATCCCTGCTCAACCCCGCCGTAAATAGCCAAGCATGACACTCCTGCATGTGGATACAAACTGGGATGTAAGCCAGCAAAAGCCCTCCAGTTTCTTCTCTTTCCATCCCTGGCTCTGTCATAGGCAATTAAAGCCAATTTCTAACATCCTTTTCACCCCTGCAAGAACCAGCACACCTTGGCACCCTCCCTGTTCTCTGGTTACAAATACAAAGATTTCCTGGGTTGCTGCAGCACAGCTCACATCCACACTTGTAACTCGTATCACAATAAACAACAGGGAAATCAAAACCATCACGCTATAAAATATAGTTACCAAAGAAAAGCTGCCCGGATACTCTTCTGGGGCAGCTGTCACACTAAAAACTTGCACGCTTCCTGTGCAAAGTGAACCCGGGAAACAGAAACGCTCGTGAAGTAGATGTGAACCATTACAGAATAAAAGTCATCCAGATGTTTTAAACATGTTCTATTTTAAACATGCTCTACTTTCTCCTCAGCTTGCCCTTCAAGAGGCACCCAGGTGAAAAGCACGAGTGACAAAAACAATGTGTCTGAAGGACAATTTCGGGGAGATAAACCAGAGCGAGCACGAACCGGCTCCTCAGGTCTGAGATCAGAGCAGAGGGCGCACACAGCTCCAGCCGTCACCAACAGCCCCTTCCAGGTCTCCCCCATCACTCCAGAAATCTCAGGCACACCACAGCATGCGGCCCCTGAAGAATCCAAACGCCTGCACTGCTCTGGAACTGACGGCAGGAACACAGACCAGAGTCCAGCTCTGAATGGAAACAAGCCAGAGTAACTCCCTTACCTTCTGTGAAGCTTCCTTTAAGAGTGATGACAACAAACACTTTGCCTTCTGGCTCCAAATCCACCTGAAAAAAAAGAAAGGAAATGTTAGAAGATTGGTTTTTACGAAGCAGAAATTCTTCTCGGGGTTTTGCCTGACTAATCCTGCCAACATTTGATAGTATTTGAACCCGTATATATTCTCATGCTCTCTTTAATTGAAAATAAAAATCAAGCATCTGGTGCCCAAAGTGCCCAGCATTCAGGGCTCCATAAAAAATAAGGAACTTGATTCCTTCTTTTTCCTAGATGTGCTGAACAATCTCAGCCGTGCTAGAGGAAACAGAAGTTTAAAAAAACCCTATGGTTAACAGTGTTTCAATTTGTGAGATAAATGAAGCGGGACTAACACTAAATTCTCTGAAAAGATCAATGTGCATCTGTTTCGAGAATTATACGGATATTTCCTCCCTATTATATTTTATCTCAGTGAAATTTTTACAGTCTCTCAAAATACCATCAGCTCTGAGGCAAATGCTGATTTCTTACATAAATCACCTTTTGGCCTTAAACCATAGGAAATAAAAAACTGTTAGTGCTGTTACCTAAGGACTTCTTGTCATTTAATCTAAATTAGATAGAGATACAGAACATAATTTTAGGGATCAGAGATTCAATCCCGATGTCAGTCAGGCTGTCCTTGAAATAAAGCATTTCTTTTTTGGTGAGTAGATTTTTCATTTTGAGATCTATTTTTAATAAGGGTCTTGCTTTTAGTGTTTTTTTTTTTTTATTTATTCACCAGCTAAAATCACAGCTAAGGATTCCTGACGTTTGAGTCAGGCTGTCACACAGAAATCTCAGTTAAAAAAACAAAAACAAGGAAAGAAATAACAAGGCACCCCCCGAATGCCCCACAGATTGCAAGGTTAAAATTAGCAAAGAGGAGCTTCACACCTCGTGGGTATCGATCACCTCTGCAGAACAGGAATTTTCAAAATGGAGCTCTCTGGGGGAATGAATAATAATGAATAATTTGCTCATCCAAACCCTCCCTGCTCCTCCTGTACAACCACAGGGTGATGAGCTCAGGCTGCCTCCTTTTCCAGGGGTAACACACGGTATACCCTGTCAGCCCTTTGACTCCTCTCTAGTGTAAACACACAGCACATCACTGAAACAAACCTGAGCTCCCAGAGCAAGGGCTGTGCACCACCCCTGACCCAGACATTTGCTCGTGGTGTCCAAAAAATGCTGCTGCCACAAACTAAGCGTTTTTTTTTAAGGCAGTAACGTTAAGACACTGGAAAAATAGAAAGGTGAACCCTAAAGAGGAGCCAGACAGCCAAGCTACAAACGGAGGGAAAGCACCTGCACAGCTGGAGGTGCGAGGAGGTGTCTGAGCTGGGCTGACTCTGCAGGGTTAAGGTACAGCAGCCTTTTCTGCTGGCACCTCCACTCCCAGGAATGCTGACACAGCCCACAAAAACCAGCCTTCCGGGGTAAGTGAAGGGGAAGCACAGATAGCCATGTATTTCCCTAACCCATAATTTGTTGCAGAAGTAGCGAAATTGTTATTTAAACTGCTGGGAATTTGTTAGGACGGGCAGAAGAAATATTTTCAGGAAAAAGAATGAGCAAACATCTCATTCACACGACTCTAGCTACAATTCGAGTTCCACATACGCACTTTTATCAATGGGACACAAAACAGGGAAGCTACAGCTACTTGGGAAAATCCTAGCAAAATGCTGGTTTTATGAACACTATACTCTCCACTAAAAAAAAAAAAAAAAAAAATTAAAAAAATTAAAATCAGTCTCACAGGGAAAATTTAAAGCAAATATTTAGCCTTGACTCAATATTAATTTTTGGGCTTGTTTGCACTGCATATTACACTCGTTGTAGGAAGCAGTGTTTGAACAGCCCTCTGTCTCCATTAATACTGAAGACATTTCCCAAATAGATTTCGACTCCAGCAATATCATGCATCATTTCTGCCTAAATTTCAGTTCCCTGGAGAGATGTGCAGCTTTGTAAAGAAATGTTTCTTTCCAAAATATATAATAATATACAATAATATATAATCATGCAAATTGATTTATGGGATACCAAGAATTCCGGTTTTGTGGAAAAAATCCTTACTTACTTAGGTTTCCAAAATCATTCTTCAGTGCTTATCATTTTCCTGCCAGCCTGCATATAGGGTATGTCAGACTGCTGCTTCCACACTGACAAAGAGGACCCTTCCTCCCTTCTTCTGACACACAGTATCTGGTGGGATGTGGAATAAATCCTGTACTCCTTGTTCAGTCTTAAAAGCAAAGGCTTGTCAGGACTCAAGCAGCTGAGCTGAGGCCAGGAGATCCAACAAAAGCATCACCCACCTTCGACACAGGGCACAGACAAAAACTGGCCCAAAGTCCTGACACACCTTGCTGTCCATCTCTGCAAAGAGATTCCTCTGCCCCTAGCACAGCACAGTCCTCTGCCCGTAGCAGTCTTACAAAACAGAAACGAAATCATTCAGAAAGCAATAGCAGGAGATTTACGAGAGTTATAAAACATTCTCTCTCCCCTCCAGACTCGAAGATTAAAGACCAGTCAAATCCCCTACACCTACTAAGCAGCTGTGCTTATGTTGTAGAGCAGTCCCAAGAGCACTCAGCCAAGAGGACTTGAGCTACACTCGGGATCTTCTCACAGAACATGTAAGGAGCATCTAATCAAAACTTATAGCTGAAAGGCTCCAAAATGAGGCTGAAGCCCCAGCATACCAGGAGCTGCTGAAACTTCGGCACACCAGCACTGATGGATGCAGGACTAATGGGGGATTCTTGTTCTAGACAAGAGTTTAAACCAGACAGTCTTAAGGGTTTCTCTAGTCTTAAATTGATAGCAACAGCAACAACAAAAGATAAGATACAATGAAATGAAATAATAACACACCACAGGGAAGAGTCTGGCTTTTGGACTCGCTGTGATCTCCTTTAAGGATGAATTTGACCAGCTAAGTAGCAGCCAACACAGTACCTGAGATAACTCTCAGACATGCGGAACGTGCCCGAAGCAGAAAACAACACCTGACCTAAAAACCTGAAAGGAAAATGTCTGACCACAGACCTGAGCCGGCCTGAGAAACATCAGCAGCTCCCCGAGAGCAGCACCTGCCTGACAGGACGTGCTTCCCACCATCACAGGGACACCCTGAGCTACAGCCACACCACCGGGGTGGCCTCATGCTGGCAGCAGCTGACGCCTGTGAGCTGCTCACACTTGCTGGACCCGCGGCGCCGGTGCAGCCCCGCGTGCTGAGCTGGGTGTGTGCAGCCAGCGCCTGGCTCGGGCCCCAGCGGTGACCTCAGCCAGCCCTGCAGCACAGCCCCTCGTGCTCCTGCTTCACACCCTCAGCACCACCTTCGCACCTTCAGCAGCGCCTTCCCCCTTGCAGTGCAGCCACAGTTGTAGCACACGCTTCGGGACGGCTCTACCGACCCAGCAACTGCAGCCAGAGCTGGGCAAGCAGAAATTGCCCAGAACCGTCTGAAACCAGAGACCCACAGATCCAGAGTCTGGTACCCCTCTGTGTCCCCAGAAGGAGGAACTCCTGATATAAGCCCTCCTTCAACCTTTCCAGTCACCAAAGCACTTCCATCACCAGCACCTACTTTCACAGACGGAGAAGGCTTCTCATCGTGTTCTGTTACTTAGTAAGACCTGAGCATTTCAAAAGGAAGCTGCTGCCACAGGACTGGCCCTCCAGCCATGGAAGGGATAACCCTACCTGGGCTGGCAGCCCAGGCCCTGACTCCACGCTGGCACAGCTCCAGTGATGCCAGTACCTCCCAGCACCAGCAAACATCCTCGGGATCCAGCCTCCCAACAGCAGCGTGGGTGTAACACAAGTACCACACAGACACCAAGTTTTGCTCCTCACTTCTTTTCATTTTTTATTTCCCAGCATTGACATTAAAGGCAAAACCCCTACATTTTTATAGAGAAACAGGGTGTCACAGTATTAATCTTGACAGAGTTACTAAAGTCCAAAGCAGATAATGAAATCAGTTTGGGTCAACAATGCAGCTGATGTTCTTTCTTAAAGAAAGCAGGAGAGGCTCAGAGAAACTCAGCAGCCTGAAGGCAGCACAGATGATGCTCAGGGGGAACTCCTACACCATAATATAAGAGATAAGTGATACAGGAGTGTAACCATCCATGTGTATTTGACACAATCATCAAAGAGCAATACGTACACAGGAAGGTTTCCTAATGCCAAGATCTATCTGGCATGGGATAACTTATTTTAGGGAATCACAGGCTTATGCCTGGAAGGTTTAGTATCAAAGTCAAAGAAAAGTCCTGTTGTATTGGGAGAAGCAAAGGAGAAGTATGAAATTCTATGCATACCTGATATTGTGAATGATGTGAGGTGCAGTGATCTCAGAATAAATCGAATTAAACTGGTGGTGTGCAGCATCACACCACTGGCAGGTAGAGCTGTGAACAATCATCACTCTCTCCTCTCTCCAGTACTTTCATCCTCAGCCTGGTCCCCCAGGGAAGAAACAGGAGGAAAAACACAGACTTTCTGGCTGGTTTAGCGGTAACTTGGCCAAGTTTTAGCTCACTGGGAGAGGAAAGTGTGCTTATCAGTGCAGTAAATCTTTTAGTCACCCTCAAGGAAATGAAGGCAGCACGTTTGTCCACAGCACAAGGGGTAGAAAAGATCAACTGCTGGAGCTCAGCTCTGTCTGTGAGAACAGCACAGGATTTTGGCCCAGAGCTAAGCACACACTTTAACTTCTGTTGAACTTCACAGCCGTACCCAGGAAAACAAGCGCTGGAGGATTTTGGCAGGCGAGCTGGAAACGAGCAGGTAAGGATGACGAGTTCAGCCACGGCTTCATTACACTGCGAGGCACAAGCCTTTGCCAGGACAGCGTGCTGGGAGTTAGGAACTCCACTCCTAACCCAAACCACTCACCTGGTGCCCCGTGCCTGAACTTGCCGGGATGGTGCTGTTCCACGTGACTTCAAAGGGAGCTGCCAGGGACTGGCTTCCCACAAGGAGGGGCCCCGGTCAACCACCTCACACACCTTCCCCAGAAAAGGGCTGTTCTGACACGGTTCTCAACAACAGGGCAGGTGTTATTTACTGCCCTTCTCTGCATTACAAAAAATAAGCCAGTTCAGGAGCGGAACAGATGCAGGGAGACCAAAACAGGGCTCCTTAATCACATACCTTCACACATATAATAAAAACTGGTCGTGCGTGATTCATCAGTGGAAGAGGTTTGGAAAACAAATTCAGAAGGAGGGTAATCTCTCAGGCAACATATCAACACCCAGCCGAAGCATCCACTGAACTCGAAGAGCAGGTATAGTGAGTTAGCCTCCGAGGGAGCCCAGCCTGCCCCTGGGAAAGGATGGGAAGAGGCAGATCCAAAGGGTGCCTGCCTGCGAGTCGCTCACTCTCCAGAATGGAGATGAGGTAGATAAGGTGGGCCTCCAGGATGAAAAGACATCTTCAACACTGCACCTGGCACAAGCACTAAATCTCACAAACACAAGTTTACAAGATTTTTTTTTTTTCCCCTCCCGTCCCCACAACAGATAATCCAGTCTGGGAAGTCTGATCTAAGGCACATCAGAATCAGTGGGAATCTTTTTATTGTGTTTGGATCAGACACAAAAGATGACTGTGTTTACCCTGGAGCCTAGAACATCCTTTCTCCCACTGCTGCCCTGTCCTTCCTTCCCCACAGGCACAATCCATAAGCATCCTAGAAGTACAGCCTTTTTCTAAGGCATGTCAATGCTGACATGGCTTCAAAAACAGAACAGGCCAGACACTTGCAGTGAGTAAAGCAAATATAAAAGCTACCTAGGGACTTCATTAGCTTAATTAAACAAGTAGCTATATCTTTTGACTTCCTACATAATTTTTTAATTTTAATTAACAGAACTGCATATGTAATCAGTCATTTGTAGAGGCAATTCCCAAGGCTCTGTTCAGTCGAAAGAGCTGAAAGTCTGGGTTAGGCTGAAGCTGGTTTTTCACATGCCTCTAGTTATTTCTTGTCATCTTTCTTGTTTAAGCTCTTACCAGATCATGCTTATGGAATGTAAGATCTTTCTGTATTTTAATAAGGTAGCACCTCCTTGGACAGGTCAAATGGCAATTTTCTCAGCCAAATACACGGTGTCTGGATTAATCAGTCCCTCTTATACTTCTCGAGGGACAGACACCTGTCTATCAAGTCAGACACCTTTGAAAAATCCTCAGGGCTGTCTAGCACAAAGGGGATTTTGCATTTCCAGACCAACAGATTAAAGTGTTTTTCCTACAAATGCACAGCATGCACTTTTCAAGATTCAAATTAGGGTGCCTAAAAAAAAAAAAAAGCACACACACACAGCAGGGTACCAAGTATCTTCTTATTCCCACAAAGGCTGGCAAGTGTTTAGGGCAGTAATTCCCACTGCAGGTGCCAGGGGCAGATATGGACAGCACTTGGAAAAGGCTGCCAATCCCACCTCCGATCAGCAGGTCCACGTACCCTGAGTGTCGAAGCCCTCACAGCTCACCTGAACAAAGTTTAATACTCTGCAGCTAAACTCACACATGGCTGGAAAGTCAGTCTCTCTCAAAACTCCTATAACCAGTTATTCCAGCTATTACTATAATATTGTCATTCTAATTTTTTGTTTCAGGACAGCTGCTTAAAATATTACTTTTGTTTTCGTTCAAGCTGCCTAATTATAAGCTATGCACCAGCCATGAACAAGCATGCATAACTAATGACTCTTAGCCAATCCTGGACTCTTTAATCAATTTTAGTCTAGTTTCATCCAAGAAATTACCCACCTCTACAGGAGATTTGCTCGAGTAGGAATGACATTTATTTATCCTGTGAAAGTTCCTGCCAAGAAAACTTGCTTGAAAAGCTACAAATAAAATGCAGATAAAAAAAGGAGGTTTCAAATCCTCAAAAAAACCAAAACTTTCAAAAGCACGAGCCAGAGCCTGCTCCTAAGGGTGTTACACCAATTTATACTGCTTTTGAGAAATACCTCTAAAGCAATGAATGATTTACAAGTGATGGTTGCGGGAAGATGCTCTTTAGTATATTTGAAAGAAAAAAAAAAACTAGTGTTATAAAGTCAAAAAAGAGAAACAGACACGACTGGTTCAGGGACTATTATGTTTTTGTTCTCCTTGTATTTTCAAAGAAAAACAACAACCACTCTCAAGAGGGATTTTTTACCTTTTTTCCCAAGTTATGTGGCAGGGGGAGGGGATCCAATTGCCTGTTTATAAATCCCACGGTACTGAAGTTTCTTGAAGACAAGGCACTGATCCCAACAGTACCATCACTGACTAAGAACCCACTCATTTAGAAATTTAAGTGAAATTCAAAACAAAATGGGGGGGACGTGGGAGAGTCCAAGAATCCCATGCACACACTGGAGTCTGCAACAGAGGAGAGCTTTCATCCACAACCTCATACAAGTGTATGGCTAGAAATGGCTAGGCTGGTAAATGGGCTGGGAAGAAAACGTGAAGGACGACCAGACCCAACCAGTGAGGGTCCATTTCCCGAGGGCACAGAACATGCCAAGCGTGGGATGACTCCGTGAACTGCCACGAACAGCAAAGCTGCTGGAACCATCCCAGTGATGGCACAGGGTGGCCAAGGGAGATGCCAGGCAGAGAGAAAAGGCTGTTCTGAGCCTTCCTGAGCAGCCCTTGCAGAGAGAAGGGGTAGAACACCACATCTGCCCCCCCAGCTTCCTCCCACAGCCCGTGTGAAACCAGAATCACGTGGGCAAGATGGATGCTGCCTTTCCCTACCACAAGCACATACAAGCAGAGCTTTAGCTCTGCTGAGCACAATTAAACCTTAATTATTCACCACACATCTTTGTAACACCATGCCAAATACCACCACGTCCAGTCCATCACTGTATTTTCCCTCCAACTCCTCTTGTCCTCCTCCTACAGGTAGATTTTTTTAAGGGATGGGAAGGAAAATCACAGATTGCTTTAATTTCCCAAAGGCAAATACTGACATCAATGCAGGACCACTAAATTAAAGGATGGCAAATGCAGGGCTTCATTTTCAGCTGTTTGATTACACCAAAACACCCATGCTCACATCCAGTAGCTGCTATCAGATTATCAGCTTTGCATATGCAATGTATGGAAATGTGCCTGCAAACACCTGTGTGTGCAACTGCAGGTAAAAGAGGCTGAAAGTGGGACAGGATCGCTGCTCTTGAGGGGACTTCGGAGTTTTGACCAACAAACAAACAACAAAAATCTTCTATTTCCATGCAATGAACAGTAACAACACATCAATAAACCTCAACAACCAGTTATTACCAGCAGAACAAAAATCTGAAGAGCTGGAGCTGCAAAGGGGTGATGCTGACAGCTCACATTTTAGGTCTGTCACTGAGCACACAATACAGGGATTGCCCTTCTCTATCTCCAAGATCTGGAGATTATCAACAAGGGTATTTTCTGTCTCCTGCATGAACCCAATACAACTTGGCAGAAAACCCAAGAAATCGTGCCACTTCTTCTGTTTACAGTAATAAAGAAATAAATTCATTGACTGCTGCCAAGTAGGCAAGTTGGTGGCATTTGTCATGTGGAAACATTCCAAGGGCCTCCACAACGAGATGCTGAGCAGAGCTTCCCCAAAGTAAAGCAGTGACATAGCTGAGCAGTGTCCCCCAGGAAGGAAAGGGCAGTGAAAAAGCAAGCCCAGGTAGCCCATGCACCAGCCAGTGCACACCAGAGACCTGGGTTTGGCCCAGAGAGGAACAGAACAGGCACCAGGCAGAAATACAGAAGGAGAAACAAAAAGATTGGGCAGAGAAGCAACAACAGTTCTCTCAGTCTTGAGAAGTCTTCCAAGGCACAGCATTCACCTTCAGTTTTAATTAACCTCCCCAACAAATCTAGGCAGACTTTATGAATCATTTATGACTTTACATTAAGCAGCACAGTCTGCACACAGTCTGAGCCTCTGTGTCCAGGGCACTCTTGCTGGTCACCCAGGGACCATCACTGCACAGCTGCAGCAGGACAGCACTAAGGTGTAACTCAGGGGGAAATCCACTGGGTTGTACAGCATCAGGCAGAGCCCCCAACACCCTGTTCATGGACCCAACCCAAGGAACAGGGACCCCTAAACCAGCTGCAGCACTATGCAAAGACCCCCTCTGCAGCTGTCTCCCCAGAACCTTACTCACTCACCTACTTGTGTTGTTCTCCACTATTCAGTGCTGGGAAATATTTTCTTGTTATTCATAGGTTTTATTGCATAATCTTAAACTTCTGAGAAATTATTCTCATTTGAGTCTCCATTAGGTGTGTCATTATTTTTAAAATATCTTCCTACTACATATAATTCATTTGGTGTGCTGCTGCTTTTCCATTTTTGTCCAATAGCTCTCTCTTCTTTCTAAAACCGGGCCACAGCAGATGAGATCATGAACCACTAAAATCCATTAGTCCTCCAGATACAATCCATCAAATTTCTCAACACCTCAGGTAGAAAGGGGAAAGGTCACAACTTCCTCCTCCTCCCAACCATTTCTGTCAGATACTGAAGAGCCAAATACCATCCTTTTAACAACAGTTAAAAGTTAAGTCTTGGTGGTGCAGCAAAAGGCAACCTGATGGAAAAGTTCAGTTATTTATGATGCTTGATCACTAATAATGAGCACTGTAAAACCAAAAAAAGAATGATTCTGGAGTGAGATGTGATCAGCATCTCAATGCCTGCAGCTCGATGGCAGGAAGATGGGGTTCCACAATACAGAGGCACAGATGCAAACCAACAGCTCTGCCCAGGGTTTGATTTACAGGCACCTTCCTTCTTCTTCCCTCCCTTTGACACCAAGTGTTGAAAAGATCTTTACTGCACTGGGGACAGCTGGAACCCTAAAAAGTGGATGGTAGAAATTTCAGGAAGGCCCACAGTGCTGGCTGTCACCCAGGCTGCCATCCTGGTGTCACATTCCTACAGGGAATGTGACAGATGGAAGGAGCTGCACATGAGATCCTACACTCCAAACACATCCCACACATCTCCACCTTTCCAACTAAAGACAGCAAAGCCCCTCTGGGTGCCAAGCAAATCTTACACCGTCAGTTTTACAGACAAGGAAAGCAACGTATGGGAATGGCAGGAGCAGAGGTAGAAACAGGGCTTGGGGTCTTCAAAAAATCAGACCTGGCCCACTGCACGGCAGGCACACTGCTTGGAAAAGTGCAAGGGAAACTCTGCAAAACCCACAAAAGCAACGCGTGCCTGGACTCCATAGAAGTCCAGACATCAAGAATAGTCAATTGCTCCAAAGCACCCAGTCTTTTCAGTGACTTTAAGGCCTCGAGCTAAGTGCATTGAGAGGCACACAACACCACCCCTGTCAGCATCACAATTAATTAATTTATGTGCAGGATCAAGTTATCAGCAGTATTTCTGGCAAAACCTAAGATTTCAAATGGCATGTCTCAGGGGCATGCCAGTCTTTAGAAGTACAGTTCCCAACACAGCTCACATTCCCATTTAAACTAGTTAATCCCATTACTAGTTAGTCCCATTACTCATCCTTAGCGAGGATACAAATAAGAGATTAAATCCAGCAACTTTCAATCTCGGCATGGGCTGTAATACCACGGGGAAACCTAAGCACCTCTGCTCTGATAATTCTTCCCAGATCTGGAATTAATCACGGTGACTTCCTTCTTCCTCCTCTCACTTCCTCACCCGGCAGTTTCTTAGCACTGAAACTATTAAGGACTAACATTTATACCCAGCCAGTATTAATCCACCACATCCCCTCCCCACGTTGCAAGATGATCTGCCCAGTGATTTGAGACAGGAGGATGAAAAGCAAGCTATCAAATATGAGTGGCGTCTCACAGGAGAGAACATGCTTGGGACACAGGGAAAGATGCAAAGAAAGGTTTAAAAGTACTTTAGCCCACATACTCCCTCCCCCATTCCCTGACAACCACTTATGGGATTGCTCCATATCCCTGGTACACACATCCCAGAACACCATGTAAAAGCAGTAGCAGTTTCTGGCTGCATAGCCAATTAGATGTTTCCAAAGGCACCCAAAAAAAAAAAAAAAAAGAAAAAGGAGTGCCAAGGCATGCACTCCCCCAGCATTCCTGAAGGTATGATGCTTTCTCCTGGTGTCCAGATGTTACTGCTCATGTCTCTACTCCAATCCCACGAGGTCCAGTGCTGGGAGCCACAATCAAGTCTTTAGGCAGCAAAAAGAATGTAGGTTGCAGCTGACAACACCCAGAAAGGACACGCCATTGCCAACATTTGCACTGCCAAGTTAGATCATGTCCTATTTGTAGAGTGAGTTTTGTTATGGGTTTGGTTTTCTGTTTGGGGGTTTTTTTGGTGGGGATGAAGGAAGAGTACAACCAAAATATTTCTGTAAAGCAGCAGTTAGAAAAAAGGGTGCAGAGGTGTGGTTTTTCATGGGGAAGGACAGTGGGTTGGATATCGGTACCAAAAATAATTAGGAAAAAAAAAATGTCCTGAAATCCTGAGGTCAAGCATTACAATAAGAGACAGACTGTCCAAGACCAAGCAATTTTTAGTCCCATCAAGTCTGTGATTACAGTTTTCCTCATCTACCTCATGAGAGAGATGATCTCACCACCCACTTGTGACCATAAAGTCACAGCTGTGACTCCAGCAATTAGGCTGAGCCAGGAAGGAGCTGAACAGCACTGGCCTCCAGCCTTCCCAAGCCACCGGATGGTGACGAGGTGCCGTGTCACTGGGATGTGCCGTGTCACTGGGATGTGCTGTTCAGCTGACCCAGCCACCTGCCTCCCTCTGAAGGACAGGAGGCTCTCCTGGGGTTTGGGTGCAACTGCAAGCTGACGGGCAGCTTGCTGGCACCTACTAGCAGGCATGTCGTCACGTATTTCCCCTTTTTAGTATTTCTTTTTCCCTTTCCAAAGTGTGGTTTCAAGATGAGGAACCAGTGTGACCAAGATTTACCTTGGATTAAATAAACCAAAGGGTGGAGACACCCAGAAAGGGTATGTAGAGGAAAAGGTCAGAACATAGTTGGAGTGGTTTTGCTCACAGGTCCATCGAGAACATAACTCGGTGCTGGCCACATTTCCCATTCAAAACTCAACGTCACCCACAAAGCTGCAGATAAACCTTCTTCTCTTCTAACACAGCTTTTGCTGAGGATTGCCACGAGTCCCAGCACATGGCAATCCTAGGTAAGCCAAGAGCAGGACAGGCTCACTTATAAAGCCAGTCATATTTAGGACAACTGTTGTCATGTTCCCTCCTTGACAAATGTTTAGTTTCTTTGTGAATGGAAGGTCTGGCATTTTATCTGTACCAGAGTGTTGCACATGTTTTATATACAAACACACATGCTTTTAACTCCAGCACACTAATGTGTTTAAAGTATAAATTCCCTCCTGGAGAAAAGCACATCCCCACCTAGGTGGCACTGCTAACACGGACCTTATGCTCCTCTTCCTGCTGACAAACAGCCCTTGCTGTGTGGGGAGACACATTCCCTTAATTCCCAAAGCAAGATTTTACTCACTCTGGGAAAAGTCACATCAATTTTAGTCTTCTACCTTAACTCTCACCAGCTGAGGACAGAAATCCCTTGGACAGCATTTATCTCCTCTGAAAATAAAATCAAATCACTTGCCCTCTTTAAGATTTGCCAAGCCCTGTAATACAAAGCCAAGAAGCCACTCTGTTCCTGTCCTCTCAGCAAGCACCTTGGGGGGAAGCAAATGAAAAAGATCCAGTTCCTCTAATGACTGATCCACACTCAGTAAAGGGAAACATTACAAACATAGTTCCCTAAGAAAGATAATAAAACACCTAACACTGTTCAACTCCTAATATACATTAAATTGAAAGAGCCTGAGATAAGATTGCAGTAGCGAGGAGTTTGATGGAAACATAAATCATGAAATGGTTTTGTTTGGAAGAGACCTTAAAGATCATCCAGTTCCAACCCCTTGCCATGGTCAGGGACACCTTCCACTAGACCAGGTTGCTCAGAGCCTCGTCCAGCCTGGCCTTGAACAACCGATCCTGAACTGGAGCTGCTGACTAGATCTAGGCTGCACCACGAACTGAGACTTTTCATGACTCTAAAAGACTCCTCTTGCAGCCCAGCAGAGTTTGAAAGGCTTCTGGGGCATCACCACACAGAGCAACACGAAACAGGGGGGTGGTTTCAGATACTGAGATAGAAAGTCTGAACAAGTACTGACCCACTGGAAAATTCACAGCGAGAGATGGAAAGATCTGGTACTCTTCAAACACCTACATGTTCTGGCTGTGGCTTTGAAGCAAGCCACAACACTGTCTATTGTAAAGAGCACTGTTCCTGTGGAAACACTTGCTTAATATCGTCAGAGATGGAGTAAGAAGAAATGCTATAGGTGTATAGAATTTTGCAACTACCCATTTACTGGCTAAAATATATATATTCAAAAGAAAAAAAAATTCCTTTTCTTATTGTTGACAGTGAAAAACGTTATCAGGCACTGATGAAGCGTATTTTTGTGCAGCTGAAGTAATTTTAAAAAAAAACCCAACAAAAACAACAACCCCAAATTTCACAGAACCATAGAATGTTTTGGGTTGGAAGGCACCTTAAAGATCATCTCATTCCCACCCCACTGCCACAGGAAGGGATACTTTACCTGGACCAGGTTGCTCCAAGCCCCATCCAACCTGGCCTTGAACACTTCCAGAGATGAGAGATCTCCAAATTTTTCTGCAAATGAAATTTCTTATGACCAGGACTATTGACATAAAAAGACAGTTTAGTCAACCTAGAAACGAACCACAAAACTGAGAAAACGTTGATGAGTTTTTTTGAGGTCACAAAGATGTTTTCAGAGCAATCTTTCAGAAGCCAAGCACGGAGACACCAAGGGCTGCTTAAAACCAGCAAGCTCAGTTACTCGTTTCTTACCTAAAGTTCACGTTCAAAACAGGAACGGGCACTTAAAAAAGTCACTAAAATAAGAAGTGCATTGCTTAAAAACAATGAGTGCTGCATATGCATTGCTGAGGCAAGTCTCTTTGCACTAAGCTTATTTATATATAGAAATAACACCAGTGACCTGGTATTAATCACAGACACAGCTTTCTCCATGACAAAGGGAAATGACAAACTTGCAAGGGCACACCAGAAACCTTCTGAGATCGCATCCAAATAAGCCAAAACATGTGACAACTTGAATGATCTTTGCTCCTCTTTGAAGAAATCCACTCCTGCAATATTATTCTTGACAAAATCAGAATCATGTAATTCTAAAACGAACCAAGTGATGACTTTAGATAGAGCTTCAGTTCTCTGTTCTAAGTTTCTTCTCAAAATTTCTGAAGCTTTTAATTCTAAGAATTTTAACCAAGATATCACTAACCAGAAAGAACATAATCAGCCAAAAGGGTTTCCCCTTGCTACACACGGCACCAAGCGAGAACAGAATGAGTGTGTGTCGTGTCCTGTCCGTGCCACAGCACGCAGGCATTCACAGGCAGCTCCACACCACAGCAGGAACATCCTGCTCTCCTGCTGATGTGCAGCCACATGCAGCAACTCTCACGCAAGAGAGAGAGGAGAGCAGCCACGGCTCCCAGCACCCCTTCAGCAGATCACAGGTAACATCAGGGCGGGGCTTGGTACGTGTCCAACAGCGGCCATCGGAAACTGCTGGGAAAGCACAGGGCTGATGATGGTTTAAGCTGAAGGAGGGTAAATATTAGAGATTAGGAAGAAATTCTTCCCTGTAGGGATGTAAGGCACTGGCACAGGTTGCCCAGAGAAGCTGCGGCTGCCCCATCCCTGGCAGTGTTCCAGGCCAGGTTGGATGGGGATTGGAGTAACCTGGGATAGTGGAAGGTGTCCCTGTCCACGGCAGGGGATGGAACTCTGATGAGCTTTAAGGTGCCTTCCAACCCAAACCGTTCTGTGATTCTGTGAACTGATAAATCATTACCAAGTTCTTTGGTAGATACAAAATAGAGGGAAAAGCCATCCTGGCATCAAGCTTTGACCAAAAGCAGATTAAGGGCCCCAGCTGCCCCAAAATTCCGCCCCTGCCTCTTCTTCCGGCCGCCACCGCTCCTCTGCAAAGGCAGCACAATGGATGGTTGCTTTCACACGACTCCAAAACCACAGCTAACAGCCCCCCACACTGACTCGTCTGGCTGATGGTTTCTTTAGCAAGCTCAGCTGTGAAACGGGGTAGGCGAGAAGCAGAGACGCAAGCAGGAAGCTCTCTGCCTCTCCTGCCACGCAGTGACTGCCCATGGGGCAGAGGAGGGCAAAAACCTGCTGGGTGCCCTCCTAGATCTGCCCTGTACAAACTGCCAGAACCCACAAGTCACAGACCTCCTGAAAAAGTGCTCCATCGCGTTTAAACACAAAACTAATTCCTACACTGGATGACTTCATAAGTACTATATTAGCCCAGATGGAAAGGTTCATACATGAACCGGTTTTGTCTACAAGGAGCTGAAAAACACTCTGCAAGGATGTGCAGCATAGCCTGAATTTCTGGTGCTTTATTCCTGAGCCTCCAGAATCCAGGAGTCTGCTCTTCGTTTCAACACTGTCACTCCAAGAGGATGACAAGCCCTGAGGACGTGGATACAGTGAGTCTTGGCCTGCAGAGACAGCTCCTTAACAGTAAATATGGGAAGGGTCCACTGTCCTTCAGGTAGAGCTGGAGATCTCAGCCTCAATCTGTGCGAATGCGCCAAAGAAACTTTTATCTATTCCTGTACCACTTATTTTGGCCTACATCATACCCTTTTTGTCCCTCAAAGGCGAAGAATAAAGCCCCACTGTCTGGGCTCATTAGCACAGCTCTAGAACTTGCTCTTTTCTTGGACGTGAGCAGAACTAATTTGGTTTTTGCAAACCAAGCAGAAAGCGGAAACGTTCCTTTCTAGAATCAAGCAAACAGGGAAAAACATCATCTTTATTGGCAAGACAGGCTAGATGTTACTCGAGCTAATTATTTGAAAGTACGGTCAAAATGAGTTACTGTCATTAGGTATTGATAGGATTATGGTAATAGGGGCTAATTTTTGAGAGGAAGATGATTTATCTTAGTATAGCTGGGTTTTCCACCCGGTTCTGCTCCACTCTAAGCTGAGAACAGCTTAATTGCTCAAAGAGTAGCTACTAAATGACCACAGTTACATCCCATTACGTTCAAGAAGACTAAATAAACCAGTATTTCTTCTTAGGTGGCACATGAGGAGTCCCTTGCAGAAACAAGGGACAGAAACTCATATAAAAGGAAACTGATTGCAGGGTCATTTTCAATAATCTCCAGTAAATCGCTCTCCCTTACAAGCCAGTCTTGTGAGCAGTTCTTGGGAAGTACCCAAAGCTGGACTTTTACTGCTACTGAGTAAACAGATAATGAAGTGGTAAGCGTGGGGCTCCATGTAGAAAACTGATTATCAGCAGCAATACTCCCACCAAGCCCTATTAGTAGACGGAGGCTCATCCTACACATTCAACACCACTGTAGCTTTTGTATTGACAGTGTGTTCCAATGAGTAGCTTTGACAAGAAATCCCACCGTGGATTTGGACCACATGGGAAAACTTTCCTCACATGGTTATATTTCATTCCAGGCTCAGGAGCAAACTGCCTTAGAGAACAAATTTTCGTTGAATATATTAATGTGAGACGCCTCAGCCTGTGAATGACCTAGATAATAAACTCATTGACGGAAGCCAATTCCTTCCTCTTCCTCAGAGCACCATGGGCATTCGCTGTGCCCAATAAATAATGTACAACCCAGCCATCACTATCAACGCTTGTTGCATGCAAGAAGGGGGAAGGAAACGTGTCCAGTTCTTCTCCCAATTAGCCAGTGCAAAACTGACAGCATAATTCCATCGAAGCCATGGGGAATCCACTGATGTAAACCTCACAAGCAACAGCAGAAGCAAACACCAGGCTCCTGTTCTGCTGGAATCTCACAAAAGACACAGGCAAAATTTTTTTAGAAAAGTGAGAAAGGAAGAAGGCAACTTTCACATTGATGTTATTAAAAACTGATGCCAGGAAGAAGTGAGGTGTGGAGAGCTCCATGTGTGTGCCAGTTTACATGTGAGGGAAGGATAACATTTAAGGCAGCTAAAATTTAAAAGAATTGAAGGATATGAGATAGAAGAAAACATGCAGTAAATCAATACCAAATTTCACAACTTGGAACTCTATTTCTCCTCTGCCCTTCAATCCTGGGGAAAAGGCCAACAAGCTATACATCCTTGTTTACCAAGAAAATAAATGCAGGACAAAGCAGGAATTCAAACAGGATAAGCTAGTCTTTCGTTAGTCATTCCTGATTTAGACAACCTTTATTATTCTGAAGGAGCAAAGCCCAGAATTGAACACATTTAGCACGGGATGAGCACACTGACCAGTCTAGGTGGAGAGAATCCCTCTTGGAACTAACTCACACATTGACAAGCCAGCTCCAATGCTATCAGAGACAGCACTGATTGGCAACTATTTTGTCAGATAAAAGCACTTTGGAGCACAGACATCCCATGCTGACTTTTACTGTCATAGTTAAACTGTCATCCTCTTTCCTATCCTGACTGTGGAGCCAGCCAGCTCCAGAGAACTGCCACAACCCTAAATGATCCCTCTGACAGTGCACATCTCTCTCTGACTCACACCCACAGCACTCAGCACCACTACAACTGGTCCTGCTTGAACCTACTGTAGTATCTATAAAACTGTGAATGATGGCAAAGATTTTTCTATCCAAAAAT
Source organism: Cnemophilus loriae (assembly GCA_013397755.1). Taxonomy (NCBI): domain Eukaryota; kingdom Metazoa; phylum Chordata; class Aves; order Passeriformes; family Corvidae; genus Cnemophilus; species Cnemophilus loriae. Next base: position 582,563 of record VZTF01009426.1, read on the forward strand.
GATAAAAGGCTTCCCAAACTAAGACCCCCACTGCTATCATAGGAGGTTTAAAACTCTAAATTTAGCAAGTGGAGATGGATATTAAGACTTTAATTTACAAGGGATGTCTTGCTTACCTGACAGAGTAAAATTAAATATACGCATGAGAAAAAATGCAAAAGACTGTGCTATGCTAAAATGCAGATCAATGACAAGGAATTTAAAAAAAAAATAAAAAACAAGCAAAGGCAAGATAGAAACCACAGAGCAGGCCAGAGAGCGAGAGAGGGCTAGAAACCAGAGGTGCTGTAGAGAGGCGTGAGGTGCTTTTTCACACCAAATGAAACCAGCTGGCAAGTCAAAATCCTATCTCTGAGAATAGCTGACATAGAAGACATGAGAAAAAGGCAGGAAAAACACCTCAGTGTCAGATATGGAGGTACCACCTCAAACCTCTCCCCAGCCCCTGGATGCACATCATCAGACAGTCTGTCACTGTGATTCTTACTATTAGATGTAAAGTCCTGGGACAGCAGAGACGCACAGCATATTTCTCACATCCTGTCCCTCAGTCGCCTCATTTTGAGAGATTACTGGGCTCTACTGATCTGTTAAGTGATTTCACACTGCAGATGATTTTACCGATTTTTTTTAAACATACAGCAGACATGCAATACTCATATAGCAAATCACACATTTAGAAATGTGTCTTCCATGGACATATCTTCCTCCTCTCCTCCTTTTGACAGAATTATCTGTATTGCAATAAAAGGTAAAAAAAATAAAAATAAGAGAGAAATTCCACTAAGGCCTAAATAGCATTCTCATGTTGGTTAAAAAACCAGATTATTTATTCTATATTCCCATTTCACAAACTGAAGTCAAGCTACCAAAGCTGCCCAGCTTGTGTTTCTGTACCAATACTTCACCTCCTGCCTGTTCCACAGAAAGGAGATCTCTCCTGGAAGGAGTCTGGAGAGCTGCCACTGTATCACTAATACAAATACAACCAACTCACCCACGAAACTCAATACTTATGAAACTGGGCAGGTGAACACCAAGAAGAAGTCTTTATGTAATGTCATCTAACAGATTCATACCTCCCTCCCTCCCTCCTCCCCTGCTAAACTTTTTTTTGGTACTGGCAAAGCTCCTGGGTAAGCACAGTCACAGCAGCTGGGTTTTAGTGCAGTGTGAGCTGTGCTGACCCAAAGGGCAGGTCCACACCACATGATGGAGCACAGAAATTCCCATCCAGAGCCACGGAGGTCCAGCAGACAAGAGAAAATCTTATCCCAGACCTGACATCCCAAACACCCTGTGGCTTTGCAACCCAGGACTGCCACCTTCCCCAGGCTGGGCTTCATTGCTTTGCAATGTGGCACTCAGAGGAGACAGCCCGGGGTGTGACATCCATCTGTCAAACAGGACACAGGCATCCCTTGCCTCTCTGCCTATCTCGAGGGCTGCATCTCTCCATCAGGACACAGATGACCGGTGGGCTACACAGCACAAGGCTTTCTGGAGATGCAGTGGGTCTCATGAGGAAGATTAGCCAAAAAAACCCCTGGTGGTTGCCAGAACAACTCTTCTGCCTGCAACCTGCCCCACGCTGGAGGAGCCCCAGGACAGAGCAGCGCGGGGAGCGGGGCCACCAGCCGGTCAGACTGCTCTGGCAGCCTGCGGGATAGATCTGGACATTGATTACATGCCTCTGGTCTAGCACAACAAGGGCACAAAAGGTCTTGCAGGGGCAGTGAAAAAGCAATTTTTTCCATCACCTTGGGCCCAGGACAGACGCTGAATATCAGGAGCACGGGAGTTGCTGAGGGATGCTTGTTCCCACACGGCATCGCGCTAACGCAACAAAAGCTGGCTTACATCTGCTCATGGTGCTGGCTTCTAAATTAAAGCAGGATGGTTTCCTCAGCAATTGACCTCCCTAAGAGATGAGAACATCTCATGGTATCAAAGCATAAAAAAATATCATTGGCATTGCAGAAATACAGTTGTTTGTCTGGCTTACTCTAAGTGGCTTAGCAACGTTAATTGGACGCTTCAGGATGTGCTTTGTTTCAGATACACGGTTGTTATCTTTGATATCATTATTATAAAGCAGGTCTCTCCCTCACAACCAGCCAGGGATCTTGTACCAGCACAAGGGCATGGCCTGGGAGAGGAACAACCACGTGGTGATCTCCACCAGGACACGGCGCCAGGTTAGTTACCCAGGACTCCAGCCTGGGTCACTGCATGGCCCCACAAATAGCACAGGGGTGGAGCAAGCAATCAGAGCAAAGATTGCTCATTGTCTCCAGAAGAAATTAAATTTCCAGCATGGTCTGACATGTCTTAACTGCATGCCAAAATAGGATGAACTTTGGGAGGCAAGAAGGTGCGATGGCTGATCCAGAATCCTTATAAAAGCTGCCAGTAACTCATTTCACAACATAGCTCTGCTGTTCATCTTTTTCTCCATGGTTACACAAAAGGTCCCCAGTTTCCTGGCTGTATTAGCAAAGCACAATAGCTAAAGCCTAAAACATCAAAAGAGCTTTGATAGTTTGTGAAGAAAGGGTGGGAGTCTTATTCACTTCAGTAAGAGATATGTTTTTCATATTGAATTACCCTGTAAATCAGTAGACTTTCTAATGGCATTTCAATAGCTTAAATGGCCCCCTTGACGATCCGTTCTGCAGAGTTTATTGCCTATAAGCTCAAAATGGCCAGAAACCAAATCATTACTCAGAAAATACTCCAAACAGAAAGCCTCTGACAGCCTGGGTGAAACGTGTTTTACTGAAAGACCTGTGGAAAAAGCTAAATATAAACCACCAACACGGTGAGGCGAGGCCTGCAGGGCTGGGGTCAGAGCTTCCTGGGGTGCTGGGCTCACTTGTGCTGCGGTCACCCTGCTGCCCCCTCCTCCTCCTCCTCCTCCTCACAGCCTCTCTGCAAAGAGCAACCCCAGGGCTGCAGGTGCAGGTCTGCAAACACCCTCTCACGAGCTTCTAACATGACCAACACTGCCAAAGGCAACGTGGCCCTCGGCTGCCTCTTCTCCCCCCAACCAGGGCTTTCAACTGACTCAGCAGGAAAACCTTCAGCAGGAATGTAAAGGTACCCCTGGCATCAAAGTCAGCCTCCCTCTCCTGCCAACCACATCAACAAGGGCTTAACAGAATCACAGAATAGTTTGGGTTAGAAGGGACCTTAAAGACCACTCACCTCATTCCACGGCCTCTGCCATGCACAGGGACACCTTCCACCACTCCAGGCTGCTCCAAGCCCAATGCAGCCCGGCCTTGAACACTGCCCAGGATGGGGCATCCACAGCTTCTCTGGGCAACCTGTGCCACACTCACTGTAAAAAACTTCTTCCTTATATCCAATCTAAATCTCTCCTCTGTCAGTTTAAAGCCATTACTCTTTTCCCATCTCTCCACGCCTTTGTTAAAAATCCTTCTCCAGCTCTATTGTAGCCCCTTTAGGCACTGGAAGGTGCTGTAAGGCCTCCCTTTGGCCTTCTCTTCTCCAAGCTGAAAAACCCCAACTCTCACAGCAGAGGTGCTCCAGCCCTTTGAGCATCTTTGTGGCCTCCTCTGGGCCCCTTCCAACAGGTCCATGTTCTTCTTTTACTGGGGGCCCCAGGGATGGATGCAGTACTCCAGTACATCATTCCAGTCACCTCCAGGTGACTGCCACTGCACTTGGTGGCAAGGTCACTGCACCTGATTGCCTGGACTCTGTCCTGCCTTGTCCTGCACTCCCAAAATTCTGGGTCTGCCCCAGGCACAGAACTGCCCCCCTCAGCCATAGTCCTAGATGAATGCAGTGACAATGTCTTTGAAGGGGATGAGAACACTGTCACTTCACTGCCCATATGGCTGCCCCATTACAGCTCCAGAAAACCGTGAGAGCCAAACCCACGTCTTGCTACACTCAGTTCAAAGCCAGGACATGAACTCCAGTCCCACACACCCCTACTGGCCCCCATCACTGGAAACTGGCTCTTCTCATGCTTTGGTCAGATCTTCCCAGCCAAATGCACTCTCAAGCAAAATGCCCATGTTCTCCAAGGATTCTCACAGTTGCCAGACAGGGTGTTTATTGGGGAGGAGCAAGAAACAGGACTCCAAATAGCTCCACTTCTGATGCTGAAACAGGGCAGTACGTGTGCAGCTCTTCGTGACAGTCAGCTGCCTCATGTGCCTCGATCAGAACACCTGTTTTTAGCATCACACCCCCACAGACTATTAAACACCTGACAAATAGCAACAACTTTTCCTTTAGTTATTACAGCCTTTGTTTTAGGCTGCAGGGCACTCTCAGGTAGCCGTGGTGCATGGGACTTTGTTGGCATTTGGAGAGGCCTGTTCATAGAGCCAAAGGACAACTTTATGATAAAGGAAAGAAAGAAAAGCTGAAATTCCAGCAGCTTTCAAACCCATCTTACCTTCTGCAGTGGGTGTTTCTCTCCACAAGTCCTATTCAACGTAATAACTGCATATCAGTAATAACAATTACCGAAACAACTTAAAGCTTCCAAAAAGTTAGGGAAGGAGCTCATTTTACTCAAGCCTAATTAATATGCAGTGTGACCTTCACGCAGATCAGAGATGTGCACTATGTACATCACTATCATGTGCATGGCAACAGAAGTCAAATGGACTTCACCCCAGCCTGCTCCTGCCCTGTGGAAGGAGACACCACTTATTCCAGCTCTACAAGCTGCAATCCATCTCCACAGTTGGGCAGACACAAAATACTGCACCACAAAATCCTCTGTCAAGAGCCATAAAGTATTTTGGCTTCCTGAAGCAACTTTTGCCCACCTGAAGAACTCTGCAGCCAAGCAGGAGTCACATGAAGCAGCAACCATATTATATTTGACCTGCAGCACCTGGCTCTCTGCCATGGATGGACATGATGCTCTGGAGAGAAGCTGACTTATCTTTTAACTCTTGAACTTCAGATTCAATAAATACAATTGTGTATAAACGTGGGTAAAACACAAGTATTTCTGCCTTAAGAAAGAAAAAAATCATAGGGAAGGATACACGCAAAAGAGCTGAAGTGAAGGAACGTACAAGAATTGTCTTAATCTCTTCCTGCACACAAGCAAATGGCAACAAACTCATCAGGAAGTTGCGACTGGCTCATTAATCTTATAGCACATCTGTTATGTGATTTCCTTCATTGTACTCTGATGATTTGCTGCTTCGAGATCAAGGTTTAAATTTCTACTCCTTGTTAAAGTCTTAGAAATTATGGCATCTCCACCCAGGGACTAACAATTTTTACAATCGTGATTAAATAATTCCCTTTTAACAACGCCATTCAGTATCTGTAAAGAGCGTTTCCCCAAGGTTAAAAATTACTTCAGCTACTACATAAAACTCACAGGAATAATCCTAGGTATTGTAAACATCTCGCATTTGAGCTACTCTGAGTACTCCATTTGTTTCACTGATATATGACAGCTTTCTATACTGCACTCAGAGACAGTCAAAGAGGAGATAATAACTTTTAAAGGTGCATATGCCAAGTAAAAAGATCCTAGCACAGGCTAGTGCAAAATTAAATGCTTTTAAGAGGCAAGTTTCAGCCCTGATGTAAATCACAGCAAACAGCTTCAGAGAGCAGGCAGCTCAGCTCCCTCCTGCCCTGCACCTGGTCATGCGCACCTGTGTAAAATGCTACCATTCAGGTTTGCACAATCTCACACCCACACAGGCAAATGCCTACCAGAGACAGAGCATGGCACCGGGGAGACCGCGCTCCGCTCTGACTGCGCTAGAGCGCGCCGAAAGCAAGACGGCATTTCACTGACAACGTTCATTAAAACTACCATGCTGATAAATGTAAGAAAGGGGAAACAGCGAGAAGGATCTTGAAGTTATTAAGCTCTTACAAATTTGATCTGTGGAAAATTAGTCAAATGTGTTTAACAACTAATATGCAAATTAGAAGATATCCAGACCACGCTAATGTGTTCACTGGAAAGACTTCGGAAAACAACCAAAATGGTTAGAAGGAAAAGGGTCAGTTTTGAAGTCTCTGAAACAGGAATTTTAAAACAAACCATGAACAGAGAACACTGTCCCAGCACTCAGTGGGATGACTCAGGTGTATAAGCACTACTGATGAGACAGCTCATGTCCATACACTTACTCATCTGCATAAGTGTTCGGGGTCATAATTGCAGTGATGTACCTGCAAGTCATGCGGGAAGCACCAGTTCTTACACACCAACTGCTCCTCCTCGCCTCTCGCTGAAACTTCCCACAGCTCTCACAAGAGGTGCTGACCAATGTTACAAGTAATCTTTTTTCTTTTTTTCAGCAGGAGAAAATCCATGTTTATAAACAGAGCAGCATGAGCCTGAGAGCTGATGCCAAGACCGTCACAGGTAGTTCCTGACAGCTCCCTCTCAGGAGGAGAGCTCAGGGAGCAGTGGCAGCCAGCTGCCCTGCCCTGTTCGCCTGTTATCCATCATTTAGATTTTACCAAAATACTGTTTTCCTTGTCTCTGAAAAGTGAATATAAAAGTTCCATTTCAAATCAAAATGAAAAATTGTGCACAGTCAAGTAAGCATAATCCAGGTTAAACTTGGGAAGATTCACCAATTTTCCTCTCACTCCATTCACTCCTTAGTTGCCTATCTGTGCTTTTATTTTGGGGATGGAAAAAGGACAGAAATGAAGGATTTTGGAGTGGAGGTGTTGCAAATAATCTACATTTCCTTGTGGTGTTTTGCATTGTGCCAGCAGCTCATAGACCTTGGGTTAGTACAAACCAGCATTTCCTATCCTTCTGATTACACAAACTCTCGTGACAGCCTTGCTGGATTTATCAAGACATATTAAATTATCAGGGCAAGATGCTGTTCCTTTGTCATCATGTGATCCAGGCTGCACGCTATGTGAGATGCTAACAAAGCAAATCAGAAGGGAGGGGAGAGAAAAAGGCAACAGAAGACAAACATTTGCTCATTCCCCACTAAATCCACCCCAGCTGTAAGTTTTAGACATTAATTTAAAGGGAGAGCAGCAGCTCTTAGCCTCTGTCTACATGCCCAGATATAACATCAATCTAGTTAAAAGGATTCAGTGATTTCCCACCCCACTGCACCCATCAGCTCACGGGTACAAGAGTTCATAAAACACGTCTGTCCTTCAAGGATTAGAAACTTCTCCCTCACCAAAGACCAGATGAGTATTTCAGGCCACAGACTGCATCTGCCCTAAAAATCAGCACTGCAGGATGGGCTAAATGAAAGAGACACACGTGCATCCACACCAGCAGCAGTATTATGACAGATATTTTAGTAATGTAACTAAGGCCACCACCTTTGCAGCAGAGCAGTGCCACCCCACATGTAACCAGCTCCAGAGTGACCAGGACTCCAGCCTCCCGAGAGGATAGGGCCTCTCCCAACAGCAAACATCCCCAGCAATTCAAACATCAAGAAAACCCTCAAAACCACAGCGCTCCATCCCGAGCTCACTCTTTTGCCTTGCCTGTAGGGGTCCGTTGTATATTTCAAACTGCTTTAGTGCAAATCGCAGGAGCAGATTCTTTCCAGGGGCACAGGTAGCCCGGGAAGCTGGGCACACATCCACCAGGCAAACCCCGTGACCTCAGCTCTGGCTGGGCTGTCAGGAGCAACACCTCAGCTAAGCCACTGGAGACTGGCGGGCAGCATTCTGTCTGACACAAAAATGGCATCAGGGACTGTCTGAGAGAACACCTTCAGCGCATGAACCTCACGCCTATCCATAAAGTACCTAAGTAAAATTGCCCCAATATACATTTATTAATCATTGCCTGTAATCACTCCCAAGGTGTAGCATCACACCTCAGCAACAGACACTGGCTGAGAGCAGAAAGCCCCAGCATTCTCCCCAGTGATAGGATCGAGATGTCTATCTGTTCTCTACACCGTCGGCTCTCCTTCCTCAACATCTGGTTTTATTGTGGTGGTTATCTAACCGCATGTCTTGAACTCCTTGGCATCAAAAAGTTTATACCCATCACAGCCTTGAATATTCTCCACTCTTCTGCACCTTCTCTACTCAGAATAAATGCCTTTTTTTATTAACCTAACTCTTACCAGCAAACTACTGTCCAGATCAATGCAATCACCTCCTCCTCCTTTACAAGATTGGAAGCAAAGGCAGAACTTTAGAGTCTCTACTGTTTCTCTCACCATCAGAACTAAGCCATAAATGAGGTTCTCTGGGCTGCATGCAAGTGACATTTACCTGGAAATAACCTAGAATTAGCTCAGAGTGAAACTGCGTTGACCCAGAGCAGCGGTGTACATAACAGACACAAGACTAGTCCTGCCATTCTGCTAAGAAGTCAAAGAAATCCGCATGCACACATCAAACTATTGTGCAAGCACGTGTAGAGCTGGGCACAAATACATCCAACCCAGGCATCCAAGTCTCCAAGTGCGCCTCTGTGTGCTGAGCAAAAGGAGGAAGGAACACCTTTGTGTGAATTTGTTGGTGTAATTTGCGAGTTATGTATTACAGGTCCTTTCTCCGCTTGTCTACAAAGAGGAGGAGAGAGTTCACAGCCCTCCACTACAGCGTCTTCACCCTCAAGCTACGACAGCTGAGGCTTTTTGTGCTTAGGGTCCCTAAGGAACAGCAGCCTGAGCAAATGTGAAGCAGAGGGGCACAAACAGATACGTAAAGGAACACACCTGTGTACCTGCAGACACACACCGGGCTGCGTGTCTGCGGCACAGGCATGCAAGGACAAGCCCCGGCTCCGCGAGTGCCCTTCATTCATTCCCAGAGGAGCTCTGCTCCGGCTTCTCCTTCGGACAGGTACTCACCCAGCCCTCGAAGGTGTCGCTGGGGGCGGCGGAGCGCAGCAGTTCTTGGAACTGCAAGGTGCAGTTGGCCACGAAGTCATCGTAGCCGATGGGGGTGTCGTGGAAGACGGAGAGCTCGATCTGATGGCCGTCGGTGACCGTGGCCGAGAACTCCTCGTTGTAGGTGGGTTTGTTGGTCTTCTGCTTGGTGCTGGTCTGCCCCACGCGCACCTGGTCCACGCTGACGGTGACATAGGGATCCAGGAGCTGGTAGCCCTTGCGGAAGAGCGAGTGCCGGAGGGACCAGCGGGTGGGCTGCAGCCCCACCGCCTCCCCGATCCGCACCTTCAGGGACCCGCTGAACTTCATGGCTCCGGACATGGCCG